>OZ024888.1:53534831-53954831 GCA_964017195.1 Siderastrea radians
TGCCTCATTAGTATGCTCTATATAGAACCACTAATGAATGCAGAAATTCTCTGTAATTTTACCCCTCAATTTCCCTGTGCTTCAAAGCCCCCGCCACTTTACATAATTGAAGACAGTTTATGGAATATAGAGCATCGAAATGCTGGACACTGATTGGCTGAGTGGGTGTGACCATGTTCTAATAATTCTTTAAGGCCAAAAAAGTAAATGAAGGCCCAAACTGGCCGTATTGGCGCGGATGTAGCCGGATTTCAATTCACTGTGAAAAAATAGTGACTTTAGATGGCATAGAAAATGGCGGATTTCTCACTCGGTGCGCGCAAAGCACTGTGGGTGACTGGGATCTTTTGTCGGCGTTTCCGTTCGAAAGAACCAGAGTCACTAGCCTTTAAATCACGAAGAGCAGCAAATTCGAACGAATGTGACCTCCAAAGAGTCACAGGGTAGCGTCATGTAGTAGCATAAATTTAGGAGCGTGAACGAACGCACAAGATCCACGTGTAGTATAAACTTAACGCAAACAGTACGCCAGGACTCAATTAATCCAACAATGTTTATTCCATAGATTTCTTAAAGGTACACGAAGGTAGCCATGCGATTACCAGGTAGTGATACGTAGCGGCGGTTATGCGGTAGTAAAGACAGCGATTTACATGGAAAGATTCCTTATGCAACGTAATAAGAACACTAACCGAGGAAATCTTCTGAAATCACCTTGAAATAAAACTAAATACAACTAAACAGAACGACTAATTAGAACTTATAACATAATAAATAACTGGACAACGACTTACTTTGGTCAAGCTCCTGAAATAGTTGAAAATAGCGTGAACTCTTGTAGGTCAGGATCTCTACCTAGCAACTAATGACCTAGCAAGCCCAAAGTAAGCGTGTAATCCGAGAGCAAATAACAACTAGATTATGTAACAATTTCGCAATAATTACGGTTACCAAAAAACGCGATCTTAAGTAAATATTAACTAAAACGTAAACGTTAAGGCAAGCTGATCAATGAACTTAAGTACAGACAATAAAATGGCGTTTCAAACTAACAGGGCTTGAGGATGATTTTGTTTTCGAGGGCTTTCATTTTCCAGATGAGTGATGTAATGATTGATAACATGTTATAAACAATATCGTTGTAGAAGCTCATGTTATGCATGCCCCATTGCCACCTTGCACTTTGTCATGTTGCCTGGTAACTGGAAACCTGTATGTCACGTACACAGCCACACATAGGATACATGTAGAAATAATATCTTCAGAACTGATAATCTTGCTACTTTCACTGTTGTCATTTCAAGGGTCTCTATTCATGTCATGTAACTAAAAGGCATTGTATCAATGAAATGTGTCATCCTTGAGAACAATGTGTGGTCTTTCTGTGTGTATAGCGTATAGTCATAGTTTCCTATTACCTTTCATATGTCACCCTCACAGTTTATGAACAAGATACTTTTAATTGACAGTGAGGGATTCAAACCATATAGCTAAGTGACAGAGACAGTTAATTCCAAAATTTCTTAGAACCTTCTGCTGTTCAACATGTTCATTGCAACAATATTTCAGTATGAGATGGTCTCTGTTTATATAAAAATGCTTTTGGTTGTTGGTATTGTATTGTACAGTACACTTGTACAGTATGTACACAGTATGCTTATCATCATCATGAACACAGGGTGTTTAGCCTACATAACAGGCATTTTTGAGCCAAGCGAGTTATTTTTCTAAGCCATAAGAAGAGCGAGACGTTAGCTCAAAGCGCGAGACAAAAACAGGGAGTGCGATGGGGAGAAAGAAATTCCCCCCCCCCCTCTTCGTCTTGTGCTCCACGCTCGTTTCTCACCCTTTGTGTTCACGTCTCATGCTTTACGCAGCTCAGAAATGATAAGTCAGTGGGCTCAGTAACACCTGTTATGCAGGCTATATGGTGTTATGACACCAGTAGTGCAAGTTAGTACTTGTAGTACTTGTTAGTACCAGTAGTACTTGTTGTAGTACTTGTTAGTAGCAGTAGCACTTGTTTTGATAAAGACGTTAGACCCGGAGTAAGTTGTCAACCCATCTAACGATCTCCTATACAGTTGACTTCACATGGTGAACAAGCCTGGTCTGCCTGACTATTTAACCCATAGTGGAGTCTGAGATAGTTGAGTAGCAGAGCATCCACATGCCAGTGGGTCATGTATACTGCAGCCAGTGGGACCCCAGTGCCTATGCTCATCATATTTGTCCTCCCTGCTGGGAGGGTAGCCTTCCTGGTCCATGCCCATGCTCTTAATTTAGCTGTTCAACATGTGCCCCAACTGGCCCTTTAGTAATCTTCCTGAGGGGCCACTTCCAGGATGATCAAGGGGTTCACCTATCCGCCAGGGGATGCACAGATACTCTTTGTTCAATGGTAATTGGCTATACAGAAATGTATAAATGGTAATAATAAGTATTGGAAAGATCAAACAAGACAGTTGCAATTCATTCCTTGATTAAAAACTTTTTCTCAACCTTTGTAAAATTTTTCTAATAATGAACTGTCGAAGCATACTAGTCAGATGTGTAGGCAGGTGCCAGTACTAGTTAGCTACGTATATAGGGGGTAGGTAGGTAGGTAGGCAGGTAGGTAGCCTATCAGCCATTAGCTTTATTCACATGGACATGAGATTCCTTTCTCAGGAAGATACCTTCTGCACGTGTCATGAGATTTTTTAATCATAATGAATAGATTACTTGTTGAGCAAATACATGTAATGATTGCAGAAGTGATTACAAGCTGGCTGTAAGTACCAAAACATATTAACATATATTTTCCGAAACAAGACAAAAATGTTAAAACTCTTAAAACTATGAACATACATGATCTGTGGAGTACCAAAAGCATTGCATAAATGTCATTTGTGCCATCTAATGGTATTAACAAGATTTATTTCAGCGAGGTTTTGTTCAGAACAATGGTAAATGTTCATAATAACTTGGGGTCTGTGCACATGGCAGATATGCTTGGATCCAATATACACCAAACAGAGTAATTCAAAAGTTTGTTTTTTGCATATCTTGTGGTGAAATTTTGAATGGCTGCACTCTTTTCAGGTTTATCCTGAATTTCTGATGACGAAGGTGCTGGTGTTCCCTGCTTTAGTACATCCATAAATTGCCTCAACAGCCTTGGGCCCTCTTTGTATAGTTTGAAAAGCTTCACCATACTGTTGGCACAGTAGTCTAGGAAAACAGAGAGACAACATGAGAAGACTATGAGTCGGCATATTTCTTTAAATTTGTTAGTTTAACATCATTTACCTACCAATTCCATTAGCCAGAGGGAAGAGGGCCTGGCATGTGAGGCACTCGCCTTTTTTTCATAAGACCTTTTGATCCAAATCCCTACCCTTGGGACTGGTAAGGTCCAACGCTGTTGCCTAACAGGAGCCCGGTAGCCTGTGACGCCCAAAACAGTTCTTTGGGCACCTAAATTTTTGCTGTAGCACCTGACACCTTTCACAGATTGGGCTCCTAACTTTTCAGATTATGGCCTTGTGGGCTCCTTCAAATGATTTGTAGGCAGCAGCCTTGAGGTCAAATCAGATTTCCCCACTTTCGATAATACCATAATGCTAAAAAGACATAAACCAAAAAGGTCGCAAATATCAACAAAATGGAGATAATCCATCAACTTTCTGTTTACTTCGAGTAATTGCAAGTTAGTGTTTTTGTCATTGAGAAACTGGGTTGGCACTCTTGAGTAATATAACCTTTTTCACAGTTCAATCTCAGTCCTCCCAAGACATGTGATTTGCACCTCTTCAGGGGAAAGAAATCAAACATCCACACTGGGTGGTAGTCAAATTCCTGAGGGTGGGATAGCTAGAGAGTTGAAATGCCTTACATTTCCCCCAAATCCTCTACATTTGCACCCCCCCCCCCAGAAACTCCCCCATCTGAACATTAATAGGTGCATACTTTTACATGTACTAACTGTAAGTAGGTTTTGTCTTCTTTGGTCTAAGAGAGTAACTGCCTTTCTTTGCTTTGGGGTATGTGATTGAATAACAAGGTCTTCGATCCACTGATACAGCTTGGAGCCTGTCAGCATTTTCATCATAGTGCCTGGCAGATAAACAAAGCCTGTTTGAATAAAACAAAATAAAATTATTTCAATCAATTAAATTACCACGGTAAGCTCTCTTGAAATTTTTAAGCAAAAGTATGGAAAAGCTAAGTTTATATTACATTAACTGCAGGGTAATTTTATTACTTCCTTGAAATTAAATTTTTTGAAATTAAATTAGATCTGTCAGCTTTCAAAATTAAGGTGCAGCAAAACTTGCTACTTGTAATAATAGCATTGTAAGAATATCCAGTATTAATAAATACTACACGCTTTTCTGTCAAATAAGGAAAAATGGGTAACTGAAGTATTTATAATGCAATGGCATGTAATTTCTGAGCATATGTAATAAATAGTAACATAATTTGAAAAACATAGTACATACATGTACCTTGTGGTATTTTGGAGATAACATGCTATTAAATATCTTTCAAAAGCTTCCTGTACATGTAGTGACTGAAATGAAGAAATACGCACGAGGTAATTACGCTGTCAGTGAAAGACTCTACTATAAGTTAAACATAGGCACACAATGCGCGCAGAGCCAATGACGTTTTTTTTTTTCACAATATGGTGAAATTTATCCTGATAACCTATGGGACTTTACATCTCCGGTACGTCCCCCCTAACCCCTCAGCCCCAACCCCCCCCCACCACCACCACCTAAAAGATCTTGTGGTTATCCACTATAAAACCTGGTAATGATTGAGCAGCGTGACTACGCGGAGTAAAGAAACCGAAGAAAGCTCTTTATTTCACGGTTCTTCAAAGAACAGAGACAAAAACAAGTAAACTTAAACTTAAACTCACCGTCGAAAACTATTGCATACATAATTTAGGCAAAGATCAGTGGAGAGTTAACAATTTTACTTCAGAAATAAATGCAAGTTGCAGTTGAACCTTTTAATTTCTTACTTCTACCGGCGAATATCCAATACTTTTCAGTGCTCATAAACGGTCAATTTTCTAAAGGGTGCCGTTTTGACGCTCTGCGTGATTTACTTTGTTTAAAGGACCAATATCCGGTTACTGCGCATGCTCCAAACTTTGATTTCCTGACAGGATGTCGCGAATTTCAAAGATGTGAGAAGTGATGTAGAACCTTCAAAAATCCGTTTACATCGTGCTCATTTTAGTTCAATATTACCCTAAAGCTTCTGCCAGTTATAGGTTAATGATATACAGTTTTCGTTAAGTTCCAATTTGTGTGAGATCGGCATTTTTTGGCGTTGTTTTCAATGCCGTTGGACGTTGGACCGAGAGGAGGGAAGCGCTATGGCGCCGGTCGAAGGCTTCTTTCTCCCGGCAGCCTCCATTAAAGCTCAGAAAATCGTGAAAGGAATAATAAGAAATGGAACCAGCAGCATACCAAAATATATGTAAAGAAAGCAATCCTTGAGACATGGAAACGACTGAAGGGATCAGTGGTGTCTGTATTCGACCGACACAGCCATAAACGGATAGGTTGGAAGGCCTGCACGCTACACGACTTCTACTTGTACTTGTACGCCGCGCCTTATCTTGGTCTTTTGACCCATTTTGCTTCTTTTTATTGTAGCGGGTTTAGAACGGAGGATTTTTAAATGTTGACTGAATTGAGCCGTTACAACTAAGGCGTCGCATTCTCGAGGTCATATCCGGAGGTCGTAAATGGTGGATTCTTGTAGCTTTCGTCGTTTGTTATTCTCCGTTGGTTTGACTTCTGATCGTTTGTTAAGCGACTTAATGTGGTTTTTATACCGCTCTTGCTTAATAGGTACGTTGAATTTGGCTCATTTAGGAAATTTATGGGTATTTCCGTCTCTTATGTTTATATTTTCGACAATAAAGGATCTGCAGCGTGACGATTGTCCCTGCTGATGTTTGTAACGCCGGGCTCGGCTTATTGTTCTTAAGAGGCTCTGACTGTAAATATCGAGAATCGGCGGACAAGCTCAGAAAATCGAAAATCCTGATAACCTGCCAGAAGAACACTTTTGGGGAGCTATCTTCGAAAATATTACTTAAACCTTCTGGATTTCTATTGTTTTTGGGGAATTCGGAAAAACAGTTTTGCTTAATTTATTGCGCAATAATCAGGCTTAAAATTAAACAAATTGAAAGCGCTTGTTTTTAAAAAATTTGCAACGCCAGAAAACAATTTTAATTTTAAATGATAGCAATACTCTTCTACTTTCTATCAATAGGACTTGCATGGAGTTTTGCTTCATTTCTGTGGTTTGGTGGTTCTTTGAAACAAAGCCATTTTGCGCACTTCGGAAAAAGGCAAAAATTGGTAAACTTCAGAGGCTTAAAATGGGTCTTGGTATGTCTAATATCGACTTGAAACAAACTCTGTGATAAAGTTTGACCCTACTTCTATTATGATATGAAATAAAAAATCTGGGCAATTCAGACTCGCGCTGACAAAAACAAAAATTCGCGAACCAGTGTTGCCAAAATTTGCATAATGAAATGAATGAAATGAAAAGTAGTAGTCTGGGTGAGCTCAATTTAGAGGATTTTATTTACTGAAGACACAAAGAATGAACTAAAACATTCCTTCAATCTATTCTTGCATTGTTTTGGGCTTATACTATTTCTACGTAAAACTAAAGAGAGGGAGAAGAAGTTTTAAAAGTTCTACACAAGCTGTTGCGTGACCGGTGTCACGTGAATCTTTTTTGTCAATTTGTCATTCTACTTATGGCAGTTTTTAAATGAGGTCTCCTACATTGGCCGCTGTTTTATGCACGGCTAGTTCTCCAGCGAATACCGTACGCATCCCTGTGTTTGGGGCATACTGTCATGTGCAGCTGATATTCTACTGGGACGAAAATTGCGACAGGCAAGTCTAGAATTAGTTTCGTATACATATGACACCTTTCTCTTCGAGAGAAGAAAACTGCGAAATAATATGTTGTTGTGTACGGGACTCAATCGCTCTTTTCAAACGGCTACTAAGATTTTGGGCGACTTTTTGAAATGACACTATTTTGGCCAGGAAGCAAAAGTGCATCATTATTATTATGATTTATACGTATTTGTCAAAAATTGCGCTGTTCCTATCAATATTATTACACTTGGATAAATATGTTTAAAAAAACGCAAACCACGGATGTTCTGGCAGCGGGATCGGTATTTACGAGTTCTAAATGCTGCTGTATATCTAAGAGATATCAATACACAGTTTGCTTGGTTTTACTTTGCAAGATCGCTGAGAACTCTTTCACGGTTTTGGAGGAAAAGAGTTTCATTGAAGAATTTTTCACGTTTGCATGAACGTGCAGTGATCGGTTGCGTGACTGGATTATTTTGAGTCATACTTTTGTGTTCCTTGTAGCTCTAAAAAAATAAATAACTGTTATGTCACAAAATGGCACTATTATGCCGGCAAATAGCACTATTATGCCGGCATTATGCTCGATGCTCCACCTATAGTATTATGCTCGAAATTATGCCGGCATATATGTCAAACCCTAATTAGTAAGCTCATACAAAAAAAATAGTGTAAGTGATTTTCATAATCCCATGAAACAAACTCAAGCCCATGCATTTCACTTATGATTTATCTATTTGTTGTCTTGTCTGTGAACAAAGCTCCAGCTGGAATTGAAAACTAATGTAAGAACTCTTTTTTTTTTTTGAGGGAAAAAAAAATCCTGCAGAGAAATGAAGAGGAAAAAAAAATATCCTGCAAAGCATTTAGAAGGAAAAAAAATATCCTGCCCACCAGGTTGCTAGAAAAAAAAAGCTTGCTGACCAGAAATCATCCACCCCCCCCCCTCAAAAGTTAAATGGTCGGCCCCTTACACAGCCCGGCTGAGCTCTCAATTTATACGCGTACGTCAACTTTAATGATTTGTATAAGAAACCGTTTGGATTTTCGAGAACATTGGTATTTTCCCCCCCAAAAAACTGCGAATAACAAAGAAAGGCCATTGGTACTGCAGAGTATAGACATCTGACAAAATATGATAACCCACTGCACTCTAGTTTCACCAACAATTTTCCAAATTTGTTCGTAGTTCTTCAGAAAGATAAATGAAGATATCAGCGAATGCATCATCTAGTAGAAAGACCATCCGAAAATAGTTACGGTAAACGATTTGTCATATTTCAAGGTGTCCTTCCATTACAGTTTTTTTTCTATTATCCAAATTATGCAAATTTTGGCAACACTGGTTCGCGAATTTTTGTTTTTGTCAGCGCGAGTCTGAATTGCCCAGATTTTTTATTTCATGTCATAATAGAAGTAGGGCCAAACTTTACCACAGTGTTCATTTCAATTCGATATTAGACATACCAAGACCCATTTTAAGCCTCTAAAGTTGACCAATTTTTGCCTTTTTCCGAAGTGCACAAAATGGCTTTGTTTCAAGGAACCACCAAACCATATAAATAAAGCAAAACTCCATGCAAGTCCTATTGATAGAAAGTAGAAGAGAATTGCTATCATTTAAAATTAAAATTGTTTTTTGGCGTTGCAAATTTTTTAAAAACAAGCGCTTTCAATTTGTTTAATTTTAAGCCTGATTATTGCGCAATAAATTAAGCAAAACTGTTTTTCCGAATTTCCCAAAAACAATAGAAATCCAGAAGGTTTAAGTAATATTTTCGAAGATAGCTCCCCAAAAGTGTTCTTCTGGCAAGTTATCAGGATTTTCGATTTTCTCGGCTTGTCCGCCGATTCTCGATATTTACAGTCAGAGCCTCTTAATTCTGTTGCAGGATTTTCTGTTTCGCATCACGCTCTGTTAAATCTTTGTGTATAATCAGGGGTACCCAACGAGAAAATTTTAGCAAAATAATTGAAATATTATTTCCTGCTTTTTAAGATTGCTTCAGAGGTTTATAAAGGCATATTTGTGAAAGCTATAAATACGGATTGATCTGTTCGGATTTTTTAGCTGAATATTTAGGCCGCAGCAAATTATACGAAACAGAATCCTATCCGTGAATTTCCAACCTGCTGATGGCTCGCCGAACATGCTAGCTGACCTTATTTTGCACACTAAACGACATATTTCTCCCTCCAAAAACAACAGGAACTAATAAGTCCTCTTGTTACGAAAGTCCGACGTGATGTTTCGCCAAAGAAATCTCTAGCCTTCACTGCATAAATCCGAAAATCTCCAGTGATTTATATTTTGTGTTTCGCATCACGGAGTGTGATCTATAGACCCTTTTCGTCAAGAAATTTAAGTTGTAACTTCCTTGGAGCTATAAAACGCGAGCAAATATTTAAATGGCGGATGTAAACAACGGATCACCGCGTGGGCCGCGGGGCAATCTTGTCGGCTCAATGTGACAGGTCTATTGTTTTTGTGAAAGATAACAGCTGACGTTCACGCGTGCGCATCATCGGGATAGTGTCCCTTTAATTTGTAAGGTTTCAGACGTTTCAGTCAACCACTTACGTTCTTAGTACATTGTATTGTCAAAACAGGAGTCTGCCATCAAACGGCGTTTCTTGTATCCACAATATTTTCGTTCGAAATCGGTTTGAACTAGCGTTTATAAACACGACTGAAATAGTTTTGCAACTATATTCATTTCCCCTGTTGATTGAAGTTGCTTGCTTTGTAGTCAAGTCGGCTATAATAATTTTCGTCTTTTTACTTCACAAATCGACCAAAGTATGTTTACATTTGTAACTTTCCCACGGTACAAAGTTATTTTTAGCGCACGTGTTTATTTTGAGTCTCAACCTACAGCCGAATAAATTTGGTTTGCTTTGCCTTCGAACAGTACGAAAATGTTCAAATTCAGCTCGCTTTCCAGTAGATCCAACAGGTCTCTATTAGAATGCTTTGTCACATATCTGTTGTTGTTAATCTTTCGGTACTGTTTCGGTCGGTTCGAGATGTTTTAAGTGTTGCGTTACATTCCTAAGACTATGCAAATTTGCTCAACATACGCTTTACACTTTGAGCTATATTTAGTATGTTGTAAAGATTTTACTACATCCATCCTCTAATTCCTTGATCACCACTGTGACTTGGATTTTAACACTAGTTTCATTCAAGTTTTTCAGTTTTACGAATAGCTAGCAACAAGCCGCGCAATTTCCGATTTAGTTTTAAATGGGTTCATGTTTAATAACACGCACTCAAAAATGACACTGCAAATTTCAGATTCGCTGCAACCTCGTACCCAGGGTCCTCTCTCTTCCTCCCTCGAGAAAGTACCCTGGTTTCGGCTGGTCACGTGTCTCCCTTAAGCAAACAGCTCCCCACCAGGGTGGACTCGCTTTTCTTCAAGAAGCGAAAGGAAAAGAAAATGCAAATCTTTTCAAACTGGCACGAAGACAGAGGAATGGAAGTCATTAGCTCACTTTTTTCAAAGACAGGGATGCTGAAAAAATCTACAGTTTATTATCTGCGGCGTTTCAGAAGCACAAATAATGCAGATTTCCCATCAACAAAATATTTTACGGAAGGCTCGATCTGTTTTGAATTTGCCGAAGGCGTTTGATAAGAAGCTGCTCGTATTACCCGGACAAAATGTCACACACTCATTTGTTTGCTATATATTTTATTTATTGGCCTAATAATGCAAGTAAAATTCCGATAATAAAAGCTCACGCTGCACTTGTGTATTTTTATCTGCAAGCTTCAATGTAATGGTAAAATCCTGCAGACCAGAGTACAACCTTCTTGTAAACAAAGCTCTTAATTATAAATGTTATTTAGTTTAGCACATTTTTCATTTTGTCATGTCACTGTTTTGTGGTGAAAAAAGTTAGTTTTTTCGGTCAATCGGCGGTGTGAGAGCAATTTCGCCTACTCGACAGGAATAAAACAAATTACCTTCAAATTCTTACAAGAACGGTGGTTTCAGTCGGTTGGCGCGGCGTATTTTAACCTGATTTTACCATCGCGCCGTTTGTCTGTCTTGCGTACGGTTGCCGAAAATTCTGCTGCTCCTTGGAGATGCCAAAAATAAATTAGTCCTTCCTAATCCTTAACACTCCATTTCTTTTCGAGCTCCGGCTTCCGTTGACTATGGCGATGGTTAGCGACAGTGTTTTGAAATTCAGAGACTTGTAAACGTGTTTTTCTGAGTCGAAAATAACATGGACCGCTTCGATGTCGAACGTTCGTATGTAATGAAGAAATACTTGTCTATGAAAGGATTTCTTATCACCACAAATATTCCTGAAAAAGCTTACATCACCTACGGTACTTTCCACCATTCTGACACTAGTGACAATCTTACACTTTGCTACCCCTCCCCTGTGGCACATTCTTGTTAGCACCCAGATTTTGGGTGCCACGTGACCAGCCGAAACCAGGGTACTTTCTCGAGGGAGGAAGAGAGAGGACCCTGGGTACGAGGTTGGATTCGCTGTTACTGAGAGATAATACCAAAAAATTTTATGCTGTTTTACTCTAGTCTTTTCACTATCGTTATTAACTTGGGCTTCAAAAACTGTCTCTTTCACTGTTAATTAGGGATCGAAGTAACGTTAATTTCCACGTTCTGTTCATAACAACATCTCAAATTGGCAAGTCCGTCTTGTATTTGCTGCTGTGGAAATTTGTACTTCACTTAAGTAAACACAGGACTACAATGCGAATAAAATCCTGCCAGACCTCACGTACACAAAACAGGCATTCGAAGTAGATCCACACTTGCGAATGCAAAACACTTCAAAGCCCGGGGGACGTACTCCTATAGTATAAGCTGTATGGGTTTGTGCCGCTGATAAGGTAAGAGTTTCAGTCTCCTGGTGCACACCCCCACCCATCGTCTCACAGAATATCCCCCAGCCTCACAAATCGTAAGACAGACGTCTCACGTATATCGTTGATTTTTAGGCTCTGACAGTAGCCATATGACGTCACTAACGTGACGTCATTGGCTAAAAACGATAATTTTCGAAAACCGTGAAAGTATATAAAGCTGCCCACCATTAGAGTATATTCAAAGTTCTTGGATGAATTGAATGTGGCGAAAGGAACGGATGGAAAATCCATTTATCATCCTAACTTAAATTAGCTTAATAAAAACTAACTCACAAACACTTACATTGTGTGCGTTCAGTTTTACAACAGCAGCGCTTTCCCTCGCTTCTTCCAGAGTCGAGCTCGAGATTAACCGAGGAACTTTGCAAGGGTAAATTGTTGGTACAGCGTCGTCTTTTAACGACAATTTAGTCGCGAGGCCGAGTGATTTTTCATAATAATATTATGGTAAGGGTTCGGCGCGAAATGATCACTGCAAATGTGGCCTGTCCCCGCAGTCCAACCCTTGGGGTATCTTCTCCTAAAAACAAAACTGCTTTTTTCGTTTTTTGGAAATTGGTGCATGCTGACTTGGTCCGCGTTGGTTTTGTTACAAGAAATGTGCACATACCGCTTTCCCGGTTTACGCTTCCTTGCCGAGCAAGACGCCATTTTGAGAACGTGCACGGTTCTTCTTCGAACTCTAGCGATCTTCAGATCGGACTACGGGTACGAGATTGACTACGAGTGCGACTTTCCAATTTCAAGACAGCTACGTTCTCAGAGCTGTCGTTCCTCCCTGTTGTTGACCAGTGGAAAAGGAAAATGATGGGAACGATATTGGTGGGACAGATCACAATCTTCAACCCCCGATCAGGAATTGAAAAGACGTTCTCGTACTCAATTAACCTCGCACTCGTAGTCCGATCAAACCTTTTCGTCGAGCTTGACTTCACGGAGGCACCTAAACGATTGAACAATGTTCATACCACAAACTTTTGGATTAAAATGGATGAACTGGATCAAACGTTTTCATCCAAAAACTTTCAATGTGCCATGAACAATGTTTCATCTTTCTGAGCGGTCGAGCGTTCCATGCTCCTTTTGTACACACTTGTGACGTCACAAATTGCGTGACACAAATCGGGTCGTTTTCCTGTCACGCGCAAAATTGACGGTTTCAACTGAAAATAGCGGCTAAAGATACGTTTTTAAGAAAAACTTTTTATTTGTCATTAATTATTGGCTCTCTTTTGGCACAAAAGAGAGCGACAAATAAATAACCTTTCTAGGGTAGATGGAAACTATTGTTTATTGTTTTTCACTTCTTAAACTTTTAGGGTTCTGAGATTCCTGAATGAAAATTCATTAGCGGCAGAGCTTAATTTAGACAGAGCCGGTTGTGGGCCATAGATAGAATAGCTCTTCGAAGACAGCCACAAAAAACTCGTTACCAACTGAAAAAATTCCAATTTTGGCGCCTTTATGTCCTGGACAAATTCACTGACTTCATTGGAGAAAGAACCATTTGTGAGGTCTCTGTTTCTCGCTATCGATAGAGCCTGAAGCTACGACAATGAACTTGAAATTCAAACGACTCAACTTTTATTCAACTCGAAGTTTAAACTCAGATCACAGACGGTCATTTTTTGGCGCTGTGACGATTTTTGTTACATGCAAGCCCAGCCACAAAAAGGCCCTTTGCAAAAATACTGGTAGGAGTGCGGTTATATTGAGCAAATACGTTGTAAGCATTACTTTACGAGTCGTACTACACGTACATGTACGAGTTGAATCTCCACTTTCACGACTTGAACAAGTGGTGAGTATTGGACATGGATGTTTAGTCCAGATTTGAAAAGTTCTACGTTACACGCAAAGCAGTCGAACTAATAAGAAGAAGAAGAAGAGGAAGAGGAAGAGGAAGAGGAAGAGGAAGAGGAAGAGGAAGAAGAAGGTCTAAACCTGTTGTTGAGATCGTTTCCCAAAATTCTTGTTCCTTTTCTCTTTGAAGCCACGATGCGACTTGTTTTCTGTACTGGTTACTTGTTATGTTCTGGCATGATGTGTCTGTCTTCATATTGATGTTGAAATGGCAAATCGACCAGAAAAACACAACTGGCTTCAAGATATTGCTCATAGTATAGAACACCAAAGGGAACAGGCATAATTCGGTCCTCTTTGTTCCTCAACGTGACCAAATTATACTTTCAAAGTACGTTTTCCACGCTAAATCCGCTAAACCCTTGGGAGAAAAGACTATGGCATCACAGGCCAGAACAAAAAGATAAACTTAACCTTTGTTGTTTTACGAAATAACTGTGACTTACAATACGCCGTGCATGCACTTTATATTCGTTGTAAACTTGGCAATGGAATACAATGAAGCCTTCTATAGCGATATGAACTGAATTAATTAAAATAATAACAACTGAATCAATCATTAGTACTTCTACCTCCAGCTACTTTCTCTATGATGATAAAGTGTGTAACGATTTTAACGCATACTACGGATATGAACTGAATTAATTAAAATAATAACAACTGAATCTATCATTAGTACTTCTACCTCCAGCTACTTTCTCTATGATGATAAAGTGTGTAACGATTTTAATGTATACTACGGATATGAACTGAATTAATTAAAATAATAACAATAATAATAATATTATTATTATATTAATAATAATAATAATAATATTATTATTATTATTATTAATATAATAATAATAATAATAATATTATTATTAATATAATAATATTTTTATTATTAATAATAATAATAATAATATTATTATTATTATTATTATTAATAAAAATATTATTATATTAATAATAATAATAATATTATTATTATTATATTAATAATAATAATAATAATATTATTATTATTATTAAATTTTTGATAATAACCTTTATTGATAATCATAGTGAAAATACAATGGACAGATAAGAATAAGATGCTAAGAAATTACAATCAAATTATTAGTTTAAAAAAATTTTTAAGAAGTAAAATTCTTTTCTTAATTCTTAATTCTTCTTCTTATTGTTGATAGTAATGATAATCTGCATTACAAATCAATCAATAGGTTAAAAATACTAATGATTTATGAAAATGTAATAAAATATTCCAATAGTTAAAAGTATATATATCCTAGTGGCGCTCATTCGTGAAACTCGGAATAAATAATAAAATCAATCAAAAGTCCCTATCTAATGGCTCCCTCGGTTGCTTCAATTTCAATGTCAGAGTTCTTTAAGTCCCATGAGACCCTCTTAACTGTTCGTGATCTACGAAGGCAGATTAGCGCTGATCTCAAAAGAGCAAAGGAAGTTCTTGCACGAATCCAGGAGATTGTCTTGGCGTAATCTTCTCCTTTCTTGATAGCGATTAGCTCGGCTAGGCGGCTATGAAACATCCGGCATTCTTTCCCCATTCCACCCGTGGTTGTAAATACCAGCGGTGTGAAAGTTCCTTGCTCAATATCAACAACTCTGCTTGCGTACTGCCGCTTCTTCTCGTTTTCATGTATCCGATAAATTTGTTGCGGTTCCAGGTCCCTATAGCTTTCAGCATTTGGGTGACAGACCCTGACGTCGAAAAAGGCTGATTGCTGAGGCTCCCAAAATCCGCGTGCATGTATATCCAGTCTGGCATCTCTCGCTGTGTTTGACCCTCTTGTCAACTGCTCACCTGATACATCTTGCAGCACTGGCTCAGTAACGACATCGCTACAAACCAAATTTATCAACTCCGCTTCCAGATCCCTCAGTTCATTATGCCTCTGAATGACAAACCCCCCTCTCTTACATATCATGGCGTGGTCAACATCAAACAGTTCCCCGCACACACAGCTGGATGGAATATCGTCGATTGGCCAGTCATAGCGTAGTTTGACTCCGTCCTTAAATTGCCTTTTGTTAAGATTAAATCCTAACTCTTTAAGAGGCAGTACTGTTAGCCACGCGGACGATCCTTTTTCGGCAGCCAATTCTAGTGTGCGTTGAGTCTTCTGAGATGCGACCTCCTTTATTCCATTGGCCTTGTTTTCATTATCCTTTGCTCTCTTTTCTCTTACCTCTTGCTGTGCTGATGTTATCAGGGAGGGATCTGGCAACTGATGTGCCTGGGACACAATCTGTGCAACGAGAGGCGTGGTTACTTTGACTGATGACACGTACTCACGCTGTGCATCGTCACACGGGTTCCCCAGACCCAGTCCTCCCAAGCGTACTGGTAACGATAGTATTTCCCTGTCCAACAGGCTACACTGCCGATCTGTAAGAGCAGGGATAAGTATACGTGATATAGCGTTCTCTAACGGCTCAAGCAGATCTTGAATATCTGGAATGGTTCTGATGAAATACGTCCATCGATGTTTTAGGCCAAACGTGTATGCTGCATAGCACGCTTGGGGCTGAACCGCAGCAAACTTGGCTAATCTCGTTACTTCACTGATCCAGTTGGACACCTTATCACTCACATAGTCCTCCACATATTCTCGTGAGCCTATCGCAGCTCCAAGATGTTTCTGCCCTTGTGTTGTTACATTCACAGCTGTTTCCTTGAACGCCTCCTTCACGAGATCCTCCTTGTCTGGCTTGGTAATAACCCAGCATTTCTTGGCTTTTGGGAAGTAACCAAAATCCGGGCCGATCGTACTCAAGGTGTCCCACCACTTCTTGATATCCGAAACAGAGCCAGCTCCGCTGGCATCATCTGCAAACCAGCACTGCTTGATCTCACATGCTCCCTGGAGACCAGTAATTAGAGGTTGCATACTTAAGGCGTATAGTCCCATTGCGAGCGGGTCACCCTGTGTTGTTCCTTCAGCTGAGGGGATTTCCTGGCCTCCGGTGATAAACAGGCGTGATGAGAGTCTATAGGTGTTGATTGCATAGACCGCGATGATCGGACATAGGACCCGGACATTATGCAGTGCCGCCGCTCGGTTTAGTGAGTTGAATGCATTAGACGCATCGATTAACAGCACCGCGTCGGTTTCGTCACTCTCAAATATAGTATGCATTGCATGTATGGCGGCTTCACTCCCAGATTTCTGTCCCGCGCATAGCTGAAGAGACCCGCTAACCCCTACAACATCATTCTTGGCAGCGTTCATGACACACTTTCCCATGATCCGCCGGAGCACTTCGCCCACGCCTATTGGCCTGACTTCACCTTCACCTTTATCAAGGGGAATCAAACGGCTTGCCACTACTGCTTCTATGGTACTTGGATCAATAAAATGTGTGCACAGAATCTTGGTCATAGTGGCTATCGCATCGCATAATTTAGATGATGATTGTTTGAAGGACTTGCTAGCCATCATTCTTCGAAAACCGTTCGCATCGATTCCGGATGGACCCCCCGATCCTTTGGTTCGCAGCGCGGCTTGTCTAACCATTTCACCGTTTATCTCTGAATACAGCGACTCTGGTATGGCATCATCAATTGGCCCAAAGAGCAGTGAGCCTAATTTTGCTGGTTTTGGATCTGGATGCTTTTCTTTGAGTTGCGCCATGACGTCATCAGTCAAACCTAGCACGCCACCACTGGATGTCTCACTCACAAAACGCAACGCTGCATTGATCTGGCCCTCGAGAACAAGCTTTGCAAATATTTTAGATTTATCGGGCGGGTCTGACATTTTCGACTTTCCGATGCGACCTTGAATAATTCTTCCTTCACGTAGCAGATTATGAATTTCACCCTCTTTCCAGAGGACAAGGCGCTTAGACAGTGCATCCGCGTGATCTTTTGCCTTAGACTTGGGACCTGGTTTTTGAAGGCCCACGGCGAGAAGACATGTTGCTCATCTGAACCATTATTCCAGTTATTAATGTGCAGCGTCACTTGATCAATAAAGTCACGCCCTATTTTCCCGTATGGTACAAGAAAAGCATTCTTTCTCCAAGTGACAATCTCGTTGTAAGCGTCAACTATGTTTGACGCCGATATAATAATTGCAGTTCCGTCACTTCTCTTTCCCCAGTTGATCGTAGACGGTTTATGGACGGTATCATACGCTGGAAGGCATCCCGGCTTGCATTCATTTTCTCTGTTGTTGTCGTTTTCACTTACATTATCTAGGACAGCATTGTTCTTGCCTGCATTGTCTACGCACAGATTGTCTTCTTTCCACTCTGTCTGCCCTGTTACTCCTGGGATTTCACTGCCAGGACATGTCATATGCAAATCTATGGTCAGTGTTGCTTGAGTAGAATTAGCATAACTACAGCTCTCTGCGTCTTGAATATTATATGTATCGCTGTTTACAATCTCTGCATTAAAGCTCCCTGAATCTATTCTAACCGCCTGAACATTTCCAGATACATCACCTGCACTGGATATAGATTCGGCACTATTCCCCGTCTGCTCATCTCCTGTAGCATTCTGTGAACACTCTCCTTGTGGTTTTCTGAGCTCTGATTCAAGCCTTGCAGCTTGATCACGCAAGTTTTGATTTGAGAATCCATATTCCCCATATCCTTTAGCATCCCATAACTCTCTCATGATCTTAATGTAGCCTTTCTTCCTCCCATTTCTTTCAAGCGGCGGCTGTTCTGATTTTGTCATAGCAATGGCCTCGCGCTTGCAACACAACAAATCCTCTTTCATCTGCTGTGTCCATGTCTTTTTCGGTTTGAGCTGCCTTCGTTCCGCCATCGTTCTGCCTATTATTAATATAATAATAATATTATTATTATTGTTATTATTTTAATTAATTCAGTTCATATCCGTAGTATACGTTAAACTCGTTAAACACTTTATCATCATAGAGAAAGTTAACTTTTAGTAATACTACTACTACAATTACCACTACTACTCTTACTACTACTACTACTACTACTTCAACTACTACTACTATTACTACTACTACTACTACTACTACTACTACTACTACTACTACTTTCTCTATGATGATAAAGTGTTTAACGATTTTAACGTATACTACGGATATGAACTGAATGAATTAAAATATTATTTCATCACTTAATTAATTCAGTTCATATCCGTAGTATACGTTACAATCGTTACACACTTTATCATCATAGAGAAAGTTGTAGTAGTGGTATTATTTATTATTAAATTAATTCAGCTCATATACGTCGTATACGTTAAAAGCGTTGAGCACTTTATCCTCACAGAGAAAGCTGTACTATTAGCAGCTGTAGTACACATAGTAGAAGGAGAAGTTAATAAATTCAATTAATATACGTAGCGTACAAGCTAAGAACTCTACCGGTGATGTTAAGGTGTATACCGGTTTTAACGTGTTCTCCGTATATGAACGGAATAAATTAAAACACAACAATATTTAATGAATTCATCGTGCTGAACTGTAATTGGTGGTTTAGTTCCCAAATGGTCTTACACGTTTCTATAAGAACAAGCTTAGGCCAATCCAAGATGTGTTCCTATTCCCTTCGGCCTGCTTTCGAACTGTAATTGGTCTACGATCATCTTGGGGCCGCATTAAATAGAGGGAAACATGAGCCGAGTACTTTAGTGCGTTGCTTAATTTTAAAATGAGCAAGCCGTGCTCCCAGCTTAATAGTAAGCTTATTCGTGATAAAGCGGAATTTAGTATCATCGCAAAAGTTGAGAAACAGTGTTCTGTCGTCGGATTTAAGTGTGTATGGCGTGTAAAAGACCAGGAAATAGAGAATGCATGGAACTGGATCTGCGAAAAACGAGACGAGTGCGATCTGAAGTTATCAAAAGTCAACGGAGTCTGTTTCTTCTTTTCCTCGATAAGTACGTCAAAATTAGACACCAAAAAACGAAAAACGCCACAGAGATCACAAGCACTAAGAGAATGCGACGATTCAGGTGACGAGTCTGCAATTAGTGCTTCGCAACTGTCATCGCCTGGCAAGAAAGTATTTCCAGCCATTTCGTATTGGGTGGCATGCCAAACGCCAAACGGATCAGCAATGAACCCGCTAAAACTACAAAGCGCGCGAGAAAAAGACCTCGCCTTGCCGAAAGCCAGTCGTCCATTGGACAGCAGAAGAAAATAACCAGGTTTTTCCTGTCGCAGCAACGCCCTCGAAATTAGTATTTTGTTCAAGTGACTATTTTCAGTCAGTGTTATTCGATGTAATTTGTTAAGTGAAAGCGTAGAAGACGGAAACAGTAGGAAAAAAAACACGAGTGTGAATATTAAGTTGTTTCTTTGACATTGTGCGAGATGAAATCAAATGTATTTCTCAGTTGAAATGATGAATGTCATTTATGTTTTCTCAGAATGGTTTAGACAGTCCACAAGAATGAACCAGAAGAATTTGTCAGTTGCGATTTATTTTGTTATCTCGTCGATTGAAAGATAGCGTATCGATTAAGTAATACATGTAAGGAAAGCAAAGGAAAGGAAAACGTCAAACTTGATTAAAAGAAAGTCCCTTTTCGAGTGCAACTTTGCTTACTTTACTTCGACTATCTCTTACACGATAAAGGGTGCGTCGGGTCGGTCCCATATTTTATTAGACGAGTTTTGGCACATTACTTTGTTTCTAAACATTATGTCAAGCTATAGCTGCATTTTCATTCCAGCCCTTTTCTTGAGAGAGTCGGCCGTTCTTCCGTCTTGAAATTTGAGATCGGGATCCCTCAGAATTGCCGTGCACTGCCCAATCCCGTGCCGATGGATTCCCTTCTTGAGAAAATCGTCCTCGTCTGCCGTGAATTTCAACACCCGACGATAATTTCTTTGAACTCGCAATTGGTTTGTTGGCGGGGAATCCTTTTCTTTAGGGGGCGCGCCCTCTGTTTCTGCTGTTTTGACTGGAGCTGCAAGACTTGAAGTTGGCCGCTAAACCTCGTTTGCACTTCCCTATCCACCTCCGAGCCTTTCGTGCCTTGTAGCTTTTGTAGACACTCGTGAGCTTTGACAGCAACTTCGCGCGATCTTTGCTTTTGATAGTGAACTTTTGCAACGGCAGAACTGTGTTTTTGGTCTTCTGACAAAATTTGTTGCTCCTTGCTTGTGAGCAGATTGAGGCTTTGCGTCTCGACAATTTGACGATAGCGCGTCGGGTGAATGAACTTTCCGATTGCATCAAACACTAGTTTACTCATGACGTCGCCCAATTTGCTGTGCTGGCCTCCATTTCTCGTGACCAGAGCGAACTCGCACTGGGGTTTTAGCAATGGCCTTACGAAATGTATGTAGCTATCGAGCACCTGCATGCTTGCATCGGTCAGAATTAAGGAGTCAAATCCATATTTGCTAGCAGTCTTGAACTTTTTCTGGTCGATGAATCCCCCGTTCTCCTTAGCTGCTCTGACCATGTCCACTGTCAAATACTGATAAGTCATAGGCCGAGATCCCTTCACCTTGATGAACAAATACACGGCGACAAATTTCGTGGCAAATGTTAAGTCCGAAGGATTAACTTGACCTGGAATAGTTTTGCACGTCTTCACAGTGTTCTCGTAACGAGGCAAATGAAATGTCACCACTTCTAACAGTTCTTCCATGGTTACCCAGTGCCCCCTAGCATCCAAAGTTTCAATGTCTAGATCTTGTGTGCACTGCAGTCTCATCATCTTTGCCACCGTCTTGCGCACTCGTTTAAGGTACAACTCCGTTGAGGACAAATTTCGAAGAACTGTGTCTGATGCGCCGTTTATTTTTCTGAAGTCGATTAATTCGGAGATCGCATCAATGTAGCCCAATCGGCCACCGTGTCCGAGTTTGCATTCATCTTGCAAGTAGTCGATAAACTTGAGCAACAGACTATGAGAACACAGGCTAAAGTCCAGCACTTCAAAACTCAATTCCTCTTCATCTTCGCAGCAAAATTTGAGAAATTAAAGCATCTCTTGGCCAGCTGTTGAGCTGCACGATCTTTGTTGCAACCCCCACCACTTCCAGTCAACCATTTCGTGAATAACTCGCCAATTTGGCTGGAAACTGAAAACGAAGGCATTACCCTGGCAGTTTGTTTTGTGATTTCACCCGATGTATCATCATCGGCAAGTTCTTTGGTACTTGAAACGTCGGGTTTTTCGTCAAAGAAAAAGAACCAACTGTGCTTGGTGTTCACATGTTTCCTGCAGCCACGTTGACTTTTAAATCCATCGTGATCACACGTTTGTATTGGACAGTGATACAAGCTATCTGTTTCTTCTTTTTCCAAGTGAAGCCGTTTTGGTTTTGGTGATGAGCCATCAATTTTCGACCAGTCAACCTTACCCTTTTTGCTCATGTCGGACATCTGAGTGATTCTTTCGCTCGCTTTATTTTTCGCTCGCGCTCCACTATCTGAACGCCTGGAACAGGCTACACAATTTGTTCCACTTACATAAATAGTGAACAAAACACAAAGGCGACAAAAAAAACAATGGCTGCATTGTGCAAATTTAAACTTGCCCCAACCTGCCCCAACTTGTCCCTGCTTGCTTAGGAATGTGTCTGCTTGCCACCGTTCATTATTCTTAAGTAAGTTTACAAATTTAAGGTGATATATGACGTTGGTGCGATTATATTCAACCTTGCCCGGGCAAGTCTATAAGGGCCTCGAAAAGTCTTTAAGAATCTGCTATTGACTCTGCTTCGTGTTGTTTGAAACTTAAAACACTACACCAAATGTTTTTGCCAATTAAAAAGCGATAAAATCCTAGATGGCAAGAAAAGAAGAATGTTCCTGTTGAACAAGATGTACAAAGGAACTGTCATTTCTAAACAGGAACCATTTTACATAAATAGGAACTAATGGTTAGGAACAAACTGTTCCACGTGCCAATAAAAAGGAACATTTCGTTCAAAACGGAACCGTTAATGGGAACAATTGTTCCTCAAGTGAATAAAAAGGAACCAATTTTTCAAAGCAGGAACAATGTTAGAAAGGAACAAACGTTCCTTTACAAAAAAAGGAAAGTAATTAATTGGGAACCAAAGTTCCTCGTGTCAGCATAAAGGAACAACCACTCTAAAAGGGAACGCATTAATAGGAACAATTGTTCCTCAAGCGATTAAAAAGGACCAAAATGATAAAAGAGGAACAATACCATTGGGAACACCTGTTCCTAGGCCACTCATTTAGGAACAAAAAGTTCCTTTCATGTTAAAAATTCGAAACAAAAGGTTCTTTTTAGTTCTAAATGAACACTTTGTTCCTATTTTTAACAGCAATTTGTTCCTTTTGATCCTAAAAGGACCACTCCAAAGAGGAACAATCATCTCTTAATCGGAACGTTCCCAAAGCAAAAATGGGAACAGTGCTAAAAAATAAAAGTAAGTTAAAAAGCCACTTAAAGGATGAATAAAACATGCCAAAGCATCTTATGACTCTCTATACTGAACAGATACAACAGCCAAAATTTGATTGATAAAAATCATGCTAGAACATGTTCAAATTTGGAAGTAAAAATTTTGGGAAACGTAGAAGACAATATTCCGCCTTAACGCAGATCTTTGTTCTTTGATTGTTTGGCGGCGAAACTTCATGCTGATAATTTATTCCAGTAGGGGAAAATTATACATATTCTCGTCCTCTTGGTGGCTGCGTGAATTGGTTTGTATGTCAAAAAAGTGAAGAATTTGTAGGAAGTTGGGGAGGGAAAAATAAGGCATGTATCAGATTATATCGTTGATAACAACACCACAGTAAAAGATCGTACAAAATTAAACCTTTCACAGAAATGGTCCCTCTTAGGATTTTATTTGTAAAGTCACATGCCAAAATATGAGATAAAGTAATGAGAACGCCTCACTTTGGGAGTAATCAGTTCAAAGTTTGAGCGCAGAAAGATTTTCTTTTTCTGAGTAAGATATCTTGCGCATATTCAAAGCTAAAAGGCAACAGAATTGAAAGCTCACCTTTGCTTCGATCACAGATTAGTCCTGAATCGACTGACGTCTGATGACTAACTGCACTTAAGTGAACATATGTTGAGTACTTCATTGACATGCCCTAATTTTCGTGAGAACAAAAAAGTCATACTTTATTGATGGCATATTGTTTACTAGGTCCCTAAATTTTTTCTTTATCATTCTTATGCATGTCTATAATTGGGTTAGAAGGCATTGAATGCGTACCAGAGCAATATCTGTTTGGTGAGCAGGTTCTTCTGTCTTTGAAAGGTTATAAACAGGACTATCTTTAAAGTTTTGGATGAAAGTGGATGGAAGTTTAAGTGTGACTATCCAGCAAAGGCGATTACTAAATAATTCGACGTGGTAACTAAACCTCCTACTTTCAAAGATACAAGTGCGATAACAGATAGCTGTTCAAAAAACAATTTAATTTTGTGGGTGTAAATGGTAACCCGTCGTCAGCTGGGTAATTGGCTACATGGGTTCAGTGATTTGCTAAGAAATCTCCGTTGTGGGTCAGAAATTTTTAATTTAAGACGTCAGTTCTCAGTAAAGGAAGCCTTATATATGTGGCAGACAGTTAGGCGCCAACATCTAATAATATCTCGAAGGCATCCTAATTGTTATCGAAGGCACTTTGACAAGGCCTGTACAGACCGGTGAGGGTAAGAGGGGCAACTGACGACTTTGCGGACAATGGCATTGTGGAAGGATTTGCGGAATAGGCCAAAATTGTGACTAAAGAATCAAATTTATAGGGAATGACAACAAATTGTACCGTGGCTGAAATTTTCCAAGAATTTCAACGGAAAGTTTGTTTAAACGCCCTGGAAACGTTCGTTATTTGTTTAGTATTGTAAAGCGATCCAGAAAAAAGCTTGTGCGTACTACAAAAGTTGCTATGTCCTCGACAGTAGTGAGAAACTCACAGAATTTGTGCGGAAATTAACTCTTATTCAAAATAAACCTCCCTGGAGTATTCGATGTTTGTTTGGAAGTACCACGCGATTCAAAACTTAAATTTGTTTTTGTAGTTGACGAATTTTCCGAGCTTAAGCACACCATACAATCCATAAAGGGGCAGGTATTGGCATTAGAAGGTTCTATAGCATTCTAGAATTGTTCTAGATAGAAAAGGTCATCGAGAATATGAAATGAGTGTAAGATCGGTCTTTTGAGACGTCTAAAATTCAGACTTCTAAAGTTCTAGAATTGCTCATGTGTGTTGTTATCGTTTTCAAACCTCTAAAGCTCAAGAATTTATCGTGACTGTTATCAACTTTCAAAACCTTCTAAAACTTCTAAAGCTCTAAAGTTGCTCATATATCTGTAATAGTTCTAATGTTGTATTACCTTTCAAGATGGCTGTGTGGAGTTCGCTGAGCTCACTCGTTCGTTTTCCAAAGTTTTGCAACTCGTGAATAAAAATCCGTACTTCGCACTTTCTATGAAGTAATCTATATATATTTTTACGAGTTGTGCTGCATTTTGACGAGCCCACAAAATACAAACAACGAGTAAAAAATATACAGCGATACTTCACGCCGAAATATCTAATAAGAGATTTATTATCCAACTTAACCTTTTCAACCTTTTCCGGTAACTTGAAAGAAAACTACAAGACAGTGTAACAGGATGGGCGCGCACGGTACTGTACGATAACCAACTGTACAATATCCTTGGATATTTTTACTCATTTTGCGCACTTTCCGGCTGTACAATAACTAACACAGTTAGATAATAAATGTGAATATCACAATTTGTAAACCTAATCACAACTTATTCGATTTTACCTGGAAAATCGTTATGCACCAGAAAGTAAAAAAGTACCCTTGCCCAGAATACGCATATTTTTATAACGCTCTTTTTTGTTCACACTGAAACGACTGAAAATGTATTGGGATGCATTAGCATTTCCAGAAATCTCTGTTAAGTATTATCGTCTGTTTTTGGCATGGGCAATAGCCATAAACAAGTAAAAATAGTATGCATTTCAGTTTTCAATGCACTTACCGAACTGAAAAACACACCTGAAAAATCCATTACTTTTCAGCTTTTCAGTGGCAATTGTGACGATAGGTTTTTCCACTCTGAGGCTTCGCAGGGAAAACCGTTAATTTCTGGACGATAATTGGCGGGAAAATGATCACTTGACTCGGGGAACTTAGCTCTGCAACTCGCTTAGCTAGTGGGAACGGAATCTCGTCACGAATTCCTGGTATGCACGGGAACTAACAACGACTGAACCACGGACAACACACGGAGATTGACTTCAAACACACTTTAATTGTCGAGACTTCTGAATCATGCAAATCACATGCGTTCTAGACGTGAATCAGAGGTGAATCGGCTCTCGGCGATGAGAATCAACTGCCAATCCGATGTGAATCAACTTACAATTACATGAACACTCGATTTATACCATCGGTTGCTAAATCATTCTATGAGAAAAGGCTGAATAAAGCCAGCTTAGCAAATAAGACAAAAAGAAACAATTCGAAATACAAAGAAGTTTACATTTCTGCTGAACTAAAGCCGATATTCAAAGAAATCATATTCTATTGTAAAACTGGACTCTATTCAAGAAATATAGAAAAAGAATAAAAGCTAAGAATACAAGTGAAACTTCTGGTCTATTATGAAATGGAACGCTATTCAGCGAATACAAAACAGCGGCTACAGCTAAGACTACATCGAGTATGACCGAAACCTTTCGTTCTTTTACATGTGCGCGTACAAATACAGAAACTCTATTTCAACGTAAGGCTTTTTGTCTATTGAAAGTTTCGTATTTTCAGTTGCTAGACCTAGTCAAAAGGGCAGATTCATAAAAGATCTCTTTTTATCTGAAAGCGAGAAAAAGTGCAAACAAAATAATCCAAAAGCAAACATAAGCGACAACTGATTGAATTTTTAAAAGGACAACTGAACGGTAAACACGGGCGAAAAAGTTTGAATCTATTATAGTTATGTTTTTAGTCTCAAACCACGAATTATTGGATTTTATCTCCTAACACAATTCAGATATAATTCTAAAAATTTATAAACTTTGCTAAATAAATATTTTAGTTAATGTAGAATTATATGATTTTTCAACAACATTTTTGGTTTTGGTTTTTCAAATTGATGTCTGTGTTGCTGTATCATCCTCTGTCATTTGCTCAATAATTAAGCAATTAAGAGTGTCAAAGAAAAACAACTTTCATTAAAAGTGTGAGCTTGGTTTAGCATCCGTTAGGTCGTACTTCTTTCCACCAGTTGTATGGGTACAAGTGCTTCATAATTTCAATACCTCCTTTAGGAATGGACATATTGAAGAATCCAAACTTTACTTGAGGTAATTCGGGTTCTACCACCCAAGCCGGAAATGAATGGTATGTCCTGTAGTTGAGAGCGAAGAACCACGATTCTAGCCCTCTTCTTCTCATTGTTCCTCTATCATTGTAGAATGCAAATAAATCTACAGACAACCATAAGCCTTCTTTGGAAATGACAATAGTTCCACTCTGCACCCATTTGTTTTGCACTTTAAGCCCTGCTGCTTTAAACGGTGCAAAGAATTCACTCAAGGTCATATCCGCAAAAGCACCCTCACCGTCAAATCCGATGTCAACGTCATTGTCCCATGGAAGAGGCTTGCCAATGCGAAGAGCACCCCATATGGAACCATACATCAACCAATGTCTAATTTTCATGCTATCTAACATCTTGTGAATTTGAAATGTAAGGTCCAGCAGTTGATTCATTTCTTCGTCGCTGTTCTGACAAGTAACAACTGGCTTCCATAGTCGGTTGGTGTAGTAGGCAAAGCTTTGTAAATTTATATAGATATAAAGTCCAAAAAGGGCCAACAAAATCAAAAGACGGCAAATCCATAATCTGCGCCTTCTTAGCCTCATTTGTACGTCTGGACTGACCTCCTGATTAAGACAGCAGCAAACCTGAAAATGGACGGAAATAGGTTAATTTTAAATAACAGTATACCAAAAACCTGGCAGATGGCCATAGATGTAGATAAGTTGCACTGCGTTTAGGAGGTCAAATTAAAAATAAAGTTGAGTTTTGAGAAACATTCATTCTATGGTGCAATGAAAAACATGTGGTGCAAAAGATTTCACCAAGTAATACTAAACCATTTTTTTCTTTTTTCTTTTAATTTAATACATAATTCAAATATCTCATCACAAAGAAACAAATTAAACTTATTTCAATATACCATCCTACTATCACAGACTGCGGGCCATCCAATTTATCCTGGATATACCAAAAATTCCATGCATCAATGGCTTCCTCCTTTGTCAGTGAACATCTGCACATACCGTTCAATGCATGCATTGTTTGAACAGTATATCATAATGACACAAGGAAACATGGCTGACTCACATGACCGTGAGAGAAATAGGAAGAAATATTACATAACATTGCATAATATTGTGGCAATCCAAAAAGAGAAAAGGGACACGCGATGACAAAAAAGGGGCAGGAACCGGAGTTAAAGGGACAATGTCATGGGGACTTTTGCATTTTGGGGTGAAAAATGTACTGAAATTTAAATTAAATGTCTTTTCTCGTGCACAGAATACTCCTAGAATAGGCGGTAATTCTTGGTCGGCCAACGTCATAGCGTGAGAAGATTGACTGGCTTTATTGCCCTATTAGTGTAAAACGCGCTGAAATGTATTCGACAAGTTAATTGATTTTCCTACTTACTTATAATGCCTATAATTTGTCATTCTGTCTATCTGAATTATTGTGGAGACTGAAGATTAACAAACGGTCAGGAAAAAGCAAAGTTTTTACTTGTTAACATTATCGACGTACCTTCCAACGTGAGAGAAGTTTTTTTCTTGCCTCATAGCTGCTAAAAAATAAAGTTTATGTCTGTATACACGTATGTTAGGGTCGTCACGTGACGCTACTCCCCACAAACGGCCCTAAGAACGGCTGCGTCGGTGACTACATAGCTACTGATTATAGAAGTAAATTTTTACGACCGGCATATATAATTTATGGATAACAAGCGTGACAATTAAAAAGGGATATGGAACATCAGCAAATTAAATGTAAATTCACTCCAACAAGCAACAGCTGAGGCGAACTCAGATCTCACGAATAATATTTATCGGCTTAAAAACAACGTACGTACGTGAGTGTATGCACTATGTTGTTTCCCTGTCAAGCCCCATTGATCTTAAACTGACCTTAGCTGATATAGCACGACACGAAAATATAGAGTTGCCAGAATTGTAACAAGAGGGAAATAAACTAAACGCATTGTGTTGGTACTATAAAACCAATTGCAAGCCGAGATGGAATAACGGGATAATCTGGTGAAAGAGATAGCGAGGACGCATGTTATCGTTTGTTTTAGAATACCACGAAAGGCTCAGAATAATTCGCCAGTTGATAAGAATGACGGAATGATTTCTCGTTTGTTTTCTAAAACCGCGACTTCGTCCACGAGTATGTTCAAACTCCAATTTGTTTATAGGCAGACGCGAGTTTTCAACGTGATGGCCAACTAAACCCCAACCCGTGCTCCTGAACACGTGCTGTACTCATCTTGCTAATCTGCGTACGTACATTTGCATTTTAAATTTGTGTTGAATTGCACTTCCATTTGGCAAGAATTTAACCGGCTGACAACAACCCCGCATTCATCCACTGTCTTCCATCGTCTACCTCGAAATGCTCCTATTACAATTTAGCTAAATCGATCGTTCTAAAATAACGCCTCCCTGGACAACTCCCAATGTTGTGTAATGAACTATTCTGTCTTGCTTGCTTGCTGACTGCGGACAAAACTTACTTACATGTTTACTTTCCATTATGTCCAATGGTACTTAAATCAGCGACCAATTTCTTCGATGGATCCAGCCCTGCCTCCCTTTATATCAGCCGATATGAAATATTCACCCAAGAATACTATGCATATGATTATTATACGTACGAGTGTTGGGTGTGACTTATGGCATGAAAGCTTTGCGGAACTAGAGAGAGGAAGAGAAAGGACCCTGGAAACGACTTGTTTATAGTTTTAGGACATAAAAAAACACACAAGGTTGATGTGATTATCTCAAGGAGCACTTAGCTCTCTTTTAAAATGAGGTTTAATACCCTGCTGGACCCTGGGACCAACCTCCGGTTCCCTTAGCCTTCCCAGGGCTCCTCTGTCTAACACCTGTCTCGTAGTTTCAGATTTTATCGTTCATTTTCCTAGTGTCCCTTTATCGCTCATTTTCAGGGATCATCCATGTAAGTTTTTGTTTCCTTATTGCCTTGTTTCCCTGTATCAATCTATTTTGTTTTTTCTCTCGGTCAATCATTTTTTTGTACATTTTTTGTTATTTAGTTTTCACCGACACTGACACTCGAATGACGCAGATCACAAATAACTGAGGTTGTTGAAGTTGAAGTGTCTTTTGGTTAACGCTGCGCCGCAAACGCGATAAAAATATTTCGCCAAAAGGTTCGGGTAAAAATAATTTTGCAAAAACGTTTGAAATTACTATGCTAATATTAACAATCCCAGCCAGAATTTGGCGAGAACTTAAAAAATAACCTTTGTTCTTGGAGTTAAACTGAAATAAAGGAATTTATGTTGTTACCTTTGTATGCTTCATAGTTAACTTGAGAGAAACGCAAGAATTAAATCCCTTGAGAAGACGTCAGACTTTCTAAGTAGCGAAAATGAGATCCCGCAACCTCCCCCTTCAAAACATTACAAAAAGAAAGAAATATAAAAGAAAAACCCCAATTCGGAATAGAAACCATCCGCGTAATAATCACCTTGGGAACAAAACTCTCTCTTTCCGTTTTTGCATTCCGTCAAATATATAGATATACATAACAGCTTCTTCTATATAGGATACAATTTAAACAATATCAATACAGGCCATCGGCGCCACATGAAGTTTATACATAGAAGCCTCAGTAAATAAGCAATACAGCCTAACTTCTCAGTGAATCTGTGGTAAAAAAATGTATCAGCCAGATGATTTCCTTATAAAAATTACACTCAAGGGCAACACGAATACTACTACGTTCGTGACATGAGTACATTAAGATGGCTAAGAGGCACTTATTATTCAAATTTGCCGGAGAGTGCTCATGTGCAAAACACAAAATTCTTTGGACTGAGGTTGGCCTCTTCTCTTGTTTATATTTTATTTCGTTGCGCAGTTGTACTCGTCCTTTCAGTAATGAATTTTCTGTCCTCCTGTCTCGGTTTGATTGTTTTTAGAGTATGTTTGTCATTTGCAAGTATCAACGCACCCCCTAATCTAGACACAAAGCGAGATTATGCCTCGATTCCTGGCCATTTGGAACCTCTCGGTGCGAAGAGCGTAAAACATTCTCTAGAAGTTATTCAAACTTATCCAGATCCCAAAACGTTTTTCAAAACACACGTGGTCGCCAGTAAACCAGTTCTGATCCAGAACGCAGCGAAATTGTCGTCAGCCTTCGCAAAATGGACCGACGAATATTTCCTGTCATTTCCCGAGGCGACCGAGCACAAAATTGTGGCGGAACAGGGAAAAAAAGAGAAGCGATCCTTACCGTCAAGGGAAATTTCGTTTAGTGAATTTGTAAAGACCTACAAGGAAGAGGATATTTATATGGTGAGCTCTATGCCCAAGTTTATCAGGTACGTCAAGCACATTTTCATCTGCAACTTTCCAGCCTTGAAGCAACCTTTGTAGCCGTCGTCCTTGATGACGTGCGTACTCTTTTTCAAAAACTGAAATTATCATTTTGTAAATAGGATAATATCTCTGTATTAGCGTAATAGGGCGTGGCCAATGCACTTGACTGGATATCAGACAAGCACGTTTAAACTTAAATATAGACAAGCAAGTTTAAATACCTAATCAAAAGGACCAATATGTGATACCGTTTTCGTCATCACCAAATATACGGCCTATACGAGCACGTGCCACTGGATTTTGGCCTCTCTTCTTGAACAGGGTATATAATTTTATGCGAGTGTCCTGTCCTAAATAGCCTGAGCTTGTCCTAAATAGGGTATGGCTGCACGATTGTCGTCAGCAAGTATGGATTCTACAATATTCAGCAATCCTAGATGGGTAAGACTTTGCCAGTCTTAAAACCTTTTTTTTAAATTGCGTAAAACAAAGGAGTGTGTATTTTGACATGGTCTCGAATTCAGGCTGGTACTACACTATACCGGATAGACTATATAGGATAGGCCCTCTGTTCACACATAAAAGGCTAATTTTGACACGATTTTTGATGTGGTGTAATGCGGTGCCTCTCCGATCTTCAGGGGTGAATCGTCATGTATCGGATAGGTTTCCGTGCCACTCCTCGGGGAAGTGTGTACAGGGGGGATTCGATCCGAAATGGAAGTCATTTACTAAGAAGATTTTAAAGAAACGCTGCGTTCTGTTTTCTAAGATTGTTTTGGGCCTTTAAAGGGGATATTGTTGTAGGCTAATGCAAGTTGATGTGTTCGCATTCTTTGGCTGAAAATTCTAGCCGTAGGAAACTTTCCGAACTTCGAAGCTGCTGTCGGCTTCCCGATAATGCTAGCTGACCTTAATTCTCAATCTAAACAATAAAAGGAATTGATAAACCTACCGGTTACACAAAAACTTGAGGTGACGTTACGCCAAAGACTGAACTCTAGTTTTTAACACAGTTAATTTCGAATTTCTGTTTGGCTATATAATACCTTTGGAACAGATGGTCCACCCTGAAACAATCCATTGGGTAGCCTGTGTAGTGTGAACGCGGCTTGAAATTTCATCGCGAGGTTTTCTTTAATGCTGGGTAATTGATTACCTTCAAATTTTCATTCTGTGATCAAATCACAAAATAATTCAATGTCGCTTTGCTCACAGGCTTACCATCCTCTGTTTGTGTGGTGTGCTGTGCATTTATAATGACTGTATCGTACTTTTGAGCGAGTCCGACCGTTATTTTGAAAACATCGCTTTCACCAGCCTCAACTGGAATCGCCAAAATAAACACAGAAGCACAAAGTAAAACAACATGGCAGCAACATTATGAGTTTTTATTTTATTTTCGTCAGTTTTAAAAGGCCTAAATTTCGGCTTTAGTTTTGCTTCTTTGAGAAACCGCGATACAGCCATTATAAATGCACAGTAAACCACACAAACAAAGGATGGTAAGTCTGGGCTTGGCCACTGCCTCGTATGGCTTCTGCAACATTTGTGAGTATCCCTCCATTATTAGAAAAATATTAGCAGAAAAGTTGATATACTGCGAATGAACTACATTTTAAACTTACGAGTCCATCCGTCAGAGAAGTAATCAGATCAGTAATAATTCCCTGGGGGGGGGGTACTCCCTTATATGGTCTATACGGGGATGTACCGCCGGACAGGGTATGGTTTTTGGCCTCTTTGTCCCGAACAGTGTACATAATTTTTGTGTCTGTCCTAAACAGTGTCTGAACTTGTCCTAAACAGGGTATGGTTGTACAATTGTCGTCGTTAAATATGGCTTATAAATACAGGATTAGCTATTTAGATCGAAGACGTTTGACGGTCTTTAAAACACTTTTAAATTGGCATGGGCAAAGCATGAGAGTGTGCATTTCAATCATTTTTCTTAAACAGGGACCTAAAATGAAGGGTGTTATCTTAAACAGGGTTAATTGGTATTTTAGGCCTTTTTTTGTCCTTAACAGGGTCAGGGTTTCAGATTTTTAGTGGCACCCCTATACCCAAACATGGGTCAATTGGCCCCCGGGTAATAATTAAACTTGTAATGTCAGTTTCAGTGGTTCTTGCCATGCAATTTCTTTTCTTTATCACCATCAAGGAATGATGTGTTGCTTCCTCCACCGCTCTTGTGCAGAGACATCACAGAAAAAGGAATCTTAACTTCCGCAGTGAGTTAAAAAAAAAAACCTTATTACCGTTCTCTCTGTTGATTATTGTGCAAATAATTCCGTTAATAGTTGAAAATAAGCCGAAACGCCGAGCATCAGCATTCACACCTGTAACATAAAAAAGCTTTTCAAGAACACCAACCTTCCCTTCCCCGTATACAAGCCAGCCTCAAAATAGACTTACGAGCAAAAATATTTTTAGGTTTAATTTTCGTAATTTTACAGCCACTAGTGACTTTTTGCTAGGTATAATCATATATTCGTTTAACTATGGAGGGCATTGGTGTCTGGAAAGACATCATCCAGGGGTGTTCGAGATGTAGCGAAACGATCACGACAACGACGATGATAATGATAGTCGTGAGGAGTAGTAAGAGTAGGGAAAAGATAATGATGAGGACGACGGCGATGATTATGATGAGATGATGATGACGACGACGATGACGACAATGACAATTATGAGGATGATGACGAAGAGGTCTTCAAAGCTCCTAAGTGTTTCGTAGGTAAACAAATTACATTTACAAAAATTACATTTATTTACATTACGACGACGACGACGATGATGATTATGAAGACATTGAGGATATGGAGACAATGATGATGATGATGATGATGATGATGACGACGGCGGCGATGACGATAAAGCAACGATTATGATACCATTTGAATGATTTTAACACAGGTGATGTGGTTCAGTAGTGGAGGGACCAAGTCTGTTCTGCACATGGATGATGGCCTGGACAACATCAACTGTCTGTTCAGAGGCACCAAAGAACTTTTATTCATTGATTATCACAAATATAAAAACGTGGTATGTAATCCAATTTAAAAATATTGCCATCTTAACTTGGGTACACTGGGAGGGTAAAATCCCCTTCTCGATGAAATAGCCAGGTAGATGAAACTGTTCAATTACCAACCGTCTGCAGCAAGATTATATTCTAAAATTGTCCACATACGTTGATGGTTTGTTAAACGAGGTAATTCGCGTCTTCTTGACCTAGATAAAATAATACGTCATAACTGAAATAAATAATCAAATACGATAGAAAGCAATGCTGACTCAACGGTAGGGAAACTGAGTGTATATTTTCTACCGTTGAATCAACATTGCTTTTTATCGTATTTTGTTCTTTATTTTTTGCTGATTAGATCCTTTACTACAGGATCGGGTACTTTTATTTTGTTACGGTGGTCCATGCAAAGTTAATTGTTTACAACTGAAATAGTCTTTTCGTGATACCAGACGTCATTGAAACAAAATCTGAGATCTAGAGGAGGCGAGCACCACGTCTAGCCTCATGCTAGCCACGGTCCAGCTTCAGGAGCCATTTTCAGACTTCCTAATTATAGTAATTTCTTCTAATCTGGATTTGAAACAAAGATTTCCTTGTTTTTTTTTCCCCTTTTTAACCTTTTTTAAAAATAATACCCAGCCGTAGGATATTTAACCTGCACTACTCACTTGACCACATACTCTCTTTTAGGTTCCCATTGATTTTCCAGATGGCGGTTATTCCGGTGTGGACGTAGATAGGTATGAGCTTTTGTTGTAACAACCTTTTAACAGACATACTAATAGGAAGATGCCGATTTACTAGAGCGGTTTTCAATTGAGTGTCGAAAATAATCTGCATGTGCTTTGGTTTTGCTTGACTACGCTCTGTGATTGGTTAAAAGAAACTCGCGCCATCTTTTTCAACCAATCAGAAGTGAAACCAAAACGAATCGTGACTTGCTTGCGCACGTTTTCCCGCGCTTGGCGCCGGTTACCTGCATTTGCTTCAACTTCTGATTGGCTCATTTTTTTGTTTTGTTCCTGTTGTGATTGGCCAGAATAATTACTTCGGTTTTGGTTTTACGACACTAAATTAAAAACCACTCTAATGACAGCTTGGAACAAATGGTCATTCAGGACTGGTTAATTCTGTACACTAGATAAAAAACTTAGCAATTCAAAGTCAACCTGTTAACATTAAATAAAATGTCCTACAAAATTCGATCAGAGAACTGTTACAAGGGGCTGGGCTGAAAAAGTTTGCATGCATACCAAATCAATACTAAACATAGTTTGAATCTCGTTGGTTGAAAACGGTTTGTATGTTGGTTTGCTTGTTGTTGTTGTTGTTGTTGTTTTGCATTGGTTTGAATCAGAAATGGGAAACAAACACTGAAGTAGCCTTTGAAAGTCATTGTCGTAAGTATAAATAGATTTGTCTGTTTTATCATTGTTTCAGGGTAGACTTTGAGAAATATCCTGGATTAATTGATGTTGAGTACTACAATGTGACCATGCAGGCTGGAGACTGCTTGTTTATTCCACAAAGATGGTAAATGCTGGATTAAAGGGTACTTAAAAACTAATTTTCCCCCTTTCCCGGTGAAACGTTTCAGTGTGATCAAGGGAATATGATCTTGTTTCGGCTGTAGCTATCCAAATCTCGTCCCCAGAGCCCGCGCGCATTTATATTTTGACCAAAAGGAATGCGGCCTCTCCAGCTGGGAACGAGATTGTAGCTATTCGCGAATTCTGATGTGCGTAAACAGTTAAAAAGTTACGCGACAGTGGAATCCACCATAAGACGTACCAGTATTTGATAAGAGCTACTTAACAGGAAACCAAATCAAACTATACTGAGATAACCAGTGGCAAACAAAATGTACAAACCGTAAAGTAATTTCGTTTATGCAAAATTTAAGGTCACCTTTCGCACATTTCGGGACATTTCCACCCACACGTTTTTGTGTTTTCATTAGTTTTTGCTGTCCACTCAGGATAATGAACTAGAAAGGTCCTGATGACTAGTTCTAATGTTGGTACGTTATCGTTTTCAAAGGACCCCGTTTTCGGTCGCTTATGGATGTGTGGACGGAAGATCAATTTTACAGTCGATTTTGATTGCCAGTTCTGATTTTCCCTTCCTGACTTTCCCAAATCGGTGAAAAAAATTTGCAGAGCTTCTGCTTATTTGCTTATTAACGATTGTTTATATTTTAAAGTTAGTATTTCACGATAAACACATTTGATGCGCAAATTTCTGAAGTAGTACGTGGGCGAATCATGAAGGAGGAATCTCGTTCGCCGGCTTTGATTTGCGATCGCCGCTTACCATCATTCACCCATGATCACAAACCAGTTGATTGAATTTTTGTTTATGAAGTGAGTAACTTCCTGTGATATAAACAGTCGTAAAAACTCAAAGTAAAACGAAATTTGGATTTATCAACTGAGTTGATAAGGTAAATTGGCCACCGTAAAAAAAAAAAAATTCAAAAGGTTTCGAGCATTAACTGGAAACGGCAGCTTTTGTAGCTCCGTAATCAACTCAGCTAATAAATCAAAATTGATAAGTTGATTGATTCAAAGTTTTATGTTTCACTTCCCCGCCAACGCAGTACCACAGTTTCTTCAGAAACTATCCCCCATATAAAACAGCAAAAGCTCTGCAAATTTCCCTCGCCACTATGAGATTATGGGCAAGTTATGACAAGCAAATCATGTTTCAAAATCCCGGGACCGCACACAGCAATGAAATCGCCGGTTGTGAAATAATTTTTTTTGTCTGCCTTTGCTACCCACTCATAAACAATGATCCGTTTTCAAAACTCTTTCTAATTTTGGGCAGCAGACTTGAAAATCATCGTTTTATGTGAGTTTTTGGTCGTCTTCTTGATTCTTTTCTGTGCCTCTTTCAAAGCCTAGTTGTGTAAAAATCTCCCCTCTCAAATCTCATCGTATGAAGTTTTTGACTTCAAACTGAGTTTTTTCCTTGGAAAACTAGCGCCAGTTTGTCACCAGCAAACTATCTAAGTCAACAATAAACTGGTCGTCAAGTCACATGGTAAAATGCTCATAATCACTGACTGAGTTAGCTCTGGTCGGATGGGAAAATATAGGGCCCTCGATTGCGTACGCACCTCGCTGCGCTAGGTCTACGGCTAGTACCTTGCTCGAAATAGTTTCCCGTGCAGCCCTTCCACTCCGACAATAAATACATATTTTTCGTTGTTGAAGGTTCCACCAAGTGCGTTCATATGGTCGAAACATAGCAGTAAACCTGTGGTGGCAACACAATCCGGGATTTGTTCCTGAGGACTGCGATGGAATGGAACCAAATCAAACTCTCGACAACTTCAACTTTCAACCAATCAGGGAAATAGTTGAAAAAAGAGAGTTGTTGTAAGTGCATACGTAAATTAACACTTAGCACTTGCCTTTAAAAGGAAATTCATTTTCACTTTGCAGTTGTTTTAGCCGTGGATCTCCAGAGACAAAAACTTAACATTTCAGTTCTTTTTTTAACACTAATTCTTCTATTCACCGTGTACGAGTTTGTTTTTTGGTAAACAGGGCAGTCAAATAGCGGAGCCGGTTACTATCATGACAAGAAAACGGCAATCTAATTGAAATGTATCAGACGATTCTTTTCACCCCTACAAAAAAACAGTCTAGTTTTCTCTGCCGCCCTTGAGTTGGTTTCTCCTTGTACTCCAAATGAAGAAATCATCACTTTGACTAATGTTTTTCGATTGCAACTCTCTTGGTGTGTCTTAGCATGCACTCTCACGTCATTTTTTTGCCATGATGTATGGCATTCATATAGCTGTCATGATGTGTCTTGAAGCGTGGTGACAAAGCGGAATCAAATTGGACCACTATAATGTTTTTAAAACCAGCACCTGAAAAAGGATAGCCTGCGATGCAGGCGTTTTCTGGGGGCGCGCGAGTGCCAGGATCTCGGGTAATATATAGCCGCCATATTGGATTTGCTAAACCGTCGGGAAAGGGGAAAGGGGGTGGGGAGGGAGAGGGGGCAGAGGAACCATCTCCTTGGTTGCACTAGCCTGTGAACAAATTCCCTAGTGGGGGAAAGGGCGAAGAAAACAAACGGTGAGAACGAGTCTCCTCTCGCTCTGCGCGCTGCCTATTCAATATCGGGAGCCTGTTCACAGGTTATGGTTGCACGCTCTAATCTCTCTGTCTGTCTCTCTCTCTCTCTCTCTCTCTCTCTCTCTCTCTCTCTCTCTCTCTCTCTCTCTCTCTCTCTCTCTCTCTCTCTCTCTCTCTCTCTCTCTCTCTCTCTCTCTCTCTCTCTCTCTCTCTCTCTCTCTCCAGAAGAAAAGTCGGGCACTTTTGTAACTTTTGTCTCTCTTGATGATAGCTATGCTTAGATCTTTGCAGAAAAAACTAAATAAAATCATGGGAATACTTACCGCTGTAAACCCACTGCATGCAAGTAGTCAGTTAATACCACACAAATCTGCATGTATTAGGCTCTGATGTGTCCTCGAGAGGTTACGAAAGTGCCCTATGTTGTGGTAACTGTTTGTTTAAAAGCAATAAAATCCATTTCTGTGCTAAATTGTAGCTATTGCCTTACCATTTATGCGCCAAACGATTCTCTCAATTACCACAGCACTTTAAATCTGAGTTATTTTGGCTCACAAAAATCTGCCGTTTATGTGTTTGACTTTTAATGTCCATGAAAAGAATCACGATTCGGAAAAAGCCCGTTTTTTACATCACGAATTTGAACAAACGAGTTTGACAATTTAAGTCGGTCAATCGCGCTATAATTTTAGGGGAAGTTGAAGCTATCTTTTGCCAATGCAACAAAGAAAACTTGGAGTGAATCGGATAAATCCTTATTTTTTTATGGAGATTTCAAGTTACTAATGTCAAAAAAGCGGCGATGTTACAAAAGTTCCCTATTTGCTAGAAGTTCCAGAAGGTGGTTTCACAATAATTTCTTGAGAGATTGTGAAGTTTAATGCAATCAAATTAAACTTTAGTATGAGAGAAATAGTTGACCAAAAATTGAACTTTGCCCTAAAAAAGGAAGAGGAGTTAGAGCTGTGGAAATGTATTTATTCTACTTCGGCGCTTTTCGCGGTAATGGCGGTAAGGGTGTATAGTTGCAGGAATTGTATATACGACGCAATGTATCGCTGAATTATAGTAAAAACGAGTAATACTAATTGTGTAATATACAACTGACTGCCTGTGAGCTATTCTGTTGCTTAGAAACATTTCCAAAGCAATGCACAAAACGGTGAAGTTTTCTACAGTACCCGAGACAACCATCATTTTGTCGTACAAGGAAGAGGGCGTAGCTCCGGGACAACTTCAAATAAAATATTGCAGAAGAGTGCATTTAGTAGCAAACGTATTTATGAAGAACGTGTACCTTTTACTTCAATAAAAAGAAGACGAACAAAAGAATGATAAACAAGATGATGATGATTGAGTATCACCCACTAAACTTGTAGTTCAAGCCTTTACGCGGTCTGATTTGTAGCGCAAAGTTAGGACAACCTTTTGAACTATTTACTGGTCTGCAGGAAACTTTGTACATACTTCTCTGCTTTCATTTGACTTTTTTAATGTTTTTAACTTATCCTTGATTGATATCTTTGTATATTATTGCGCTTAATTAGCTGGAGGTTCCAAATGGGGTCTTAATGTCAGTGGCTTTAATTTTTTTTTTAACTATTTATGTACATTGTAGCGGTGAACGGTATTTTCAAGTTATTTCGCGCCATTCAATATCATCTGTTCAAATAAACGGCATTAACAGTTAAAAGTTGCTAAAAATTCCACTTTTAACTGTTACAGGGTCCATTCTTAATCCTATTCAGCTTGGGCTTTTTTTGTTCCAGAGCTTGGAGGAGGCACAAAATGCCGCCTTCTTAACTCCAAGAAAGTTTAAGCTACGACATCGAAACTTCGACAGCACGTCCAAAAATCTTTCTTTTGAAGTTCGTAACATGACCTGATGACGTCACATGATGTTGGTAATACGTCATTATTGCCAAAATGGTGGCGATCTTGAATGCGTCATCTAAGATTTCATGTTCTTGTCAAAACCTCTGAAAACCACCAAAATTGGCCTAAAAGTAATTCAAACCAATAAATGAATGATCAAAACGATCTTAAAATGTAACATATAGCACAATTAAGTTTAAAATTTTACTTTTCTCACCCTTTAGCTGAAGCTGTTTTCGAGCGAAGTCGTGACCCGCGGACGCACGGGAAAAGTCATACCCCCAGCGTGGTACAATGGGAGGAGGGGGGTGATGGAACCTCTCTTGGGTTTCTTATATGTTACCATGTTTTGAAAAGATTTTGCCTTTAGTCTGTGATGTGCTCTACAAGATGAGATATATTTTATGGGTTGTGGCGCTGCTGGGGGCCTGTGACGCCACCATCTAGTATTGTAGAAGTTCACATAAAAAGGCGGAAATTGACATTTTTAATGCTACACAAGTAGAATATGACATAATTAAGCACTTTGCTTCTATATCTTTTATCACCTAACAACACGCATTTTTACTCAAAAATGGCTTGACCACCTGCTACTTATGACGTCATATCTCGTAACCGTAGTAAACGATTCTCACCAAACTTAGGTCAAAATGTGTCTAAGGTATATGCGTACAGCTACTGAAAATGGCAGGATGAAGAATCATATTAGAAAAATTCAAGAAAAACCTGGCAACCCCCCCTTCCCATCCCTTGTACGTCGGAGGTTAAGAACTGTGAGGACAAAAATTGATCCAACTCCGAGAGCATTAAAGCCTTGACAAGAAAATGTCGAGGGTGATGTAGGTGTCCCAAAACGTTTCCTTTGAGGTCCAATAACAACATTTGATGACGTCACCCGACGTAATTCCTTCCTTTTTCCAAAACCTCGAGAAACCATTAACATTGGACAATAACCATTGAAAGGCAACATAAGAAGACTCAAATGGTGTAAAAATGTAAAAGTTAGCGAAGTGGAAATAAAATTTTTCATTTAGAACAGTAAAACTTAAAATTGTAAAAAGGCACCTGTCAAAATGTGGTTGCCATGGCAACACCAAATTGGATGGACAAAGACATGTCACACCAAATTGTTTCTAGCTAAATTTTAGGGAAAGTAACACAGTTCGGTGGCTTTTGCTTGCATATTAGAAAGCTTTTAGCGTTCAAATTGAGCGTGGGCACTTTGTTCTCCCCAACTCCCAAGCCATAAGCTGTAAGACTGTTACCCGATCTCTACCGTTACATAGACGACCAAGAAAAGTCCTTGCCTATTTAGCTACACGCAGGGTAGGGAAGTGATTAGTTACAAATTACTAAGGAAAGTCACTTAAGAACCTTATAGGAGTCACTTAACTTGTTAGCTGGCCATAAGTTCCAAGAAGTCTTTTATCCTTCATCTTTTCAATTAATAGGTTGCTGAGATGAAAAGCGTCGTTGAGATTGGATAAACGTCTATTTTATGCCACATGAACGCTGAAGTTCCATAGCAATTTGTGGGCCTACGCAATAAGAGCGCAAGGTGAACACTGCCTTACCCGAACGCTGGATAGAATAAAATTACAAGTACATTTATTGATTTTCTCCTGAGGACTTTCAAAACCAATTTGCAACGTTTCTTGACTATAATAACTTATAATTACAGTGAAGAAAAACATTAAAATTCTAATAAGAAAAATTTGATTTACATAAAAAATGAAAAAAAAACAAAACAAAACTAACGTGCACATAAATCAAATTGCGAGGCATCTTGTGCGAGGGTAACCCTGCACTTGGGACCTGCGACTAATTATTACGCCAGGTGTTAAGGCTGTGAATACTACATCTCAAGGTGAACAAGCTCTGGAAGTACACACTCAGGAACTAGACCGTTCATACATTTTTATACATAAACGTCGCATGTCTTAGATTTTTTTTTTTTTTTTTATTTATTTCAATAGAAAAAAAAAATGAAAAAATACACACAACAAATCGTCTAAATATACAAAAAAAATATGCAAATACAATTATTAGCACACTAAATTCAAAAACACACTAAGTTCAAAAATTACAAATTACAATACTATTACTCGTCTTTCAATACACTCTTTTTTAGTAAATCGCTTCAACTACACTTAAATTTTTCGAAGTTGTATTTAAATTTTACATTGGCTAAAAATTCATTTAATGACAGCGCTCTATTTAATAATTTCTGATTGTATAGATAATATTTCGGGTATAAAAAGGTGAAGTTTAACTTTCTAATAATATCTACCGGTAATTCTTTGTTTATGTTATCCTTGTCTTTACCGAAGATTAATTCAGTTGGGGAAAGGGTGAGAGAGGTGGCATTTTCTTTATTAAACCATTTTATCACCTCTGCAAAGAATAATTGGCTCCAATTACAATTGTGGAAAGTGTGAATTATGGAGTCGTTCAATTCACAATATGGACACTTGGCGTCCTCTGCCACACCAAAAAGAAATAATTCCTTTTTGGTGACTACTATTCTGTGTAAGAGTTTGAAGTAAAATTCCCTAAGCTTATTATCTCTACATACGTTCCTTACGCGACTAAAAAAAGGTTGTAGAGATGCTTGGCCAACTTGCAGATCTCTTTCCCATTTAGAGGTGGCCTTCGGTTCAATTTTTTCTTTATTTACAAGGAGCTGGTAGTAGTCTTTGTTTTTCATTTTGGTTAAGTTGATGGAGGTCTCTGGGGAGAGGTGAAACATAGTGCTTGACAACAAACCTGCTCTGTCTACGGGGTAAGACATTGCACGTTCTACAAGATGCCTGGGTATTGCAGAAACTACTTGAAAATAAATGAGAAAGTTGCATCTTAGATCATATTTTTGAACAAATTCTGTGTAGGAAAGGAACTTCCCGTCTGATTTTAGAAGATCTCGTACGAGATAAATGCCTCTATCAAACCAGTCCCTATAAAAAATAGTGCGACCGTTGATAAGAATATCTTTGTTGTTGAATAGAATTAATTCCTGACCGGACTGGTTTGGAAAGGATTCCTTAATTTCCAGAAAATACAAGAGAATTAATTTGTAGAACTGGGGCAGATCGATCTGCTCTAGGAAATGTTTGTCGTAGTTGCATCGTAATAGAAAGTTTAAACCGCCGCATTTTTCAAAAAAGTAATTAGGAATCGTCTTCCAAGATTCCCTGCAGGTTGGCTCATCGGTTAGAAGTCTGGAAATCCAAGCTAACTTTAATGATTTTGCTAAGACATCTATACTAGGAGCCCGCAGACCACCTTGGTCATAATCTAAGATCATCAATTTACGCTTAAGTTTGTCCTTTTTGTTTTTCCAAATGAATTTAAAAATGGTTGAATTTACCGCCCCCAGGAATTCCCGGGGGACATCGAGGCTAGAAATTGTATGTACCAGTTGCGAGATGCCAAGGCTTTTCGTTATAAGGCATCTCCCAAATAGTGTAAGATTCCGGCAGTTCCAAACATCAAAGATGGTCTTCAACTTTTGCAGTTTTAACGTGAAATTGGATTTTTCATTTTCTTTCTCGTTGTAAGAAATAAAAGTACCCAACACACGGATTGGTTTTTCAGGCCATTGAAATCCAAAGGGTTTGTCTTTTCTATGTCTCCACGATCCCAGCCACAAAGCTTTGGTTTTCGACGGGTTCAGTTTCAAGCCGGAGATATCGCCAAAATTATCTAGCACAGCGATTGCTTGTTTTACCGAATTACAATTACTGTTAAGAAGGGTGGTGTCATCAGCAAACTGGCTTAATTTTAGCTCCTTACCAAGAACTTTTATACCTTGTATTTCTTTATCTTGTCTGATCTTGCACGCCAACAGTTCTACTGCCAAAACAAACAGATATGGGGATAAAGGGCAACCTTGTCTTACTCCTCTTGAGAGAGAAAAATAATTTGTACAGAAGCCATTGTTCAAGACTGCACTTTCTGTGTTAGTGTAAAAGATGGAGATCCAACGTTGAATGGATTCCCCAAAATTAAACAGTGCAATTGTTCTTTGTATAAATTCCCATTCAATTGTGTCAAAAGCCTTTCTAAAATCAAGCTGTAATAATATACCAGGAATGTTCTGAAGCTTTGTTTGCTCAAGGATGTCATTAATTAACCTAATGTTTTGTCCAATGTATCTTCCTTTAATGAAGCCTGTTTGGTCAGGATTGATTAGAAGAGCTAGAACTTTTTCTAGTCTCCTAGCAATAATTTTTGATGCAATTTTATAGTCTAGGTTCAATAACGTTATCGGACGCCAATTAGCAAGTGTAGAAAGATCCGAATCTTCTTTCGGTATAAGTGTTATTACGCCTCTCCGTTGGGAGAGTGACATTTCACCTGCTCTATACGAAGCATTAAAACAGTCGACAAGATCTTGACCAAGTAGATCAAAAAAACAGTTATAAAACTCCCAGGTAAATCCATCTTCGCCGGGTGATTTCCCGCTACTAAATGTGCATAGAATATCTTTACACTCCCTAAGAGTGATCTCACCTTCTAGTTCACTACTCGCCGAGTCCTCAAGTTTGGGTATTTCTAAATTTGCGATGAAAGATTGGAATAACGCATTTTCTACACTAGTAGAAGAAGTATAGAGATCATTGTAAAATATTTCAATTTCCTTTAGTATTTCGTCCTCTTTGGTCACTAAAGTACCATCCGGATACTTTAACTCCCTGATCGTTTTGTGATTATAATTCCGTCTCTCTAAGTTGAAGAAGTATTTTGTCGGTTTTTCACCCTGCTCGGTCCATTTTGTTTTTGAGCGAACGATTGAACCCTTTCCCTTATTTTCATAGATTAGACAAAGTTCCTGTTTCAACTGGAAATATACCACTTCCAGATAATTAACCTGGGCACTGTCGACACTATTAGAAATGAGTTGATCTAAATTACTCAGTCTCGTTTGAAGATCCTTTTCTTTTTTACGAAGATTTTTCGCCTTGTTTTTGGCATAAGGAATTGTAAGGCCTCTCAGTTCCAATTTAACTAGTTCCCATTTCAGTCTTTTGTCTTCTTGTCCAGCGTATTTTTCACTAATGGAAGAATAACTTCCTCTAATCAAATTAACATATTCTTCATCATCCAAGAGAGAGTTGTTGAACTTCCATAGCCCTGGGCCTCTTCTATTGTTTGAACACTTAAATTTAAGTTTTACTGCTCTATGATCCGGAGCATTTGAGACCAGAGTTTCTATCTGTTCAACCAAATGGATCAGATGTTGTGGTAGTAGAAAGAAGTCGAGGCGCGAATATAGCTTAAGCGCTTTTGATTCGTACGTGTAGCTTTTTTTGTTTGGATTTTTCGCTCTGAAAACATCTACCAAGTCAAATTCCTCCATCATCGTCACCAATTGTTCCCTAGAGGTTGTAGGTTTCCACGGGCTTCCACCTTTTTTATCGATAGCTTGCAATGAAATATTCCAATCACCACCAATTAGAAGATTTTCAATATCGGTGTTGGACATCAAGAATGTGCTTAAATTATGTAGAAAAGCTTGTTGTTGACGTTGGTCATTTGGGACATAAACATTACACAAAGAAAATTTGTTTTCGTTGAAATACAAATCAATCGAAATGATTCTGCCAGTTTGGTCTTTGTGAATATTTTCAAAGGTGTAATTTAGTGCGGGGTTCATTAGAATACAAACTCCTCTACTGTGTAATGATCCATGTGAAAAGAAAATGTCACCTCCCCATTCACCTCTCCAAATAATTTCATCTTTCTGTTCAGAATATGTCTCTTGCAGAAAATATACATCGCAGTTTTGATCTTTTAGAAAGCAAAAGATGCTTCTCCTTTTTACACGGTTTCTCAAACCTCTTACGTTTAGAGTTAATACATCGCATTTACCTTGCACGATCATGGTTTAGCTGTATAAAACACTATGATAGCTGGAGTGTGTGAAAGAAGAGTTCATCGTAGATTTCTTATATGTAAATTGAAAAAAATTGAAAACAAAAACATAGCATAACAAACACAACACGGAATCACGCAACATGTTTACAAGGATATTAACTAATTGCATGCAGTCCGCAAGACTCATAAAGCATCTCCTATCCTCACTTATTTCTAGTTGACTAAGATAGAGTGTGCTAATAATAGTTCCGTAGCGACATAAGTAACAATAACTTATAGAAATTACAGGGTGTTCAGGTCATCTTCACAAAAGATTCTAACGGGCATTCCACTTGGAGAAGTTTTATCATACAGCTTACCGTCCATGGACCATACACTCTGAATCATCTCATCTTTCTTCATCTTGTTCGCTTTTTTCATGATTCCTCTCCTGTACTGGGTTAAATTTTCATTGATGAAAATTCGCGTGGATTGTACAACACCAGCAGTCGAGCAGACCGGGAAAAGGTCGGAGATCTTTACATTCTTGAGTTCAGTCCGCTTTCTATAGAGCTGAGCTTTTTTCTTGTGACTGATAAATTTGACTATAATGCCCTTCGGTTGGTTTTTTCCGCTGAAGATTTTATGCGAAATATCAATGTCTTCGTTCGTGATGGGAACATTTAATTGTTCGCCGAGCTTGATTACCACGTCATCCGTTGCAGTATACAGATCTTCTGGAATACCATGTATTTCAAGCGCGTGTTTTCGCGTGTATTGTTCAAGGTCATCTTGCTGACCATAGAGTTCGTCGATATTTCGTTCCTGCTCATTTACTTTCTCCTTAAGGGAATTCACCGACTTTCTTAACTTGTCGTTGTCATCGAGTGCGTTTTTTAGAGCTTTCTTCAACGTGCTTATTTCGGTTGAGTGCTTGTTGAAAGAAGATTTCAATTCGGCAATTTCAGCCGCCATTTTCCGGTTTTCCGTTCGCATATCATGAAGGGTTTGCTGTACCCCAACAAGAAGGCATTTGATTTCTTCAAGAGTTGTTTCTTCCTCCTCTTCTTCTTCTTCTGGCGCAATGTCGGCATCGTTCTTAATGTTTTCATCCAAATTAGCCTCAGCACGTGCCGCCATGTTTTGTTTCTTGGCGGTACTTGTACTACTCTCCTCTTCCATCGAGCCCCTGTCGCCTCTTTTGTGTTTTCTGCCTTTGCTGGACATGAATCACGTTTTGTTTAAAGAAAGAGTCGCATTTCGGATTAATAACCGTTGTTGAATTAGGTTGAGGACGGGAAAGACGACGCCGCTTACAGAATACGTCCGACCTCTTCGGTGGCGCGCATGCTTACAGTCGCATGTCTTAGATACAGTTGGTGTGAGATAGAAAACAGGTAGACGTTTGTGTTATTTCTTTTCCGACCTATCACCGGCCCGTAACAATCACAAATCTTAAATTTCACTTCTTGTTCTTGCCTTTTCTTAAGTGTTGTATTATTTTTCATGGCATGTCAGAAGGCTTTCTCCCTTCCACAGAATCCACTGACACCTAGTGATACCTAAACCAGCTCGCTTGTTCTTTGTGTTTACTAATTATATGATGTTCTTTTAATTCTTGTAACAACCCAAACCCTTTTAATTTTTCTTATTTTCAGTGTAACAACACTACATTTGTTGGACCAAGACGGTTCTTTTCTTATGTAAAATGACTGTTCATTGCATCTTGCTTTTAGAGCAAAAAATTGACTAAAAGGTAGTTTAAATTGAGGGTTTATGTGTTCGTTAAGTTCCAACAGATGTCGTAGTCGCAGTTTCAACTAAATGCAGTATACCAGTCATTTCAGGTTATCTGACCTGGATAAAGATTGGAATTTTTTTTTGTCCGGAAAAGGGATAGAGCTCCTTAGTAGGTATAATGTACATGAGTTCTGCCTGCATGAAAAAAATTTTGTCATATTTTTGACAGGTTAGGCTTCGTAAAACTTAAAACAAAAAGGGTTGGTAAATAGTGCGGACAAACGTGTGGAATTTTGCCGCTTAAATTCCGTACGGACGCTGAAGGTGATCCAGCTTGTTTTGTTAAGAAATCGTAAACAGAAGGTTGTAACTATGTATTTTAACGAAATCAACAAAGAGATTTGACTATTGGAACAATCCCCATTTTTCTAGGTTGATTAAAGAGGTGACTGTGCGACACTGTCCCTACACTCGTTACTAAAGTTCCCTGTTTCTACGTTACAAAAGTTCCTTGCCGTTACCAAAGTTCCCTGTCGTTACAAAAGTTCCCCACTATTCGTTACAAAAGTTCCCTTTTTTCGTTACAAAAGTTCCCGACGTTACAAAAGTTCCCTTTTTTCGTTACGAAAGTTCCCTTTTTTCGTTACGAAAGTTCCCTTTTTTCGTTACAAAAGTGCCCGTTCCTCTGGCTCTCTCTCTCTCTCTCTCTCTCTCTCTCTCTCTTTCTCTCTCTCTCTCTTATACGTTTCCCAAAATTTTTACTTTCAAATTTGAACATGTTCTAGCATGATTTTATCAATCAAATTTTGGTTGTTGTATCTGTTCGGTATAGAGAGTCATAAGATGCTTTGGCATATTTTATGCATCCTTTACGTGGCTTTTTAACTTACTTTTATTTTTTAGCACTGTTCCCATTTTTGCTTTGGGAACGTTCCGATTAAGAGATGATTGTTCCTCTTTGGAGTGGTCCTTTTAGCATCAAAAGGAACAAATTGCTGTTAAAAATAGGAACAAAGTGTTCATTTAGAGCTAAAAAGAACCTTTTGTTCCGAATTTTTAACATTGAAAGGAACTTTTTGTTCCTAAATGAGTGGCCTAGGAACAGGTGTTCCCAATGGTATTGTTCCTCTTTTATCATTTTGGTCCTTTTTAATCGCTTGAGGAACAATTGTTCCCATTAATGCGTTCCGTTTTAGAGTGGCTGTTCCTTTATGCTGACACGAGGAACTTTGGTTCCCAATTAATTACGTTCCTTTTTTTGTAAAGGAACGTTTGTTCCTTTCTAACATTGTTCCTGTTTTGAAAAATTGGTTCCTTTTCATTCACTTGAGGAACAATTGTTCCCATTAACAGGTTCCGTTTTGAACGAACTGTTCCTTTTTATTGGCACGTGGAACAGTTTGTTCCTAACCATTAGTTCCTATTTATGTAAAATGGTTCCTATTTAGAAATGACAGTTCCTTTGTACATCTTGTTCAACGGAAACATTCTTCTTTTCTTGCCATCTATGATTTTATCGCTTTTTAATTGGCAAAAACATTTGGTGTAGTGTTTTAAGTTTCAAACAACACGAAGCAGTGTCAATAGCAGATTTTTAAAGACTTTTCGAGGCCCTTATAGACTTGCCCGGGCAAGGTTGAATATAATCGCACCAACGCCATATATCACCTCGAATTTGTAAGCTTACTTAAGAATAATGAACAGTGGCAAGCAGACACATGCCTGAGCAAGCAGGGGCAAGTTGGGGCAGGTTGGGGCAAGTTTAAACTTGCACAATACAGCCATTGTTTTTTGTCGCCTTTGTGTTTTGTTCACTATTTATGTAAGTGGAACAAATTGTGTGGATCACTCAGATGTCCGACATGAACAAAAAGGGTAAGGTTGACTGGTCGAAAATCGATGGCTCATCACCAAAACCAAAACGGCTTCACTTGGAAAAAGAAGAAACAGATAGCTTGTATCACTGTCCAATACAAACGTGTGATCACGATGGATTTAAAAGTCAACGTGGCTGCAGGAAACATGTGAACACCAAGCACAGTTGGTTCTTTTTCTTTGACGAAAAACCCGACGTTTCAAGTACCAAAGAACTTGCCGATGATGATACATCGGGCGAAATCACAAAACAAACTGCCAGGGTAATGCCTTCGTTTTCAGTTTCCAGCCAAATTGGCGAGTTATTCACGAAATGGTTGACTGGAAGTGGTGGGGGTTGCAAGAAAGATCGTGCAGCTCAGCAGATAGCCAAGAGATGCTTTAAATTTCTCAAATTTTGCTGCGAAGATGAAGAGGAATTGAGTTTTGAAGTGCTGGACTTTAGCCTGTGTTCTCATAGTCTGTTGTTCAAGTTTATCGACTACTTGCAAGATGAATGCAAACTCGGACACGGTGGCCGATTGGGCTACATTGACGCGATCTCCGAATTAATCGACTTCAGAAAAATAAACGGCGCATCAGACACAGTTCTTCGAAATTTGTCCTCAACGGAGTTGTACCTTAAACGAGCGCGCAAGACGGTGGCAAAGATGATGAGACTGCAGTGGACACAAGATCTAGACATTGAAACTTTGGATGTTAGGGGGCACTGGGCAACCATGGAAGAACTGTTAGAAGTGGTGACATTTCATTTGCCTCGTTACGAGAACACTGTGAAGACGTGCAAAACTATTCCAGGTCAAGTTAATCCTTCGGACTTAACATTTGCCACGAAATTTGTCGCAGTGTATTTGTTCATCAAGGTGAAGGGATCTCGGCCTATGACTTATCAGTATTTGACAGTGGACATGGTCAGAGCAGCTAAGGAGAACGGGGGATTCATCGACCAGAAAAAGTTCAAGACTGCTAGGAAATATGGATTTGACTCCTTAATTCTGACCGATGCAAGCATGCAGGTGCTCGATAGCTACATAAATTTCGTAAGGCCATTGCTAAAACCCCAGTGCGAGTTCGTTCTGGTCACGAGAAATGGAGGACAACACAGCAAATTGGGCGACGTCATGAGTAAACTGGTGTTTGATGCAATCGGAAAGTTCATTCATCCGAAGCGCTATCGTCAAATTGTCGAGACGCAAAGCCTCAATCTGCTCACAAGCAAGGAGCAACAAATTTTGTCAGAAGACCAAAAACACAGTTCTGCCGTTGCAAAAGTTCACTATCAAAAGCAAAGATCGCGCGAAGTTGCTGTCAAAGCTCACGAGTGTCTACAAAAGCTACAAGGCACGAAAGGCTCGGAGGTGGATAGGGAAGTGCAAACGAGGTTTAACGGCTCAACTTCAAGTCTTGCAGCTCCAGTCAAAACAGCAGAAACAAAGAGCGCGCCCCCTAAAGAAAAGGATTCCCCGCCCACAAACCAATTGCGAGTTCAAAGAAATTATCGTCGGGTGTTGAAATTCACGGCAGACGAGGACGATTTTCTCAAGAAGGGAATCGATCGGCACGGGTTTGGGCAGTGGACGGCAATTCTGAGGGATCCCGATCTCAAATTTCAAGACGGAAGAACGGCGGACTCTCTCAAGAAAAGGGCTGGAATGAAAATGCAGCTATAGCTTGACATAATGTTTAGAAACAAACTAATCTGCCAAAACTCGTCTAATAAAATATGGGACCGAGCCGACGCACCCTTTATCGTGTAAGAGATAGTCGAAGTAAAGTAAGCAAAGTTGCATTCAAAAAGTGACTTTCTTTTAATCAAGGTTGACGTTTTCCTTTCCTTTCCTTACATGTAGTTCGCTTATTTATTATTTATTAGCATCACTCTCGACTTGAAAAATACGATTTCAATTTTACGAAAGGCAAAAACACTGAGTTCAATGTTTCATTTCACAGAAAACGGATTCAATTGATGACATTTGTCTGACCAATCACTCTCGTCATACATGGGCTACACGATTTCCCACATTTCTAATCAAGTCTCTTGTGATGTCCTCGAATGTCACTCCTGGGTTGGTTTGAAAAAATGGGTTATTCGTTCTCTCTTTGAAACTTGACTACTCGAGTGGACTGGCCGTTTCTTGGAATTGCGTCTGTGAATATTCTGACTTGGGGCTCTTGATGTCGACGCTTGTGAGGACTGAGTGATGAACATCTCTTCCTCTTCGGATTCGTATCCATCACAAGGAAACGGCAAAGGCGCCCACACACTTTTAACTCTTTGGGCCTGCTGTGTGGACAACCATTTCATGTCTATCGCTCGTTTCTTTCTTTCCGCGATGACAAGTTTACCGAGGCCTGGTAAATCTTCCCGCTTAAAGTGTAACTTCAGTGCTTCCGAGGTGATTCCTATCATGTACTGCAAGGCACGTTTGACTTCCTCTTCCATTGCTGCCTCCTCCTGCTCTTGCAGCTGTCGAAGCTCCTTCTCCTTTTCCCAAACCCATTCATTTTCGTAGTATTTGGCCGCCTTCTCTTCCAACATCTCTTGCTCTTCCTCTTTCTTTTTGGCGAAGTAATCCTCCCTTGACCGCTCAATAGTGGGATGGTATGGGCCCTCCACCGTCTCGAGCAGGTGAGCATCTTCTTGTCTTATCATTCCGATCGAAATCCAGTGTTGTCTTGTCTCGTCTAGAATTCGCTCTCTAGCTAGCTGGGCTTCATTTTCAATCTTCTTGGTAGCGCGTTTCACTGCGGACGCAATGAGCCCGAGTTGCCTCTTCTTCAGACTATGGCATGGCTGCCGATCTTGAAGCTCCGAAATCTTCTCAATGCTCTTTTCCCATCCACTAGGCTGAGAATCTGATTCGTCGTCTTCCTCCTCGATGCAGTCTTCTTCTGCCATTAGCTGCTCTTCTTCATTCAACTCCTGCTCACTTTCACTGTCTTCCAGGTTCATGGTCATTATTCTGTTCTTTTCCTCCTCGTTAAAATCGTCCGGTCTTGCAACTGATCCAGGTATCGGAGCTGGCAGCTCGTCTTCTGGAGTGCTGGCGACACTGCAAGCCCAGACAATGCAGTCCATTGCGTTTTCTCGCAATGCCTCCTGTACACCTGCCAATGGCGGGGAGCTAAGACTTTTGAAGTAAAACTTGCGAAGCCGGGCGTCCATGGCGGCATTATGCTCGACACCGAAGTTCATCTCCGCTTGGCACGTGATAAACATGGGGCATCGGATCACTGCTGGGTTGGATTTCTTGTACTTTCTATCGTGGGCTGTTAGGCCACCTTGGGTTAGAATTTTCCAGTCGTCTGGTTCAAGAAGGCCGACATGAGCTTCATCCATGAAGATGACTTGTGTATTTTCGTCTACGAGACTCCTATTAAATGCTTTTTGCTTGGTAATCATAGCAATGTATCTGAAAACAAAAACGTAGAACAACTTCAATACAATGCGCACGTTCATCAGTAAAATAATTCATTCAAATTCTTAATTTAACAGAGGTCTTCAAGTGTGGAGAGCTTCCCACATCTAACAGCAAAAATACGCCCTGTCCCTATAGCCCCAAACCACTTGTGCGTTTTCATTTAGCGATGCGCACAATAAACACACTCCAGTATCCATCAAGTGGACGAGAGATGACCTGTATGGAAAAAATAACAAGATACAGATAAGTAATTTACAAGAGAAACAGCACATACCTTGGCGGAACTATCCGAGTGATCGGGGTGAAGAGACTTGTCTTTCCACTATTAGGCTCACCTATGAGGCACATGACCCTTTCTTTGTGCTGTTTAATGCGGCAGTTGAGGAGTCGAATGTAATATTCGCAAAAGTGTGCCATTTCTAGCTGGTTGAGGCTATTCTGTAGTATTTCTTTGAAGTATCCAGGATCTGGCGTCTTAGTGTGTTGGTAGTCGATGTACGCCCTGGGAGATTCTTTGCCGATGTCTGTTTCTTTGATGGTATGGAAAACGAACTTTCTCTGGCTTATTGAAAAGCACCAACCTCCATTCACTTCGATCAAGTCGTAGTTGATACACAGCTGCTTCACGAACTCGCAATCTTTATCTCCAAGGATTTCTACGAGCTTGTTCAGATTCTTGATGATGGTGTCTTTAAACTGGTCGTTGCTTGCCAGCAGAGAAAGAAATTTCTTCACCGAACAGCAGTGGTGATATGTGTATTTGGAAGACTTCGCCTTTTTGAAAACTTCTCCACTGTACAGAGCGTAACCCAATTTCCCCATTGCTCGTTCGATGTCATTAATCGCTACAACAATCGGCGATGCCAGAGCCTTTGTGACTTTTGGGACCTCTGAAGGCAAATCGCATGCTTCGATGCCAAACACATCAAATTGGAGGCCGGAACGGACAAGAGAGGGTATTAACTTGTCTCGCAGCTTTGCAGTAAACGAGGTACCAACAACTTGTAACCTTACAACACGTTCACTTGCATTTGCGGGAAGTGCACGTGACTCCAATGGCTCCTCTATCAATTGGTCTTGTAACAGTTGGAGACTGTAGGAAAACGACTTGTCCACTTTGGTCTGAATAAAGTGGTTATTGTGATCTTTTAGCGTAGTACATAATGGTGCACAAGATTTCTCTTCACCTCCTCGTTTGCAGACTGGCAGGGTTTTAGCTGTAATTTCCATGCCTGTTTGTAATAGGGCCGAGTGCAAGGGTACCGTTGAAACGCGCATTCCGTTGGAGGATTGGACTGCAATCCAGTAAGTTATTGCTGGCCAGTACTTTTCTGGTAATTCATCGTTCTGGTCGTCCTCTTGTTCTTGGGTGTTTACCTTCTCTCCCTTTTCTTTACTTCGCTTCTCTAGAGCGGCGACAGCGGAGAAGAAAAATGCTACTCCTTTCATTTTCTTTATCTTTTCGTCACATTCATCACGTTTCTGGCATATGTTTAGCCACAGATCGTCACAAGACATTCCCTCATGTTTGCTGTAAGATAATTTAGCTGCCAAAAGAGAACAAGTTCCCTGGACAGCTGGCAAGACCTTGCTAAGCACAGCACTCCTGATTCCCTAAAATAATTACAAGGAAACAGTAAACTAGTCAGCACAGAATCACTAAAATTGACGAATAATCTGTAGGAAATATTTAGACTACAATGCCTATTAGATTAACTGGTTAGAAAAGCCTAAGCAATATAGCATTTCGTTCCTGTTAATTGCTACGTTTTAAGCTGAACTTTGTAAATTCGTTCACTAAAAGAACCGAGAGCAACTTTTCTTCCTTAACTTGTCTTAAAGCTACGAAGAAGGAATATGAAATCTAGTACATACCTTATTATTGAGTTGCCTTGCTGGTGCTGTGGCCATCACTGTCATCGAGTGAAATGAGAACGAAGCAACGTTTCAGACTTCTTTTATAGCATACTAGCTTCATTGTTTACGTTCCTCAGTTTGATCTTTTCTTTTCGATAAATTACGGGCAAAAATAGGCGGTTAGTGGTAAAAAATGCCCCGACGAGCTACATTTTTAAACTTCCTGTGTGTGATTTTTTTTTGTTTTCGATACAATCAAGTCAAAAACAAAATGCCCGAGCAATTTACAGTGGTTACATAACTGCTTCTCCTTGGCAAACAGTGTAATAAAGAATCTGGAAAACAATGAAGCGCAAACTAAACATTCATACCGGCATATGATCAATGCCTTAAAAACATGTCACCTTAACACTTTTTTAGCGAACAAGCATTTCCAGAATCAACAAAAAGCTTAACGATATTTTTAAAATACTAGCGAGCTAATTGAAAGGATTATTCTTTTGTCCAGCACAGTTGTAATTAATAGCTTTTCTCGGCGTATCCGTCACATTACGAGAAATATGCAATTTAGATAATGCACGTTAACTTGAATGAATGAATAAATGAATCAATGAATGAGTGAATGAATGAATGAATGAATCAATGAATCAATGAATGAATGAATGAATGAATGAATGAGTGAATCAATGGATGAATGAATGAATGAATGAATGCGTATTTACAGTAGGTTCACAGTAATCAAAATATCTCTCAGTGCTGTTCCCCGTTGTTTCCGTTTTATCCGTTTCACTAAAGAAATAATTGCATTTTCACTCAGATCTCAGTAGTCAAAAGATCTCAAGTAAATCGGGGATAACGGATACAACGGGGACAGAACTTACAGTACATCAGATCAGCTTCAAGGAATATAAAATAATATAAAGTACAACGGAGACAACGGACACGGCGGGGACACAACTTACAGTATATGTATAGGAATATATTAACAATACTACTACTACTACTACTACTACTACTACTACTACTAATAATAATAATAATAATAATAATAATAATAATTATTATTATTATTATTATTATTATTATTATTATTATTAGTAGTAGTAGTAGTAGTAGTAGTAGTAGTAGTAGTATTGTTAATATATTCCTATACATATACTGTAAGTTGTGCCCCGCCGTGTCCGTTGTCTCCGTTGTACTTTATATTATTTTATATTCCTTGAAGCTGATCTGATGAACTGTAAGTTCTGTCCCCGTTGTATCCGTTATCCCCGTTTTACTTGAGATATTTTGACTACTGAGATCTGACTAAAAGTTTAATTATTTCTTTAGTATGACGGATAAAACGGAGATAGCGGGGAATAGTAGTTGGAGCTTGTTTAAGTTGATATTCCTTTTTACTCTTTTCATTGAGCGTGAGTGTTTCGCCATTTGTGTCTGTGATCTATTTCCTATTTAGTTTGTTCTGATTTGCACGATTGTATACATTCAACGGAGATCACGGATATGCCGGGGACAAAGGGACTCACTTTTGTATCATGGAATAAGATAGCTCTGGGAAAACCCTTGTTTTGCTGATATAAATTTAAGGCCATCATCTTTTAACACTTTTTTAGGAACAAGTGTGCCTTTTTTGTAGCTGTTCCTCTTATAAGGAACGCTTTGGAACATAAACCTTCCCATTTGAGGTATATTTTTGGCAAAAGCCGGTAAAACGTAAGTTTTAGCAGTGCCCTACATAAACCTACATGGAAACGTAGTTATGGAGAGATTTGCGCGGTAGTCAGAATTATTTTAGGGTTTTTAAAATCAGGAACTGAAATTTTGGGAAACGATCTCTCTCTCTCTCTTTAGATTCATGAGTGCGTATTTGCTACTTGTTTTCCATATATTATTCAATGGCTTTAGAAACGTTTAAACAAGATTTTAATCTTTCCATTATAAAGATTTATCTTTAAAGTTTAAGAAAATATTAACCAAGTTACAAAAATTACTTTTTCAGACATTAAATTTTCCCAATCTAGCAGATCAACGTAGCAAATACCCATTCTTAGGTACGCGATCCGAAAATTACAAAAAAATTCGCGATTGAAGCAGATTCGGAAGGTCCTTAAGGTTTAGACAATTGCCTCAAAAGACCCCTGGCGATCTGAAATATTTTTTGTTCTTTGACAAGTTGATTTTAGAAAAATATCCTGTTGTAAGCTATGATGTAAACTTCACCTGAAAGTCCGAAATTTTTTCGAAAGCTGCAAATCTTCTTTTTGCCTTTAAAATGCATTTCTAGGTCTTTTTTCTTACTTTTTCTTCACAGAAACATGGCGCTTTGTTGTAAGAACCGCCTCTACATTGTTTGACTAGAATTTATTTCATTTAAACGTATTTATGGACAAAATGCCATTTCGTCGCAAATACGCAATTTTGCAGCAAATACCCACTTTCGTTTTTCTCTGGGGAAAGATCATCGATTAAATAAAATAGGATACACGGGCAAAAGTCTCATCAAAGGATATGAAAAGTACAATTCTACCCGTCCATATCTGAGTATCGCCGTCTATTTTACATCAAATACAGATCAATTTTTTCTGTTTTTATGTGTTTTTAAGGGTTTTTGTGGAATAAATCCTTTTTTGCTCAATTTTTTTAGAATTCTTCTCTAATACACGTTGTCTCAGCTGATTAGAAAAGTGGTAACCGTTCCGGAGAAGTATCTGGGCATTTTGGACTCTTATATTCCAAAAAAGAAGTTGTGTAGTTGCAAATACCCACTTGTGTAGCAAATACCCACTTCTACCTATCACTGAGTTGTACTATCGTAGGCAAAACAAAAACTGCTTTTTCCGAGTAATTGCATTGAAAATCGGTGTACATTTCAAATTAACATCCTCTTTTGCAGTATGCGCTCTCTTTGCTTCGACGAAAGGCTAACGCGCGAAACGTCAGCTACTAGAAATTCGCTACGGCGGTTCATTAACCTTATCAACTTCGAGTTAATAATCAATTAACTCTTTGTTATCAGTTTTATTGTTACGTTAGTGCTAGACGTTTGTGTCAGGCACTGTCTTTGTGTTGTGTTTGTTCGTTACAGTAATTTGCGCTCTTTTTGTTAAGTGATTAATCGTTACGTTAGTGCTAGGCGCTTTCGTTGTTTTGTGTTTGTTCGTTACGTTAATGAAGTGCGCTCTCTTTGTTATGTGTTTGATTGTTACGTTAGTGCTAGGCGCTGTGTCTGTGTTGTGTTTGTTCGTTACGTTAGTGATGTGCACTCTCTTTGTCATGTTTGATTGTTATGTTAGCGCTACGCGCTTTCTCTGTTTTGTTTGTTCGTTACGTTAATGGTGTGCGCTCTCTTTTTTATGTGTTTGATTGTTGCGTTAATGATCATAATAATAACATTATGAATTTGTTATGCGCGAATTCCATGTGTATATGTTCAAATGCGCATTACAATTAAATTACGTTAGTGCTACGCGCTGTCTTTGTGTTGTGTTTCTTGGTTACGTTGGTGATGTGCGCTATCTGTGTTGTGCTTGATTGTTAAGTTAGTGCTATGCGTGTTCTTTTTGTTCTTTGATTGTTACGTTAGTGATGTGCGCTCTGTTTATATTGTGTTTGATTGTTATGTTCGTGCTCTGCCCTCTGTTTGTTTTGTGCTTGATTGTCATCTTTGTGATGCGCGCTCTCTGTGTGTTGTGTTTGATTAGTACGTTTGTGATGTGCACTCTCTTTGTTTTATGTTTGTGAGTTTTAACGGGTATAGACACTTGGCTTCGCTTCAAGAACTTGTGAATCCGAAACCTATTTGCTATGCAACAGGTGTTTAGGTGAGTCCATATACCAATTGACTATGAACAGGATTAATTCAACAACAAGATTAATTTATCAAAACGCAATCTTTAATTCACATTTGTAACTTTCTTGAATATCAATGGCAACTGAGCAATGCTATAATTACGTCCTAGTAAACTGCAGACTGTTTTTAGCAGTCTACCTTGAATCAGCAAAACTCACGTCCGCGCCTGAGCTCTGATTGGTTGACAAGCAATTTGTTTTCAGAAATGTGCGGAAGGGCATCCAAACATTGGTGTTTTTGATACTCAAAGACGTGCTTCGAATCTTGAGTAAAAATTTAGCAAATAACATATAAAACTGAAAGTCTAAGATTCATTTGGCTAACTGTGCTTTTTAAACTGTCGAATTTGGTACCAATCATCACACAGACCGGACAGAGTGCTCCTTAATCGTAACGACGCGATCCAATATTTTATCAGCAAAACAGCTAAAACTGCTTCATACTTTGTGTAGCTAAACGAGCTTTAGTTAGAGTGTTCCACTGTTCGGTAACGGAAACCAAAGTTCCGTACTCCTACGCGCACGAACTTACTCTAAGCTAACTTTTTAAGCGAATACACTAAACATTATTGAAATAGTCACAGAAATTCTTAATAGTTTCTAGAATTAAAAAAACCTTGTCGTTCTAACGGCGTAACCGAGCTGTATAAATTATTTCGGCTCTTGTAAGACAATCAGATGTTTGACATAACCTTACAAAAGGTATTTACAGAAAATGAATGAAAAGTTAATTAAACTAGGCCAGATTTGAATTGTGGTCAGTTCGTCGGCAGGGACAATTACGTTGGTGACCAAGCGTCCACCAACTACTGTGATTTCCTGGCTTTGCAAATTGACCACGGGATGCTTTTGCCAAACAGTCGGCCGCGTGTGCAAGTTAGAGAGACAAGGAAGCTTTGCTTGTGGGTACCACAAATCCTTAATTGATATCCAATCACATTTAAAATTAATTCTAAAAACATGCGAAGTTATAACAATTTATAAAAATATCCTTTTACCAAACCTGGGTAATGAAGAAAATCGTACCGCCTAACGTGGCAGCAGTTAAACGAAACTAAACATGATGTTACATCAATCTCAAATGCTTTAAAGTATTCGTGTCTTCAAGTATGACATACTGGGTTTTCAACTGAGTAAACGTCAATATAATGACTTTGATTAAAAATTTAGAATGTTTCTTAGAATCTTTACACTGCGGAAAATTATCAATTCAAAGCATGTATCTTTAAATATCACTAGCGCAATTTACACAAAGTAGTATAATATCAATCCCCACATTGCGAAATTTGACAAACGAAACGTGCCGAATGTTAGGAGGTCATATGTTCAAGGCTCAAGATCTATCAAATTAAGATGACTTGTAAGTATCATTCACATGGCGTTTTTTAACTGACGGTTGCTCTCTTTTTTGTCAAGACTTTTCCCGGGTCGGATCACTAACTGTAATTAAACGTTGTGAAGAAAAAACGATTTGACTTAACCCGGATCTTTTCAACAGGATAAGTCATTTTACGCGTTTAGTTAACATTGAAACGCACTTAATAAGTGGTTTGTATCCACCTTTCTTCGAAAATAAAATCAGATTGACTTCATTCAATTACATATGAACACAGAACTCTTGTATGTCTCCACTGCAAACCTAAAAGTTTTCTATTTCTCAAAAGTTGTTCTCGTTTATAGAAACTGCTCTTTGGTAACACTAGTTACTTAAAAGCACAAATTTCGAATTTATTATTTCCTTTTTTTACCGTCTGCGTAAACAAAGGCAAATAACCTTTTTGCGATAATAATGGTAGCTGCATTTTGATGGAAACCGGTCGTTATTCTTATTGCTTATGCCTGGTTCAGAAGTGCAAAGCAAGCTCAAGAATGTGTGAGCTACTGTCAAGCAAACGCAAGCGCAAGGAATGAAAGAGGTTTATTTTCTTGTGCTTGTGCTTGAACAGGGAAATCGTATGCGTAAGGCGAAAAAGTATTGACCAGTGTTTGTACCATGGTCCGGCGGATATAATATCTTTATCTGGCATTGAAAAAAAAAGCTTAACTGCGCCTGCATGCTTTATATTCCTTGCGCTTGCTTTACGCGTGTGAAAATGGCTTGCATTTGCATTTGCGCTTGCGTTTGCTTGTTGCGCTTGAAGAAGATGATTTATTTCTTCTTTTGTTTTTGCCGCTTTGCCTGGCGCATTTCTTTACGCACCTTGTCAACTAAACGCTGCTTACACTTCTTTAATTCTTCCTCGTCTTCTACTTCTTTTCCTGTTATCATGCCAAGTTCCAGAGATCTTGCATCATCCTTTACTCTTTGCCAGACGTCTTCTCTCTTAACAGCGTTGTTTTTCACAAGGTCTTGTGTCAAGCTGAGTAGATGGCTGGTTTGCTCATCCGTAAATTTCCTCCAAAATGTGGAAGTCGCGGATGCTAGGGACGGGGCGTGGACTGGACCAGATTTATCACTCTCACACGGTGCTGAAGAAAGAAATTTCAGAACCCTCTCCGTGCTTGTCTCCTGCTCAGTAGGAAGTGGGATATCCTTTCTGAATTCATCGCTCATTCGCCGTAGCTTTAGGACGATTGCCTTAACCGAATGTGCTTTCAGAATGTTTTCTGTTGAGACTTTTTTTATTATCTCACCCTCGTTAATAGCTCCAGTCGCAATTTCTTCTTTGAACAGATCTTTCAGTCCACTCACTTCTTCCTCCGTCCATGGGGTAGGCTTCTCGACTTTTGCGTGATGAATATTTTCAGTTTTAAGGGAAACGAGCCTCTGGACTGCTCTACGACCTAAATCAGTCTCATTTACTTTATCATGAACACGGTAGTAGTCGGCTTGCGTCTTTGTCTTGTGCAGAGACAGGGCTGCTAAATGATCTTTCTCTTCAGGCATATGCACGTGCATCCCCGTTGCAAGTGATTTTCGTACTGTTGTGGCGCAGATCCTTCCATTTGTCTCAATTCCTTCTCTCTGAACTGTTCTGTAAACACAGGTGGATACTTGTGATGAAGTCAGAGGCATGCCATTGCTTGAGACAAATACTTGCTCGACGTGTGGAGCCAATGATGTAATCTGGCTTCTTACAGTTCTCAAGTACATCTCCACAAGCTTGTACAAGTCGTCGTGCACCCAGACCACTGCTGCTCCATACACTCCAGAAGTTTTATGATCATTTACCAGAATCCTGTACCGTGCTGGATCTTCATCCGTACCAGGATAATACACAGCCTCCTTAAATTCGCTTATCTTCATATTTGTAGCCATCGCACTCCACTTCTGCCACTGTTGTCTATAAGTAGACGGGTCATCAACCAATCACGCACTTCACAATGTGACTTGTCACTGAGAACTTTTGACGTATCCTCTACACCATCAGTGGGTTCCGATGATGAAGCGAGCTGCTTAATAGCATTGACACGCTGATTTCCATGGCAGATCTGGAAAAGGTGCTCGCTTGAGAGCAGTTTCTTGAAATCTTCGTCACGCTTTTCTAGCTTCCTCTTGGCAACCTTTTTCTTCTGTGCCGCTGACCATGAACTCATCAGATCGCGTCGTGCATTTAATGTCTCCAGGGTAACATTGGCAATGTCTTTTTGCTCTTGAATAAGGAATTTGTAAAATAGCCGGAGACTCATCAGATACGATTGCACAGTTCCTGGCTGATAGCGGTTTACAGCATATGAAAGCCAACTCTTCAAGAATGTGTCCCCGTCCTTTCCAGGAATTAGCAGCAACTGTACTGAAGGGCGTTTCTCCTGCCTTTCCGTGGTGACTGCTTCTGTGAGGGTCAACCTGTGAATAACGTTTCGCACTTGATTCTTGTATTGCTGGGCAATCTTTTCGTTTCGATAGCCTCCATCAACATCAACCAGCCACATGTAAAATTCCGCGAGTAAATCATCATCATGATCCATACTTACATTTTCTCTATTGAGCTCAGGTTCTCGTTCACAAGAAGTCTGTACACCATCTGTTTCGCAGTCACTAGCCACCCATTCTTCCAACGCATCATCATTGTCGCTTGCATACTCTTGAAATAGTTCTTTAAATAGATCTTCTTGACTGCATTGTTCCATCTCTTCTAAGTCTTGCCTGCAAACGTTCGCCGACTCTGCAGGAGTCTTAAATGTGAAGCCTTCGCTTGTTTTAACATTGATGAACCGATTGACAACTTTCTTCCAGGGCTCTTCATTGTCTAAAAATGAATCATTTTGACAATTGTCTTTACCGATAACTTCCACTAACTCAGTCATTAATTGGTCGCATTCTTGTGATAGAGAAGAAGAAGTTTCAGTCCACTGTACTTCGCTAGATTCATCTGTGTCTGAATCGTCATAAGGATCGTATTCTGTAGCCTTATCGCTATCAGAGAGAGTAACTATTTCAGGCACCTCCATACTGGTAATATCTTCGCTATTTTGAAGATCTTCGTGATTTTTATCACTATGCATGCATTCTTCCCCACTCTTCACTCTTGGCAATCTTGTAACGTTAGAGAAAGAGGCCCTGTTTGATTCGTGTGTGTTCCACACCCTTTCCGCTAAATCATCATACTCTTCATCACTGACTCTCTTCTCTTCCTGAGCCTTCTCCATTCTCTCTTCTTCTAGTTTCCTCTCCTTGTCACTGTTCGGACGCTTCTGGACTCTGTTAAACTTGTCTTTCTCATTTTCGCGACTTCTTCTGGCCAAAGCTTCGTACTCTTCTTCCCTGGCGTTCTCCTGTTCACTATCACTGCTCTCGTCTTGAGACTTCTCAAATTCCTTTCTTTCGTGGCAGTCGGGGACTCTTCCATACAATCCTCCAGTCTTTAGCATTTTACTCGTATTCTGTTCCCGTGGGTCTAGGCCGCCATCGTTTTCAAGACTTTTGTCTTCGTCAGTTTGGGCATCTTCATTGGAATCACGTGTTTTCCTGCTAGCCTCTCGCTTTTTTCTCTTCTCTTTCAGGTAGGAGTCAAAATCCTTGAGTGCTACTCTTTTCGCTTTGCCCAATGCACTGACATAACTTGGGCTGCCTTGCTTAAGTTTGTGCACGTTTGACTGTAGGTGTTTGTGGAGTTGGAATATGGGCGTTCGGTGTCTTTTGCAGGGGGATAATGGACAGAACTTCACCTTACCCCTAGGTGGCTTCTTTTCACCAGTTAAGTATTCACTGAGTTTCCGTTTTATTTTTGTCATGCCATGAACCTCTTTCTGGTGCCGACTTAAGTTCTGCACATACGCTTGACACTGCGAACATTTCATCGACTTCCGTTTTTTGGGTGGATTTGAACCTCCAGCTTCAGCGTCGGCGGAAGAGCCCACCTCGCCACTACCTTTCTCCGCTTCACTCATTCTCTGAATCGAAAGCTAGGACAATAAGACAGAGGTTGAAATAAATAAATCTATTAATATTGTATATTTCTGTACGTGTTATAAGTGCTTTGTTATCAAAACAAGGTGACGCGCGAAAACAATGAATCACGAGCGTGCCCCACGAGCATGGCCGGAATATGATTCAAACATTGCAAATTAGTGTATAGCTGTTTAGTCTTTTAATCAATTTTTCTATTGTGATTAATATCCCGCGAGTTCATTTTTATTAATAGTCTAATTCAATATGCGAGGAAAACCTTCTGACAGTGCCAGGGGATTTACATTTGGAGCAGTAAATGTGAATCTGCAGTCAGGCGTCGGTGAAAACAGAGCTGCCAAACTGTAGTTAATAATTGGACCCTTTTATTCTTCGAAATACAATAACTTTGTCTATTGTTGCCTATAAAATTTTATGTTTCTAGCTGGTATTGGTCTTCTTAGTCATAGTTGACCGCAAATGGCCAGTGATATGGGAACGTAACAGGCGCTTGAGTTTATAAAGGGCGCGGTGTCAGAGGAGCAAGATATTAAATGGGATGGTGGGAAGCGCCTGTCGTTAGGACCCCGCATATTATTTTGCCGCTCTCAACTGAATTATGAGGTAGCATTGAATAAACTTTTCAAATGAGTGGTAATAGACTGATCTTTTTAGCCCAAAATGCTGGTTTACACATATGACGCAAGCAACATATCTTCAGATGCAGTATCCTCTTCATTTCTTCTACCAACATTTTATCAAAATGTCAGTGCGTCTGTATATGTTTTTCGCGCTCATGTTTGTTATTTCTGATGCAAATTTCGTGGCTAAAAAATGGCGTAGAAAAGGTGAAAGGTCTTTAATTAGAGGTTTCTATCTAGCTCTGTACGTGGGACATCAGATTCGTTTCAAGGCTTTTTTTAGATCGTTTAGATCATTTTCCGCGTAACACTTAGCCAATCGCGCAGAAAGTATGCTGTGTTTGTTTTTTTTTCTAAAAAGGTAATTATAGATCCGAAGACTACAAGTAATTTACCATTTGAAACGTACTTTTTGTGGTATGTCATTAATACCCCCAACAGACACACAAGAAGTCACAGACTAGATTAAGGAGTTTTCAACATGTAAACAAACCTTTTGAAAATATCTTATTCATTGTATTATGGATATACTCCTAAGGTTATTCCGTTGAATTATGCACGGCAGGATGCGCACTGGCAGTGCGCATCCTGCCGTGCATAATTTCTTGCATTATAAGCGTGCGTGCGACATTGCGCTCATACCGAACATTCAGGATTTCTTTCAGGCTAAAAGGTTGGCAGGTAAGTTTTCTCCTACTAAAGCCTGTCCATGATATATTGAAACATTCTCATGAAGTCTTTATCCCAATCTGCTTTAATTTAGGCGTTTCACTAAAAGCGTCCTAAATTACCCTATTATTTCACTAGTTTCATTATTTTTTTTTGGAAAACTTTATGTGTTTTAGCTGTTCACTGTAACATTTTGTACTATCAGAAGAATATTAATAACATTCCATTGCTACCAATACCTTTCAGAAAGTAGTGGGTGTCTCTTGCTTAAGGCTAGCTTTATATATATCTACCGTAAAATTCCGGTTATAGTCCCCCCCCGGTTATAGGCCCATCTCCCAGCAAACACAAAAAAAACATCCGGTTATAAGTCTCCCCCAGGATATAAGCTTTCCTCTGCTGGATGACAGTACTGAACAAGCCTTAATGTTGCCTTATTATGACTTCTCAACTAAAAATGTATTTCAATCAACAATGCCGTGGCTCGTTTCGAAACGTGTTTTATTCCGCCTGTAGCCCCACCCCCCTTGCGGATATTAGCCCCTCCGTTTATAAGCCCAAATAAAACCCCTAACCAGGTTGTATAAGCACAAGGCTTACAACCGGAAGTTTACGGTATATTACTGTCACAAGAAAGCAAAGTAGTTGTATACCAGAGCCCAATATAGTGAAGCAGGCATGGTGAACCCCTCGTTTTAGTTTTTTTATGTACTGCGTCTTATAACAACTGCGCAATGTTTTTTTTTTTTAATTAATCGCAGTATAATTTTACCACTAAAAAAACACTAACATTATTTTTGAAATATTCATTAATAAACTCTAATTTTTGAGAATAAAAGTGCAACGCATGCACTATGGTACACTGACAAATAAAAAAAGCCAACCAAAGTCAGTTGACGTCATCGGTCATGCTTGATCGAATACAGCGACCATGTGCTTTGCTCCATTTTTCCATGTGCTTTTTAGTTTTCTAAACGACTGATCCTTATGTAATTCAAAAGTTATCAGACGTGCAATACAGAATCGAGTTAAATTCAATATCGTTAAAATGGTTGAAGAATGTATCGCTACCGTATGGCTTAAAAACGTCGCATAAGTCGCAACGATTCAGTCGCATGCATTGATTTTGCGTCCATTGAAGAAATATGCGACGTTTTGCTCAGTTGTTTTGCTTTTTAAAGACGCTATTAATGAAAAGGATTCGTAACTTCTTAGAAACTGGACAGTGTTGGCAATTCGCGAAGTTTGGCTCTTAAAGTATGTAATTTACTTTATAGAAGTAGCAAACCAATGGACTCACCTGAACTGGCTGGCGTCAGTCACTGTCTCTGTGTTACTGGCGTTACGCGTGACGCGTGACATGGGAAGGGAGCCCAACATCTGCCGTGATTGGCTGTGAATTAATAGCCCAGCGATTTGCGCGAACGCCTTGTTCTGTGGACAGTGAGTTGTTAAATTGACGACATAGTTTGGAAAGCAGCTAATATATAAAGTGAATATCCCTTTTCGAAGCTAAAAAAGCCTTTACCACTCTGTGTACTTACCAACCATCTAGTGTGTGAATATGTAGTATTGTTTGCGACCACAGGTCAAAATTGGATTTTTTGCCAGAAAAGTTAAATGTCACTCATATTTACATATATATTATATTACTTGTGGACCTATAATTCTGAAAAAATCACAATTTCTTGCCCTTTCTAGGAAACATCAATGCCTAAAAAGAGCGGTGATCTCGCTAATTATTCAGTCGCATTACGTTAATGCTACATGCTGTCTTTTTTGTGTTTTATACGTTAATGCTATGCGCTTTCTTTCCTTGGTGTTTGTTTGTACGTTACTCATACCCACTGCCTTTGTGTTGTTTTTTAATTTGATTAGTGCTTTGCGCCGTCTTTGTGTTTTTTTTTGTTTGTTTCTTTAGTGTTACGCACTGTCTTTGTGTCGTTTGGTTGTCTAGTGCTACGCGCTGTCTTTGTGTCGTTTGTTTCTTTAGAGCTACGCGCTGTCTTTTTTGCTTATTTGGTAGTTTGTTTAGTGTCTGAGTCTTTGTGTTGTTGTTTGTTTGTTTGTTTAGTGCTACGCCCTGTCTTTGTGTTGTTGCTTGTTTGTTTAATGCTACGCGCTGTCTCTTGTTTGTTTGGTACTAAGCGGTGTCTTTGTGTTTTAGTTTGTTTGTCTGGTGTTACGCGCTTCCTTTAAGTTGTTTTTTTGTTTCTTTAGTGCTATGCGCAGTCTTTGTGTTGTCCTTCTTCCCTCCTTAGTGATATGCTATCTCCTTCTTCTGTTGTGATCCCAGGCGCTTTCCTCATGTTATGTTTGTTTTATTTTACGCCATGTGTCCAGTAATTTACTGCTGGACAACTACAGCGCGCGCTGTTTCACAAATTTCTGTCTCCTTTCAGATTGTATAACGAAATTAGATTTAAGACAATATGCATAATAGACAAAGACATAGACATACTTTATTTAACATGGACAAGTACACGCTTAGCTGTTCGCTAGTTTACAGGTGCTCCATGATTTAAATTAAGTAATGTACAACATCATAAAAACTTAAAAAAAGTATTTACATCGGCTAATTTAAAATCGCTTAAAAACATCAAGTTAATTCAGAAAAAAGCCAAGATAAAAGCGATGAAATATAATCAAAATGTATCAAACGTGAAAATCAGTTTGCCGAATCTTTTTCAAAAAGTCTTTTGAGCCTGCCATGGAACGAATATTACGAGGTAGCATGTTCCAGTGCTTTGCTGCAGCATAACGCCACGACTTAAGACCGTACCTGGTAGTGTTCATTTTAGGTATGGAAAGATTGAAATTTCCGCGAAGATTATATTGTACGCTGTTCTCTTCTTAGTTATAAGATTTTTGAGGCTGGATTGAGCCCTGCCTTGAACAATATTGTTCACAGTCAGTAACATGTCTTGAGTGCGTCGATTTTCTAAGGTTGATGTTGATCCGATACGCCGTAAGAGCGCTTCGTACGCAAATCTCAAGGCCCTCGCATTTGTTCTTTCCAGTTTTTCTATATTTCTTCTTCCACAGTGATACCAAACCTAACTACAATAAGAAAAGTATGGTCAAATTAAAGCTCGATACAAATGAAGCTTACACTTGTTTACATAGTTAGGGGCAATGGGCAACAAAGCATTGACTTTTCATGAAAATTTCCTTTTTGCACTGCCAATGTATATTTTGGACATGCATAAATGAATCTTTGAAGCCAACGGGTATATATTTATAATTACGATTTCAAATAGTTACTTTTGAAAGCAAAAACGTCACAAGGGTAGCAAATACCTACTATCCGTATTTGCAACGGTAGCAAATACCTACTTTTGGTAGCAAATACTAACCCTCCGTATTTGCTACCGTAGCAAATACTCAAATCCGTATTTGCTACCGTAGCAAATACCGACTTTTCGTAGCAAATACTCACAGGTGAGTATTTGCTACCGCAGCAAATACTCACTAAGGTAGCAAATACGCACAAATGAGTACTTGCTACGGTAGCAAATACCCAGTTTAAGTAGCAAATACCCACCTGAATCTAACTCTCTCTCTCTCTCTCTCTCTCTCTCTCTCTCTCTCTCTCTCTCTCTCTTCTCTCTCTCTCTCTCTCTCTCTCTCTCTCTCTCTCCCCCCCCCCTCAATCTTCTGCTTTTAAAATCCAAGATAGCGGCTATACGTTTCGCGAACACTGAGCGTTCGCTCGCCCAAAAAATAAGCTTGCATGGCAGACTAGAAGAAAGACAGCAAAACTGCCCGAAATGTCGGTTTAATTTTCTTAAACCCAGAACGATTCCAAAAAAAAAAAAAGGAAAAGAAACAAAAGATATAATATTAAGTTGAAAAAACGAGAGGTTAAAGATACAGCTATTCACAAACCCCTTATCATAGCAGGTGGCAGAAACGTTTGCAATAATGATTTTATTTTAATCCAAATTTTTGCAGAAACCACTTGCACCGATTTCTTGGGAAAAAGAACAAAATATCCTACAGGGCATTTGTGAAGAGATTGAAAAAGGTATAGACTTCCATCAGCCTTATGTAACATCGATAGTCTCACCACTTTTAATTTCGCTTCAGGACACAAGTATTTTGTAAAGTAGTCTGGGAATGACAGGTGTCTATTGGAACAAGTTCCCTTGGTCACCCAGCTGCAAAGAACTCCCCCCCCCCCGAGTTAAAATGTAAACTTTAAATCTGAATTTATTTATAGTAATAATAAAACTTAAATGGGTAAACACAATTACCGGGAAAACATTAGTTTACATTGTGGCCTGCATCTCGTGAAGATGTTGTTCATTAACGTCATGAACGTAGCAGAACGGAAGTAGTGACCCCTCCCCACCCCCACCCCCCCTCCCCCACGAAAGTAGTGATCAGATGCAAGAAATTTAACGTTTGCAAATTAACACATTTCGAAAGTAGCAAAGCTCCGAAACTACATGTCACGACTTCAAGTAATTTGCATGGGGAATCACAGACACTGCATATTGCATGCTGGGTACCAAAACAATTGATAAGAATAATAAGACTGAATAGATCAGAAACTTGCCTTGCCTTGTAAATCGGATATAAGACGAATACGAACTCTGTATAATGCTTATGAGCTGAATGGTTTTCAAAGTTCACGTTTATCGACCACCTTGGTAATAGAAATCATTTTAGGCGAAGTGAATTTCTTAAATCGGGGTGAGATTTGTATCCGGTTTGCAAATGTTCAGGAAACATTCAATGTTATAACAATAGAAACTGCAGGCATATTAAAGCAAGATGACAGTATTAATCATTACATGTAGAAATGTACAATTTTAATACATATCTTCATAAAAAGGCAGCTAAAAATAGGGTCGTTAGTTTTAGAACTTTACAAAAGCTAGCGCTTACACAGAATTTCGGCTTTCACACTTAATACTTTGTTGGTTTTGCCTGATTGTTTGGGATGGCCCCCAGTCTACTATATGATTATCGTTTATGGCCATCAAGGTGCAGAAATATAAAGTTTTAAAGTTTGCAGTTGTTTGATGTGAGGAGGTTTCTAATAACAATAATAACCGTTTCTCTAATCATTCTCATTATGAACTTCATCTCAGGATCCTCAAGTATTTAACAACGAGGATGTTTGGTGGACTGACGAGATAAAATTAACAGTTAGAAAGGTGAGACAAGCAACTCTTTTACTTTCTTTCTTTCTTTCTCTAGTAACACATTCCTTTATGCTTTTTTAAAGATGTTTAAACTGATGGATATGGATGGGGATAAGCAATTTTCTCGAGACGACCTTGCAAACCTGGACAAAGGAGATCACGTGAGTATAGATGGGACCGTGGAGGCCCTCCGCTAAAATTCACAGATAATGGTATCATGGTCCACTCAAGAAACGAGAATATTGTCGGGAAAGGAGTTGTACAAGTCAACTCTTTGATTAAAATTATTACTGTCCTCTGATAAAGCACCTAAAAATGGTAATTCTGCCACGTTTGGAACCAATCGGCTGACTTATCAAACACGTTGCTGCCATCATGTACTTATGTATCTTTATATGTTTGTTCATTGCAACCTTTCGTCTAAAAGGTCAAATCGGAGAGCTGTAAATTCGACCGAAATGCCAGTTTCTGTGATTTTTGTTTAGAAGAAAATTTATTGGTAAACAATTAAAAAAGCAGTGTTTCTGCCTCGGGACTATCGGTCTGTTAGTTTCCCTTGGGGATTTGATGTTCTGGAAACTCGGATATAAGTTTTTCCCGCGCTAGCAACTATCGCTGAGCCAATTGTCCCTCGAAACAGAAAACCCAATTGTTTATTAAATAGTCAACGATACGCAACAAAGTTGACTATCATTGACAAAAAAAAAACGTGAAAACGTAATCTGACTGCTTTCGTAAACATGCAACTAAATTTAATCACATAACAACATTTAGGTCGTATTTGCAAAACAAAATCAAAGGAAATTTTTCCTTTTCAAGGACATAGCGCGATAAATAAGACATTGACAATTGAATAAAACAGTTTCGCGTTAAAGGAAACATGGGAAGCGAATTTCAATTTCCTAACGTTTTATCAAAACTCTGCTATTATTATTATTATTATTATTATTATTATTATTATTATTGTTATGATTATGATTATTATTATTATTATTATTATTATTATTATTATTCAGTTTTCAACGATGTTAACGTGACCTTTTTCTTTTCAAAGTGCAAAGTGTTACTAAAATAAGCTGGCTTAATGTGGGGTGCAATAAATTTCGCCTGCTAGGCAGGCCGCCCAAAAGAGGGACGTATGCACTAGACTTTTTCTTTATCCTCATCTCGCTATATTGGACGGATTTTTTGTTAACTAGCTTTTTATTGCATCTGATCAGATGCCTGATCTTTATGTGCCCAACGCATGAATTTTACGTGTTGGAATCCCACGATCAATTTATCTTTAGTAGGATGGGATACGAGTCTTGACGCAATGCGGCATTTTGTACTTATTGACTGAGAGGGAGGACCGGAAGGGGAAATATTTTTAAACATTTTGCTGTCTGGCTCAACCTAACTCAGTCAGTAAGTATTTTATCATATCACCATTTTTATGGTTAATATTGCAGGAAATTTTTGGGGAAAAAATGCTTGTGAATACTTATTGAATATTAAAGTGCGCGCGTGCTACATGAACAAATGACGGCAACAGGACGGACGACTTTTTCCGGACCAGCTCGTGTCTACCCGTCCGGCCCTAAACAAGTCTTAAGAACTGCGTCATCGGGACTGAACTGTAGTATAATAAGATCGTGTAATATCTCAGTCAGAGCCCTTCAAGAGTAAGTCAAGTCAATTACAGTAACTGATGTATGAAAGGCGCAATATCATGGAGACTTTTTTTAGTAAAGAATTTGCTAAATTCGTATCTAAGTACCTTGCTAACACATAAATTGCTTCTAGACTACCAAGGAAACAATATCCAGGGAATTTTAAAAGAGTGAACGCGTACGAGCCACAACGAGTTTAAGTTATCTATGAAGTCTAAGTCAAATAAACTCGGCCCGTCTTTTCGACTTGGAACCTATTTCGATCCTGACTATTCCAGGCCAAGGATTCAAATACTTATTGACGGTTTCCGTGCATTAGAATTTTTAGCATATCTGGGCTATTATTGGGCTATTATTTTCAGGCTTCCATCGATGCAAATGTGTTTTTTGGTTTTTTAAAGTAATACCAAATTAGTGTCATGACGGTGTGATGACAATATTTTCTGTTTCAGGAAACTATCAAGGCAATTACTAAAGAGTATTACAGGCTGATCGACTTGCTAGAACTGGAACGAGACGACTATACTGAGGAGGAGAGCGAAGAGGATGCGGAGAATGATGACAACGATGTAGAAGATGGCGATCACGATATTCAGCCAGTGAAAAAACCTGCTGAAGAAAAGGCTCGAGAAGAACTCTGAAGACACTTGTTGCGTTCATGCCATTAAAATGCCATTTAACATACTGAGAACACAGTGATACTTCCTCTCCCAACCCCACCCTCTTCAAACTTGGACATGTCTTTTAGGTGGAACCCTCCCATTGACACTTCCTGTCGCAGTCCAACCCAGTTCTTGATCTACTTCTTCTGAAGACGTGCACCGATGATAAATCAGATCCACAAAGGTTTTTTTAATGAGAAGCTCTGAAAATTGTAAGTTTGCCCGGCTTTAGGAGAAAGGTCTGCCACTTAGCCACGGCAGGTACTTAACTCACGGGTTTTCAGTCTTTGATTGGCCAAAAATATATCTCGATAAAACGTTCGAGCAAAAATATTTTCGACGTTGAGTATTAATGGAGTTACAGTTTTGTACTTTGTCACTTAAGGGGGAGACACTTAACTAGTACATTGCTGCTATGAAAAGTTTCTAGCCGTCATATATTGGAAACCCCAACTACCATACATAAGCAGCTTGGCCACATTTGTTCCATGAGAAAGGTCTTCACGATTTTCGAGTCACAACCATATTTAACAGAGCACGTGATCGAAGCAGAAAAAAGCCTAATCTGAACACAAACTGCGTCGGTACAGTTTTGGTTATTGAAAACGGTGCCAATATTAACAATCATCAGGATACAAAATGTGACGTATCGATTTCTTGGTATTCGCATTATTACAGAAATTGTGACGTCATAAGTATGTATTTTTATTTATTTTCTACTGAAGATTTTTTTTCCTTTTCTGTAAACAGTGACTGCTTACGTCGGTTTATAAAGAAGGATGAATTATCCCCGAGTCGCTAAAAAAATAGGAATTCTTCCTTCTTTCCTCCGAGTTTTAGGAATCTTTCTTTCTAACGAACGGTTGGGGACTGGCACTAGCCACGCACGCGCAATGTCGATTTTTAAAATTCAGATGTTCATCTAAATACATTTTATCATTCCAGTGACACAAAATGTTGCAAAAAGGGAATGGCAAATTACCCTTTCCGTATGGAGTACAGTAGAACTTCGATTTAACGAAGTGCAAGGAACTGGGGAAATTGGTTCGTTATATCAAGGGTTCGTTATATCGAGGTTATTTTCCATACATTACGCTATCACTGGGCTGAAAAATGTCGCTCGTTATACCGAGGACTTCTTTTTTGTTTCTGCGCATCCTTACTGCGCACGCAATCCACTTCGCGATGTCATGCCACGTCATGCATTGAGCGCGCGCGCTGTTGAAGAAATGTGGAGATATATAACGCTAGTGGGCACTTTAATATATATGGGTTTAACTCTCTTAAATGTTCGGTGACCCCAGATTTTCTTTTGATAGATCACTTTCTTCATCGATTATCTACGTTTTGTGAAAAATTAAAGAAAATCTGTATTGTGGAAGTTTGATTTTTTTTCAAATTTTCTGCCCTCGCATCATCGAATTTTGCAATTATTGTAGCCCCACGGAGTTCGTAAAAGTCCATCTTAGAGGTTGAGTTTAACTAAAAGGATGACACCGGATCAAATTATTTACTTGACAGATTCACTTAAATAAAATTTCACTAGGAAAATAGGTCTACAGCGAATCATTTTTCATATTTTTCAACTAACAAACACTGAGGCCATGTCGAGTTACGAGGACCGATGTGTCAAATTTGGGGTAGTTTTCCACGCGCTTTATTTCGAAAACGAAGTCGGTGACCCCCCAGTTTTTTTTGCATTTCCGACATAGGTAACTCATTATCTGACTGTTTCCAAACTATGAAAAAAATCTGTGTTGTAGAAGTTTTTCGCGCGAACGTCCTTAAATAGAGGTTCCACTATACTCAAATCCCTATCGAATACGTCAATCTTTTGAAATTTCTCCCCCCCCCCCTCCTCCCTCACCAAAGAACGCAAAATAAAGGTCGGTTGGCAAAATGAAACACTAGCAAAAAGTTTCAAGCTGCTGCATACGAACGTGCTATCACTAAAGAAATTTAAAACTATTTATTTATTTTTATCTTCGTTTCCGTCCAATATATATTCATATTATATTTAGCAATTAGTTTATGAGCTCGAGATTTCTATCGCGTGATAGTTGATGAGGCCGAAGGCCTCATCAACTATCACGCATAGAAATCGAGAGCGAATAATCCAATTGTTTTAGTATAAATCTACTAGACGTTCAAAACTTAACAGCAGACACTACATGTTTTTATTGAAAAATGATATAAATAGGTCACACCGCGCGCGGAAAACACTCTTCTCACTATCTACAACAGAATAGATAGTGGGTAGCGTAGCCAATCAGAGAACAGCATTAGTGATAGAACGCTAGTAGATTTATACTAATGCCCTATATAGGCTTCAACTTAATTTGTGTCATGTCAATACAGGCCATATCGGTCACTGCACTTAGCTTAGAAAAGCCTCAGTAAGTAAGCAATATAGTCTAACTCCCACATACTACAAGTTTATCAAAAAACCGCACCGTAAAAAATATATCAAACAGTTATTTTTTGTCGGTAAAATGTGTTTTAATGGTAACATCAGACTTACTGAAGGTTTTGTACAGTTTTCCCGGAACTATTTTTGGGTTCTTGACATCTGAGGGTTACATTAAATTAAAATAACCAAAGGGTACTTATAATTCAATTTGCCGGAAAGCGCATGTACAAAATTAGATTCTTTGACTGAGGTTGGCCTCTTTTCTTGTATGAATATTTTATGTCGTTGCAAAGTTGCTCTCGTTCTTTCAGTCATGAATTTTCTATCTTCTTGTCTCGGTTTCATTGTTCTTAGAGTATGTTTGTCATTCGCGAGTACCGACTCACAACCTGACCTAGACACAAAACGAGATTATGCCTCGATTCCTGGTCATTTGGAACCTCTCGGTGCAAAGAGCGTAAAGCATTCTTTGCAAGTTATTCAAACTTATCCAGATCCCAAAACTTTCTTCAAGACATACGTGGTCGCCAGTAAACCAGTTCTGATCCAGAACGCAGCGAAATTATCGTCGGCCTTCGCAAAATGGACCGACGAATATTTCCTGTCATTTCCCGAGGCGACCAAACACAGAATTGAGGCAGAACAGAGAAAGAAAGAGGAGCGAACCGTACCGCCGAGGAACATTTCATTCAGTGAATTTGTGAAGACTTACAAGGAAGAGGATATTTATATGGTGAGCCCTGTGCCTCAGTTTATCAGGTAAGTTAAGCGTGTCTACGAGTTAATGAAGGATATTGTTATTGCCTTTTTTTTGGTCTTGGAAAAAATTTGGAGTCGGCCTGAAAGCGTGTATTATATAAAAAGCAATCATTTTTACAATTAGCATGATAGGTGTACTAGATCAAAAAGAGATAACCATTAAAGTTGGCTGTATAATCAAGAATCCATATGATTAATTTATCAAAATATTTTTATGGGACAAAAGGAAACAATATTTTGGTATGCAATCATACTGGATATTTCTTTCAAAGATAACAGTATCTACGAAGACGACTAAAATTTTAGCGCATTCTTGACTTTTTTCTTTCCTGATCCTTTTCTTTTTCAATTATTTCGGTCAAAGAAGTATCTTTAAAGCAGTTTAAGGCCTGGCGTGCGTTTCTCGAAAGCCCAGAAACTTTTCGGACCGATATCGGGCACGATAATTCCAATCTGTAACTTGTAAACAATGAAGTTTTAAAGCATGAAACTTTGATACAAGATATACAGTTCTTACCTTAAAGACAAGTAAAAATAAAATAACAGCTCTGGGGAATGAGCGTTCATATTTTTGCAAATGGCTTTTTGGGGCCTTCCAGAAACGCGCACCAGGTTTTCACTGGCGACACGAATGTGAGTTCGACGCAAGCATAAACATAACCACAAGCACAAAAGCAAGGACCAAAAAGTTACTTTTACCTTGCTGCCTCGCCCCAGGCACCGGTATAGCGCGGGAAAACAGGGAGCACGGGGCGTTGTGGAAAGGATGCAAAACGCGAAGCGGCAACCTCCCCTATGGTCTCTCAAGTCACCGCCATCTTGGAGACCATGGGAACGAGGTCGGCGAAGCGGCTGCAGTTCATCCGTCCAGAACTCCGCGCGAACTGCCGTAGAACAAGGAGAGACGCCTGGGTTCGAGGCAGTTTTCCTTGTACTTGTGCTTTAACTTACTAAGAAGAATGATTGGGTGTTTGTTCCTCTTAGGGCCGACTTAGACGGTATGACTTTTTCTTACGTCTGCCGTATGCGACTTTTGTAGCGTAAATGAACTGAACTCGTCACATGAACGAATGCGACGTTTGATCCAATCAAGCGCAATTTTGTCGGAACAATAACTAATACCTGTAAAACTGCCTTTCATTTATTTTATTTTATTTTTGCCATCAAGGAGTGACGTGTTGCTTCCTCCACCACTCTTGTGCAGAGACATCACAGAAAAAGGAGTCTTAAGTGACGTAGTGAGTTAGAAAGCCTTATTGTCATTGTCTCAGTTATCTATAAGGCCTAATGCATACAATAATAAGGAAGAGGAAGGGTGGATAAGGATGAAGCGAATGCGGGTGTTCCATGGTGGGGGTGGCGGTGGTGGTGGTCATCATGATAATGATGATGATGACAACGACGACGACGATATTGATGACGATCATGATGATGACGATGACATTCAAGATTACGATGATGATGATGATGATGATGATGATGATATGGTATGATAATGGTGATGACGACGACGACGACGAAGTAGTTCAAATTATGGCCCGTTAATGAATACTACGTACACATGATGATGATAATAACTGGAAGATTTTAACACAGGTGATGTGGTTCAGTAGCGGAGGGACCAAGTCTGTTCTTCACATGGATGATGGGCTGGACAACATCAACTGTCTGTTCAGAGGCACCAAGGAACTTTTATTCATTGATTACCATAAATACAAACGTGTGGTATGTAAACTCTTTTAGAATTTTTTTTTCTCTTGGAGAGACACTGCACTTTGTCATCGCTGAAATGCTTGTTTTGCAAGTTTGTTTAGGTAAACGCGATGAGTTTTATTACTTTAAATCTTTGACTCCACCTGCCTTTGGTCAAATGAAAGTCCTGCGACAAAACACTGACAGTAATACTACTTAAGGAAAACAAACTTAACATATGATTCATTCGCCTAATCCGCCTGGGTTCTTTGAACATAAGAGTTCATTTAAAAGTAACTCAAGACAGATTAACCACGGAAAAGGATTTTGTTGAGTGGACTCTCTTGCGTAAGGCTACCTTTTTATGGTTTCCTAAATTTTGCGAGTTCTCCTAAACACGATTTAGTGATTTGCTTGTTTTTGGAGTTGTTTCAGAGTTTTAAACGAATCGTAACAATTTTCTTCCCTTAAAACAAAAACCATCAGGTATATGTAAATAATACTCGATCTTTTTTAATACCAAGATACGTATTTTTAGGTTCCCATTGATTTCCCAGCTGAAGGTTATTCCGGAGTGGACGTGGACAGGTAAGGAATTCTGCTGAGTTAAAACTGCTGAAGAAGCCTTCTAAAAGGTGGCCTCCGTGGACAAAACTGAAGTCCGTTCACAGACAATTTCTGAATATATAGTGTACCAAACCAAGCCGGTGTTTTATTACGAGATAATAATATAAAATACTACGCAACTCGTAAAATATCCGCGCGTATTTTCTACCAAAACATCGAATAAGGTATATATATGGCGTATGGCACCTTTGACAAGCGCTCGGTAGGTCAAATCGCAGGTGCCAATCGCAACCAAGCCTTACTTTTAACATTGTTTGACTAAAAAAGGACTGTTACTTCTGGTTTATACCTTAGAGCTTTGAGCAAAAATAATCTTTTATTTGTTCTATGGTTTTGTTTTTAGGGTAGACTTTGAGAAATATCCTGGATTAATTGATGTTGAGTACTACAATGTGTCCATGCAGGCTGGAGACTGCTTATTTATTCCACACAGATGGTAACTGCAGTTTTAAAAAGGAACATCCGTCCTTTTCGGCTAAAGCGTTCATGATACTTAGAACTTACGCTAGTTTCCTGAGTTCTGAGACATCTTACAAATAGCGAGCTTAAGCAACCACGACGGCAACGCCAAGGAAAACGTCACTTTAAAAATGACTTCCAAATATTTCAAACTTCTTTGCGATAGTTTCAACTCGTTCAATCTGTCTAAGGTAGCCGAACAATCCAGGAGCTGACTCTGTAAGGACGGCGTTATAGTTCAGGTAGAAAAAAGAAAATTCACTGTGGTGTGTTCACGTTCTACATAAAACTTTAATTTGAATTTGGTCATTTCACCTTGTTGTTTAGAAATGTACCAAAATCTGTATCGCATGTGCAGAATCATTGTTCTGCTAATTAAACCGTTTGCTTTGTGGCGTTCCGTCAGCCGTCGCCGTCGTGTTTGCTTAAGTTCCCTACTAAAAAAAGACGCAGGAGTAGCAAAATAGTTTCTTTTCAGATATTTTAAGATATACCGTCACCGCCAAAAAGTACTTATAGCGTACTGCATCGTTAGAAACGAGTACAAACCTTCAGTATGCGATTTGAAACAATTTTGTCATATAAGATCTCAATTTTGACTTAAAACTGAACAATTACACTGAATAGCGTGACTGGGGAACTTTAACTTGGAAATATGGCACTAGGTGTTACAATTACACCATCTAAATCAACAACCCTCTGTACCGTCATCTAGAAAAATTACTCTTATCTGAGCTAGATCGAACAAAATGCAGGGAAAACACATGGCTCTTGGTCATCCGTATAGAATGGATTGGGCTAGGTCCGTGCACTATGACCTTCAACTATAAGATTTACAGTATTTACCGTGCCCTCTTTCCACTAGGTAATAAATACATATTTTTCGTTGTTGAAGGTTCCACCAGGTGCGTTCATACGGTCGAAACATAGCAGTAAACCTATGGTGGCAACACAATCCGGGATTTGTTCCTAACGATTGCGATGGATTGCAACCAAATCAAACTCTCGACAAGTTCAACTTCCGCTCCATTGACGAACTGCTTGCCAAAAGAGAGGATTATGTGGTGTAAGTACATATACAAGTAAAGATGGCTTTAGTTAAATTTAAAGGTATTTGAAGGGCAGTCTTAAAAACTTTAGTTAAATGGCTGCCAAGCTAAAATTAACCGATTGAAATTCAAGAAGTCCCGAAACAAGCGGGCGAAATCCCGAGGGCACATTCCCAGTAACCACAGTAACGTGGTCAGAATCAGAAACGAAAGGACAAGAAGGATTTATTTTTCCTCTGATTACCCCTCTCCTTCCATTGTTTTAGTAGTAGAAGTAGTAACAGTAGCAATAATGGTAGCAGTAGCAGTAGCAGCAGCAGCAGCAGCAGCAGTAGTAGTAGTAGTAGTAGCAGCAGTAGTAGTAGTAGTAGTACTAGTAGCAGTAGTAGTAGAAGTAGTAGTAGTAGTAGTAGTAGTAATAGTAGTAGTAGTAGCAGCAGCAGCAGCATCAGTAGTAGTAGTAGTAGTAGTAGTAGTAGTAGTAATAGTAGTAGTAATAGCGGAGCCCGCGCGCTAGCGCGTCAGCTGAGCACCATTGCTAAGGAAATTTGGTAACCTATCAAGCCAAGAAATTTTGGTAGTGACGTAATAGTCACGTGGCCGTACGTCCGTACGTCCGTCCGTCCGCACCACAGGGTCACCAATATGAAGTGGCATACACTGGATATAACCCTGTACGGAAATCGCATGTTGACCCGCGTTGTAGCAAGACAAGCAAAGACAACAAAAGTCGAAAACAAATTTGTTAATGGAAAAAAAATTCAAAAGAATATTCAGTTGTCTTCAGTTGGTGGAAGGCGAAAAGTTCAATTTAGGCGAAAAAAATTAGGCGATAAAGTTCAGGCGAAAAGTTCAAATTTGCCTTGTCGGTTCTGTTGCGAACTCAGTCGGCACATCGCTTGAGTTCACCGCTTTTCGCAGCAGTTTCGACGCCAAAATATAGCAGAGCTAGCGCTTTTTGGTTTTTTCTGTCCACAACCATGGTTTTTACGGCGGTCCGAACACATCTTGCCAGGAAAAACACCAGCATTTTCATGTTGATAGGCAGCTTGTCATAAGTAGTAAAACTAACATATAAAGCATAACAATAAACGCTCATGGCCTAGTGGACTGATCGCCGGCTTATGACGCCCTCGAGCTGGGTTCGGCTCCCAGCGAGGACGTGGTTTTTTTCTTTTCTCTTTTCTTTTTTTTAATTTAACGACTTGAATGAGAGTATTCTCACATATTAATAAGTGCCCGCAAAAAAAGGGGGGGAGGGCTCCGCTTTTAGGCTTGGCTAAATCTATGTATTAGTAGTAGTAGTACTAGTAGTAGTAGTAGTAGTAGTAGTAGTAGTAGTAGTAGTAGTAGTAGTAGTAGTAGTAGTAGTAGTGGTAGTAGTAGTAGTAGTAGTAGCAGTCGTAGTAGTAGTAATAGTAGTAGTAGTAGTAGTAGTAGTAGCAGCAGCAGCAGCAGCAGCAGCAGCAGCAGCAGCAGTAGTAGTAGTAGTAGTAGTAGTAGTAGTAGTAGCAGTACTTGTAGCTTTGGCAGCTTTGTGCAAAGAGGGTAACTCAGGAAGGTTGAATTAAATCTGCATGATGAGCTAATGTCCCTTTGACTTCACTTTTAACACAACTTTTTGCAGAAAAGACTTGCGACGATTTCTTGGGAAAAAGGAGAAAATCTCCTACAAGACATTTGTGAAGAGATTGAAAAAGGTACAGACTTGCAGTTCATATAAGGGAGCGGTCATTATTTAGAGCGGGGGAGGGGGTGGATGATATTAGGGAGGGGTTATGGATTTTTGGAAAGTGCTGGAGGAGGGGTTATGGAATATCCACAGAGAAAAAAGGAGGGGTTACAGGAAATCAATGAACACTTTATTCATTCCAAGGAATATGGCTTTATTGTTCTAGCTTCGCACTAGGAATTGGCTTTGCCAGTCTTCCAGACTAAGAATAACCTGATCAAATAGTACTGGTTGATCTTCATTCTCTTCTATCTCACTGGCTCTCGACTCTGCCGATTCATCCAAATCAGGACCGGGTCCTCTTCTGAATATAATCCGACCTCTTATCGTCGTCGTCGTCGTCGTCCTTGTCTGATTCATCAACGAATTCTCTTTGTTTGTAACTGGCACAAGCAACAGCGTTTGTGTGAGTTGCTGAAGAATCGTTTCTAAGAAAATGACTTATTATACATTTTACTTGATCGTCCTTTAATACTTTCTTTCCGGTAAGAAGATTGTGTTTGTCCAGATATTTGTCTAGTTTGAATACTTTCAATTTGCTGATTTCTCCTCCCAGACCTAATTGTCGCCATTCGTATTCCTCGAATGTCTTCTGCCTAAGCTGCTGACTTTTCCTTCCTCTCTGAGCAGCTCTCATCTGTGATCTTTGTTTAACATCATTTAGATGCTGCACATACTCCTTTACTAATTTCAGATCAACTGCAAATTGGGTGGCAAAGCGGTCAGTGCCAGTCTCTGTCTGCAGCTTTCTATTGCTAAACTATTTTTTAATATTAAACCTGGGCTGCCAGTCATCCGGAAATCTTCTACTCGCTGGGGTTTCAAAAGGCTTCATATAGTGACCAGGGTTATTGGGATCTGGAACTGGCTGAGGTATTCTTTCCAGGCTTGGTCCGACCCAGTCATGTACCTGGCAGAAATCGCATAGTTTCCATCCTTATTAATGCAGTCTTTCTTCAGGTATTCCAACAACAGCTCACCTATATTATAATGAGCATTGTAGAAATCCCATATCTTCTTGAAATAAGCATGCCCTGGAAGGTGTTTACGTTTTGCCTCCGACGCTTCGATATACCTTGCCAGGTAGTCCCAAATAAAGAAAAAGCCATTATCTATGTACTCTAACTCGATAGTGAGAGTTCAAGATCCTTGTAAAATCTGCTTCTCTGAATTTTTCTTTTTTGTTGCTGACACCAACACCGGGGCCTGCCTTTGTGAAGTCTTCCCATTTCGGCTTCACACTTGGCAATTTGTACTCGTTTAACAGCTCCAAGATTTCTTAACAAACGCGCTTAACATCTTCAAAAAGTGCTAATGGTGTCGGCCATTTCTTTACATTTCCATGGTTCTTAAGTTCAGATTTCAAACAGTCAATTTTAACCGCAAACTTTTGAAGAGCTGGAAGCATGCGGCAGGTAAATACCTTACGGTCATTTTCTGATGCGCGAGAAAGTTCAAATTCTTCCAGAATCTTGTTGATTCAGTTATGTGTGTGATCGAGTCGCTCTTGTTCATACAGTCTGTGCAGGAGAGGCCCTTGCTGTGTTTAATTTGCACCAATTCAAGCACTAATGGCCTATTAAAAGTGTTTTTGTTTGAAGGAGGGGTTATGAATTTTTTCAACCACTTCAACGAGGGTTCCCCGCTAGCAGAGGCCCCTTTTCCTTTGTATTCGCTGAGCTGACGGGCGGCACGAAAAGGGATCTCTGCCATGGGTCGAAACTCCCTTTTATTCAACCGCCGTCCATGGTCGTGGACGGCGGTTTCCGAAACGCATGCTCCCTGTATTGTTTGCTGACCGTGACTTGAGCCCACTGTATCTCGCGCATTCCTTTACAGTTATTCCGCTGTCATTTAGTGAGCCCACATAGTAACATGCCTTCCTGGGAAGAGAACTGAACTCGTGAAGAGTTACAACGTTTACTTTCTCTCGTTTTTGTTAACATGGACGACAGAAAGATAAACAATCGAAAGAAGAAGCTCTAAGAAACACTCGACAAGTTAAGGAATGGAATTTAGAGCGAAGAAAACATCTGTCAAGGTGAAGGACAACCTTCCACCTCCAAAGATTTTTCGAGCTGCGGACTTTTTGTGAAATGCTCCAGCACTTCTACGAGTCTACGGTAGAGTAAATTACACATTTGATTGTAAATTTGTATCGAAATCGCTTTTTAATTGAGGGATTCTTCATATTCCTTACAGTTTTTGTAAAAGTTTTGAAAAACGTACACAGTTCGCATCACCAAAGCTCTTCAAAATAACTTGCACATCGAGCGAAATCGCTTGCGCGCAGCTTCCCTCGAAGAAAGAATTGAACGCGTTTGGTCTTCAGAAACAAGTAAAGGCGTGTTTTAATAAATGTATTATTTATAAAAGCTTACTGTCTCTTCTTCTGTGTACTTTCATTCATAAAATTTCGAAAAGTAGTAATGTGACCTAAACAGACACAAATGCTCTGTTGTGGTTTGATTTCACGCGCGAGACAGCATGAGAAATCTCTTGCGGAAATTTTCAAAGTTTTGACTTTGAGATTGTATTTTTGGCTAATTCTTAATAGACAACTGGTGTATTTTATTTAAAAGTAAGAAATTTTAACTATTCTAGATCAAGTGAGTGTTGTTTTTTCGAACCTATAAATTGTCCTTTCGTACTGCACATGGGTTGTTTATTACCAACTGCTAATTTAGTGAAGCGATCATAAAACACGCAGCCTTCAATGGGGTAAATTCTCTTTGATTCCTGGAGTTGTGGTCATGTTAAAAAAGCTTCCTTGTCCAGATAACTTGAAATTGCTAATTTAGTGAAGCGATCATAAAACACGCAGCCTTCAGTGGGTTAAATTCTCTTTGATTCCTGGAGTTGTGGTCATGTTAAAAAAGCTTCCTTGTCCAGATAACTTGAAATTAATACCGTAGATTAGACAACAACTATCTCAAGATGAACTGTCTACTCTTTTGAGGGTTTTGGTGAACTCGCCATTCATGAAAACAAAACTGTGCAGGTGTTTTTTGGCGCACTAGTTGAGAAAGGTGGGAGTCGTCAGCTGATCACGTGCTTAAAGCATCACGTGACGTTACGGTCGCTAAGTAACCGTGGCGCATGCTCAACACAGTTCATTTCGACCCATGGCAGAGGTCCCTTTTCGTCCCGTCCGTCAGCTCAGCGAATACAAAGGAAAAGGGGCCTCTGCTAGCAGGGAAAACGAGGGGTGACAGAAAGTTACTATCTGCTAAAGGAGGGGTTATAGACTTATGCTGTTTGGGTTAAAAATCATCCACCCCCTCCCCTGCTATAAATAATGACCGCTCCCTAATATAATTTTTCCATAATTTTTCTTTTCAGAACAAGAGTATTTTCACAGGCTGTTTAATTTGAGAATGGAGTGCTATTTTTCACAAATACTCGAAAGAATTCGTGTTTCTCAACGGCCACCCCGATATTGTGGCTGCACCATAACAGATACTAGATCAAAATACTAAAATACCGTGATAGTTATACCGGAGAGTTATTTTATATACTGAAAACGAAAATGTGTGATATATTGATTAGTGAACTCAATTTTATTAGACCATAATTAAATTTGTATTGAAAATTAAAGGCCTGAAGGACTTTCTTTCTTCGGTGTTTTCTCGTCGATAAAACTGGACGAGTGACAAATCGATAGCGTATATTGAGTAAATAAACCCCTTTCTGGCTGACTGGCCAGCCCGAATCTGAAAGATTGTCCGAAAAATGAACAGTTGGCCCGAGAACCCGAGAAGCGAAGCTTCGAGGGCAACTGTGAAATTTTGAGGACAATCTTTCAGCCAAGGACATTATCCTCTGATATACCAGTCAGCCAGAAAGGGGTTTATTCATTTTACAACCCTCCGATTAATTTCTACAACGTGCACGCTTTATTGTAGTAAAAAGAAAACATTCAGTGAGGGTCACAGCACATTTGAAGCTAAAAAAATCCGAGCTGGTTAGTTTACTCGTTTTTATTGCACCGTGGTTAGATCAGAAAAGTTAAAACCTCAAAAAGTTACTTCTTTTTTTGTTTTTCTCTCGTCAATCAAATCGGACGACGGGTATTGCCTGATACCCGCCGTCCGCTTTTGTACCACGTGATATGTTACGTCAAATGAGAGCGTGCTGAGATTGATCGGTGGGTATAAGACTGATAGACGGATAACCAATTAGGTGAGAGCTTTCAATAATTGATAGTCTGAGGTTGCAGTTCAAAGTGTTAAGTGTAAGTTATGTGAGTATCAATGACTACCTATGGCTATCAAGAGTTTATAGGGCATTAATAATTGAAAGGTGGTTTTCCAAACTATTGTTTGTGATCGAACTATATTCCAGGATCCCTACGTATTTAATAACCAGAAAGTTTGGTGGACTGACGAAATGAAATTAGCAGCTAGAATGGTGAGCCTCTCTTCAATCATTCATTCGTCCATTCCTTCCTTCCTTCCTTCCTTCCTTCCTTCCTTCATTCATTCATTCATTCATTCATTCATTCATTCATTCGTTCGTTCGTTCGTTCGTTCGTTCGTTCGTTCGTTCGTTCGTTTATTTATTTATTTTTTGTTTTGCAAAACATTCACAGGACATTACAAGGAGGAAATAAAGTGCACACTAGGACTACACACAACACACGCACTCACACTCTGGCAAGATATCGTGTTCTCTAGGCTTAGACTATTGTTATTACAATGCTAGTGGCACTGCTTGTTCTAGAAATGACAAAAATTGAAAGTGATAAGTAGCTATAGAAAAGTAGGTTGGTTGAAAAATCATGTCTGTTAAGATTAAAAGGGAAATTGGATGTAATGTGATGTGATGTGATGCCAGGTGATGTGATGTGATGTGATGTGGTGTGATGTGATGTGAGTTCGTTCGTTCACTTGTTTGTTTGTTTTTTGTCTATTTATTTGCTTTCTCAGTATCTGGCGTAATCAAATGACTCACAAAGTTGTACCCAAGCAGATTTTCTGTTCTTCCTTTGTAAATATACCGTAGTCAAACTTAGAACTTCTGATGCCTGTGAAACGTGTCCTGAAAGGGAATAGTGCGCCATATTAATGGTACCAATTACAGGATTATAATCCACGTTTCACTTTCACATTCTACCTCGTGAACTCGAGTTCTTCCCTGTAATTCCAAACTTACTGCGGCAAGACTCAAATTTAAGGAAACTGGTTGTTTTTCCTTTATTTTTTCAAGATGTTTAAACTGATGGATGTGGATGAGGATAAGCATTTTTCTCGAGATGATCTTGAAGAATTGGACAAAGATCGCGTGAGTATAGACCGCAGAGGAACACTACAAAACTCAGAAATTATGGTATTGTAGAATTATAGACCAAAAAAGCCTTTGTGATTCCGCGCCGTTAATCAAGATTGTCTCGCAACCGCGCAATTCTGTTTTATTCCTGGGCCGGGGGAGTATTCAATTAAGTTTTGAACGGGGAAGCTCATGAGGCTCAAACCTTTTCCCTATACTAATCTTGATCGAAACATTACCCCTTTGATACACCTAGAACAAAAATTGAACTTTTTTTATACCTCAGAAACAAAGATAACCTAGAACAGTAGATCATCCTTTTCTTTTAGTCGCTCGAATACTCCAACTGAGCTTTCATATACTTTCTGTACTTTCTACCAAAATTTTCCAACCCTTTTTATTTCTCAAGTTTGGCTGCTACCCCGTTGTATTTTGGCGACACTTTAAAACGCTAAAGCAACACATCTCTCTTCCCTTTCGTACCCAGGACGCACAAAAAGGTACGCCTTTCGGACGGAGCCTCCCCATATAGCTGACTATCGGGAGTAACCCTGCCCCCTCCCCCACCTGCTGGGTTTAGCCCTCAACACGATCCTGCTTTGGCCTGGTGCAAGTTAACAAGAGTTGTGATGTTTCATTGTTTGTTCGTTTGTTCCTTTCATTCTGATCTCTTCCGCTTTAAGGATAAATGGACGAATGACGCGTTGATATGTATCAATCCCGCTTATTTCCTTTTGCAATTGTTTTAACGTTTAAGGCAACTGTTATGGCTATTACGAATGAGTATTACAGGCTGATCGACTCGCTAGAACTGGAACAAGATTACTATACTGAGGAAGAGAGCGAAGGGGATGCAGAAGAGGATGATACGGATGCAGGAGATGGCGATCAAGATATCATGCCAGTGAAAAGACCTGTTGAAGAAAAGGATCATGAAGAACTCTGAGGACATTTGTAGTTTATACTGATTATATTGCCATTTCACATATTGGAAACACGGTCACCCTCCCGTCCCCAGCATAGACACCTATCTAAGGCGGACTCCTCCTAAAGACAGTCACGTGCGGTTTGTCGTAGAGCAGACTCCCGCTAACTTGAACCCAGGCAATCTCCTAAATCCCCCACTAATTGATTTCGCACAGAAACCCGTTTTCCTTGGAGAATGTGACACAGTGTTTTTTATCAAACTGCCGCGTTCTGGAGCAATTCTTGGTCCCTGTGCGAGTTCGAGATATATATAACAGGAGTCCCTGTACTCCAGTCCAGCTCTTGACCGTCACACATATATATTTTTTAAATCGGGTAGGTCTCATCCGGGCGTTGTTTCGTTTTTTAATAAATAGACTTCTGATAAATAGGTGGTGGAAATCTGTCCCCATATACTTGTCGACTTCTGCACTGATATGGTGAATGTATGGGAACGACTTAGGTTCCATCGAATCGACTTGATGTTTGTACCCAAATTGACTTAGTTCACATCAAAACGACTTTGTATACAAGGTCGTTTCTGGACTGAAAAAAAAAAGATCATCAGCATAAAATTTAGTACCGGCCTGAAGCACACACAGCCAAGTTCTTATCGACTTTACTTACTATGGCGCTGAAATAAACTAAAGCACCCAATTGTATAACTGAATGGCGTTCCTTCATTTGATTCAATTGTTTGATGCTAAGGCTGCTACACACTGGAGGCGATGGAGGGGAAAGTGGGACCCCTGTCAAGAGGTTTGGGGAGTTCTTGAGAAAAGTCGTGCAGATTGTTGGAGGCCCATCTAATTTCAGTGCGTACAGGTGACACACACCTTCGGAAGTCAAAAGATTGAAAAAGAACGACTCATTTTTTTTGGACAAAATAAAAATTGAAATGATCAAAGCTAGCCTTCATGATATAATGCCAGTTTCGTGTAAACACAAAATAATACCAATCTTCTCAATGTGGGCGGGTTTGCCAGCTTCCCCAGTTCAAACTCCAAACTTTTGAATGCAAGGAAGTTTCAAACAAAACAAAACTCCATTGAAATAATTAATTTTAGAAATTTATATCTTATTAGGTTCCCCGTCAACCCTCAAATAATTGCACTATTAAAAACGCAGTTTTATAACCTCCCATCCACGGGAGGGAGGGGTGCGGAAAGGAACGATTCCTACCCAAAGCCCCTCCCCTCTCCCTCCGGTTGGGGGTGGATGAGGCAATGCGGGTAAAGGTGCCTTCCATCCACCCCCTCCCTCTCCCTTTTGTGGGGAAGGCTGCGGGTGGGAGCACCTCCTACTCGAAGCTCCACCCTCTCCCGCCAGTGGAGAGGGGTGTGGGTGAGAACGCCTCCCATCCAAAGCCCCTTCGCTTTTCCTCCAGTAGGAAGGAGTGCGAGTGGAAGCACCTCCCATCCTAACCTCCCCTCCTTGACTGCTCGTAAGGTAGGAGAATTCAATTTCAAAGCATGTGCATGAAGCATAAAACAAATAACTTGGTCTTGCCACTGCATCTTTGGTTGCACGTTTAACGACGATTAATCAGTTGCGTATCAATTGTTGATTTTCAACGGAAATTTGAGACTTCGTTGTTCCAGCAAGCCATCGTACCGTGAAATTTGTATTTTTATTTAAGAAGATTAATTGCAGTGATAAGACCGTAAATGTTGTCTCTTCATCTAAAGCTTATTTCCCACCTTGCGATTAGCAAAAGCAAAACGACATAACGCATGCGCAATGCTGCTGATTTCCTGTGCTTACATCACGCCGCTTTTCACTTGTGAAATAAGGTCAAGAACTCGTTTCCCCGCCCTCCTCCTCCCGTGTTTTCTGTTTTTTTTTCTTTGCCTTGGCTCCACTTTCTGCCTGTAATCGAATGAGTCAAGACCAGCAATAAAACGACATGTTCCTGAACGAGGTGATCCACTTGATGTAAAGATCTTGGTTCGTAGAACATTGTTGAATTCGACATTTTGAACGCATTTGGCCACCCTGATTCTGGTTCAACTATTCTTTTGTATTCAGGAGTGCACGGAGAATGTATTGTCTTTCTAGAAACAGTTCTCATCCAATACGCGCTCGCGACAGTTACCTAAGGGTATTTTGTGAAGTAAATCTTGGATCCACTTTAATAGCTGCATTTACCCTGATGATGCCGTTGATCGGCGAAAGCTTGGATTTTAGATGTTAATTTTCACAATAGTGTTAGGCCTCATTTGAACCTTTATATTACAAACAGACACGTGGATTAGTTATTTTGACCAAGAAGCTGATACTTGAATAACACTGGTACTATTTCTCAGGATTTTACCTTTTTTAAACTGAACTGCATGGAAGTGAATTGGCGGCCTGGGGATGAATTAGGACTGATATCTTTAATGAGTTGTTCCTTGAATCGCTGGTGTGGGAAATGTCATTTATTGAGTTTTGAATAAAAGTTTTTCCTTTATTTTCAAATTGTCGACGCTATATTATCTTTTTGCCAGACCTCACCTAAATACACCCTATCAAAGATCTGCAACAACAACAACAAAACTTTATTTACAAGAAAAAAATCAATACATTACAAATAGCTACAAATACAGACTACCTGCAAATAGTGTAAAGCATTTCTACCTGAAAAACCCCTAGTTTCCCAGGGAGCTTATGTAACTTGACTGAGGCTCGACTGAGGCTCCAAAGACCTGCTTTTAATCAACAAAACAGACTTTTTGAAGCGTCCCTCCGTTAATGTTTTGGTTGATTCGGTGAAAATTGCAATTTCCCCTCATAGTTTTCTTCATGCTGGGTGCTTATACCGGCAAACCCCCTCTGGTCTTCGTGTCTGACAAGTTTAATTTATCCAAGATAAATTACAAAACCTTCAACGAACAAAAGGTCCTGGGTGATTACAACTTTGATTTATTAAACCTTTCTGCAAACGATTTATTTGTTTCAGCGAAAAGGCTAGGATAAATAGTGATTTCGCACTTATTGACAATCAACGTTTAAAGTACATAGGGCTAAAAACCAACTCAAAATGACGACCATATGGTTTTACATAAATAATCACAGCAAATTTTTCTCTTCGAAGACGACAGTAATGGACACGTTTAATTAGTTACTTAGAAAAAAAGGATAACAGTGTACAACATTTCTCAATTCTTTGGCCACTTTTCAGAATTTTGATCTTTTTAAAGACCAGGAGTGGCCGGGCGTGAATTGTCTGACTTTAGAACACTGATGTTTTTTGATCCGCAGTCATGGGATCATACTGATCTTGTATGATTAAAACGACCTGTAACAGCAAAAACAACTCTAAACATTTTTACTATAAAATGTTTCCTTGGTTCTGATGAGAAAATATGAAAATGAACTGAGGTTTCGTGGATTTTCGCATTGTTAGCTACTGGTCCTGTGGCAGGATCACTGACTCAACTCCAATTAGTAGTCCTGGATTTTCCCCTTAGCCTTCTCACAGCAGTTTAGATGTTATGCAACTCGACCGAGGCTCTTGGGTCTGTTTTTATTTCATGGTGCCTAAACTGTGCATTTCAACTATTCAATATACTGATGCTTAGATTAGGGGCGTCGAATGTTGGCCAGGAGTAAGAAACTGGTTAAGGTAAGGTGAGCTCTTGCAACATAAATACTGTAGGTGATAAAATGTATTCCTAGCTGTGCCACTTATTTCAGGAGTTGTATTTAAAAAATCGTTTGGTTTGGAAGGACGAAAGAGCGGTTAGGAAAAATCTTGCTACTGGAATGTTGTTTAAGATATCTTTTACAATCACACATGGCTCTGTCAATATCAACAAACAGACCAGCTTCCCATCCTACTACCTCGGGTTCCACAGTCCCAAAAAAAGAGGTATAAAAGCGAACACTGGAAAAGCAGTACAAGTTCACCCTTGTGTCTTCTTAGCCAGTATTTACATTTGACAGTAGCAGAACAAAAATGAGACTTTCCACCACTGTCAAGTCGGAGAAATTGAAAAAGCATAAACGCATTTCTTGGTTGATGTTTTTTTGTTTTGTTCTGGTTTTTACATAGAGGCAAAAACTGAAACAAAAACCAAACATCTAGAGTGATAGTCGAGGTCGTCTGGCAAGTAATTCCTTTGTGCAGTTCCTGCCAAATGATATAATTTATTAGTGTTTCAGTAGTTAGTCCCTTGATTGTCATGTTCCGTATGCACTCCTTATGGCTCAATTTGTACTGATGATTTGTAGAGAAATAAGATACTAATTAGTTTGTGATATGGGGACAAGAGATTCAACAAGCCAATCCATGATTTTCTTGTGAAAATGCTGCAAAATTGAGACTCTTCATGACTCCTCTACATCTTATTTAAAAATACATTTTTTTGATAGTTCTTACAGCATCTCTAATTTCTGTTCCACCACTCTGTCCAGCAGAAGATTGAAGAAACGAGGAAGAAAACGCAATAATCGCAAACAACAAGAGCTAATAGGAGACGTCTCGGTTTTTCTTGACCTTTAATTTCACGATTTGAATTCAGTGAACTACTGATCAAGTTTTGCGTGAGACAAATTTGACAGGCTTAACTGCCAAATATGACACAGTTGCATTAGCTTTATTTGTGGTACCTTTCAGTTACTTTATGCGGTAAATAAAATCGATGTCGTTAAATCTCTCCGAGTTTTGATGGCTTACGAAGAGAGGGTAGATGAACATCTGGCTGTGCTATGACTTTCCTCGACTGGTTTCTTCGTGTAAACCCCCGGGGGGGGGAGGTACTCCCGTCAATTTAGGATCGGTGTGTGCCGCCAAGGTTCTCAAACCCAGAACAAGAAAGAAAATCCAGAATTGATACCCTTTTAAAGGCTCAAAACCAAGAAATCGCACCCTATTTAAGGGAAACAAGATAACTCATAATTGTATACCTGATAGGCCGTTTTATTTCTTTTCCTCTGTACACGGACGTTTAGCATCAAGCATAGAACATTAGACGTGTATTCGGGCGTGTAGTACAACTTTAACAGACCATATCTTTTTTATTTTGCGCGTTGAGGTGGATACTGCAGTTTAGTCACGCTATCTAAGGAACAATACCAAAAAAACACCAAAAAGGATACCCCATTTAAGGACTGAGCACCTCAAAAACCCTACCCTATTGGGCGGCACATACCTATATAGCGTATATAAGGGAGTACCCCCCCCCGGGGTGTAAACCGATACATGATGACCGGAGACTCTCAAGATTCGTCTTCACTTTGTTTACAAAATATTTTTCTTAAAATACTCCTGACACCGTCTCTTATTTCCTTTATCCTCCAATAGTACAGCAAGGGGTTGAAAAACGAGGAAGAAAGCACTACGGCTGTACAGAGATTCAAAGTCGCCAATGAGAGTTTCCCGAAATCTTGCAAAATGTGAAACACAATTGCGCAACACACATACGGAATGTAACTGAAGACAAATACTGCAAGAATGTACAAAATTGTAAAGACGGACTTCTTGTATTTTTGCGTGTCAATAGAACCTTGGTTTGTTTGCACTTCATTCTGATGGTGACGTATGATTCGAAAAACTTTGAAGTAAGAAAAAGCCGTGAGAATAACACAAATTGCACCCGCCAAAAAGAAAAGAACTACCACTGCATAGAAGGCTTTACTCGGGTTATTCCAACTGTACATGCGAAAGCCTACCCCGAAAATTTGCGCAACTACTAAGGTGATATAAACAATTACCACTCGACGCACTGTGAGCAGAGATCTTCGGCTCATATGCAGCCATCTTTCTACCGCTATCATCGTTATGACGAAAAATGATGAAGTGGGAAAAAAGAGTGCAGTGCTTTCTGTAAGAAGGCCGCCGATGCAGTACATCTTTCTCTTTCCAGTTATTTCAGCCGTTTTGTACACAACAAAAAAGGGCTGAGTTAGCAGCCCGGTGCAAAAGTCCGTAACCGCCAATCCAGCAAGAAGAACATAAGATGGAGTCCTGAGCGACGGGTTTCTCCAAATTGCCGCCAAAATGAACGCATTTCCCGCCACTGCCAACGGTGCTAAAAGTGCGGTGACAACACAGGCTGCAAGTGTTACCTGATAGTGTGTCGAACTACTGTTGCTAACATTGTTAAACCTATTGCCCGTAAACTCGATGCACCAACTGGCGAGAGGTGAACGAGATAAATTGAAAAACATTGTTTACTCTAAAACGTTGACCAGCTTCACGAATGTTAAAGGACATCACATTTTCGCTTTCATTTAGTTATTTGGACAGAAGTATTATTGGCCGTATCTTTATGATGATGTCTGAAAAAGAATTTCTTCAATTCTTTCTCTCTGCAGTTTGCTGGTGTTGTTATAGTTTACTCGGTGAAAAGGTAAAGTGCGATATTTCTTACAAACATACATACTTTATTGGCCCGTCCCCTCGCGGCTTTTCAGAGTCAATGATACAATAAGATTAAAAATACACAAAAGCTAAATGCATGATGTTAAATCGTAAAACAAATGTGACAATCATGTGACGTTCATGACGTTCACCCAGCTGCTCATCTTCATGTGTGACAACTTATGGCTTGTCGACGGAAGCATATACTGTTCAACTGAATAAAAGACTCCGGGGGATTACAACTTCAGTTGTAATTAAAACTTTTACTCAAATGGTGTATTTGTTTCAGCGATCTAGCTTAAATAAAAACTTCTGCCTCATCTATCAACAAATTTTTAATTAAAAGTACATGGGACTAAACATTTTTCCAAGCGACATTACGGGCTTTCACAAAACTTATTATAGCAAATTTATCTGTTTGAAAACGGCACAAAAACACATGTTAATGAGCTATTTTGAAGCAGAAACTGATACAAAAAAACCAAAGGTGCGGATCGAGTATTTCTCAGTTTTAAGGCGACGTTTCAGGATTTTGTTTTTGTTTTTGTTTTTTGTTTTAAATGGACTGTGAGTAAATCGGCGGGCTGGAGAAGAACTAACACTGAAGCCTTAAATCCGTTGCTCCATGAATACTGACTTTCTGGGAGTAGAACAACAAGTAACAACAAGAGTAACACACAAGAAGAAACAGCTTCTTGTTTCAATTTCAAATGAACTAACCGCTTCCATTGTAAAATATGTTCCCTTGATTCAGAAGAGAAAATATCATGTATTAAGTTTTGAATTGAGATTTTGTGTATGTTGTTGCTAAATGCACCTAAGGGTGCATTTTTTGGGAGTGTTCTGGCTATTCTTGTTCTGGTTTTGGAATAACAGAATACACGGAATTTCAATTTCGAAAAGCGGAATGCTCTTTCTGAAAACGAAATATCCTTGGCGGAAGTGACCTGAGAACTACTACTATGTCTGCGGCTGCGTAGGATTTTCCGCCAAAAATTTCCCAAAAGAACGCGTACTCTGTCTCATTCTGCTATCGGGAGCAGAATGAACCCCGTTCATTCCGAAGACGGAATACCTCCCAAAAGAACACAAATACCGTCTATTCCGAGTATTCCTATTCCCTATCAAAGAGGGTTAAACCCTGGGTCAAGTTTGTTAAGTCCTGGATTTTTCACTTTCGCGTGCTTACGTTGCACAAGTTCCCTAGTGACATGCATCTAATTTCTCCTTACACAGTTACAGTAGCACAGTCTTGATCATACACACAGGTGATAAGAAATAACGGGAAATGATCACCAAGGGTAAGATGTCTTGACGTGTATGCAAAATTCTCCCAACTAGTAGCATGAGGAATATATGGAGAATAGTGAGGAGAACAGGACTTTTAAAATCGGATGGTTAACTCATCCGAGGCTCCGAGGTTCTGCTTTTATTTAATGGTAAACCTACATTTTCAAGCGTCTACTGTTACTGTTCTGGTTGACTTGGTAAAAATTGCAATTTTTTCTCATAGTTACCTTCATGCTGGGTTCGTATACTAAACTGAACCGCTCGTCTTCGTGTTTGAGAAATTTAAGGCTTTTCGAAGATAAATTATATAAAATTCAACCAACAAGAGGTCCTGGGTGATTACAACTTTATTTTATCAAAAGCTTTATTCAAAACGGTGGATTTGTTTCAGCGATGTGGCTTGAATAAAAAGTCATTACACACTCATCAACAATCACAAATTTAAACTAAATAGGGCTAAGACCTATTCACAATGACTATATGGTTTTACATAAGAAATTAAAGCAAATTGATCTCTTTGAAGACAACAAAAAAGACCTCCATAATTAGTTATTTTGAAAAGAAAAATATTAAACTTACGATAACAGTGCAAAAAAGCATTTCTCAATTCTTGGCAACGATTCAGGATTTTGATTTTTATGTGACTTTTCTCGACTGCTTTCTTTATGTTTAGAATAATCCTTAAACCCACCTGTTACAAGAGGATCGGACACTCTCAAGATTCCTCTCCAAATTGCCGGGTTTACAAAATATTTTCCTCACACTATCTCTTATTTCTTTATTCTCCAACAGTACAGCAAGGGATTGAAAAACGAGTAAGAGAGCATTACGGCTAAACTGGCATTTAAAGCTGCCATTGAGCCGGATTTTCCGAAATCTTGCAAAATGTGAAACACAAGTATGCAATACAAAAAAGGGTATAACTAAAGACAAATAGTATGAGAATGTATGAACGCACTTCCTGGGACTGGGGCCTGGGCACAATGGCGCGCGGACGTGTGTTCTGAAGCTCCGCAAAAAATGTTTTTTTTTCTCGCCCAAATGAGTGAGTCCAGCAGCACTTTCAGACCAAGAAACTGGCTAACAAAACTTAAGGAGCATTCCTTGCGACAGAAGCAGTTTTTTCTATACCCTCATGGCCAAAAATCACAAAAAACGTCCGAAACAAGGATCGAGCTCATCCGTAGATGAAGAAGATATGGCCACCTCGAATTGCGAATCTCTACGGAGCTCTATAGATAGTCTAAACAAAGTGGTGACAGACGGCTTCGCAAACATCCATAGTGATATCGACAATCTTCGCCTCGAATTAAAGAGCGAAATCGATGGAATTAAACGTACTATTAAGGATATCGAAAAAAGCCTGGAGAGCACGCAAGAAGAAGTCGAAGTTGTAAAGGAGGACGTGAAGAAGGTGACCGAGGATCTTTCAAAGAGCACCAACACTTTGAATGAAAAAATCGTGAAGCTCGAGCAGTTTTCAAAGAGCCCTGAAGTCACTGAAGCCTTGAACGCAAAAATTGCGGAGCTCGAAACCCAACTCAAGCAGCAGATAGAGGATAACATCAGACTCGAACAGTATACTCGAAGAGAAAACCTTCGCTTCAACAACATTCTGGAAACAGAAGATGAGGACTGCAAATCAGTTATTCAAAACATTATTCAGCAAATGGAGATTGATTCCTCTACAATACGGTACCATGCTGTGCATCGAGTAGGGAAAAAATTGGAAGGAAGACACAGGCCGATTATTGTACGTTTTGTAAGTCGTGAAGACAGAGAGCTTGTGTGGTCCAAACGAGGTAAGATTAAACAAATACATCAACTTGAAGAAGCCTACATAACGGAGGATTACGCCCGGGCGATCCAAAAAGAGAGACAAATCTTAATTAAAGCTATGATGAAAGCTCGAAATGATGGAATAGACAACGTTAAAGTAGTAGGCAGATTTGTAGTGGTAAACGGTGAGAAATTCGACTGTAGATCGATCCCGGACAGTTTGATGTGACTTTAGCTTTAAAAATTAAAAAAAAAATGCCTTGAAGGTCTCTGTACTGTGAAAACATATTTGATAAGAAGGGCAACACAGAAGAAATACTGCTTGAGAGGATTTATTTGAATTGTCACCCTTTCGAATTGCATCCGCAGACTGAAATTTAGAACCATCTTATGCCGTACAAACTATTTAACATATTTACCTGGTCGGTTTGTGCATACTAATTTTGCAGTTGCACGAGAAAAATCCATTTTTAGGTGAGATGATGGACAAAACCTCAAGAGGAAAAGGCCCAACAATAGAGAGTTTTTATTTCAGTATGCTGTGCTGCTCTTCTGTGCGTATATTTAAATCTTTGTTTGTTACGTGTGCGTTAATTCGTTCCCTAGGCATTTGTTCTCACACCGTGGCTACCCAATTTGCAATAGGCAATATAAACCCAAACATAAATGAACCTCAGTATCTGTTCTCTTAATGTGAGGGGACTGGGGGACAATTTGAAAAGACGAGAACTTTTCAACTGGCTTAGAAAGAAAAAACACTCAATTTATATGCTGCAAGAAGTTCACTGTTCTGAAAACACAAATTCCATGTGGTCTGCAGAATGGGGATATAAGACTATTTTTAGTGGACAAGCTAGCAGTAAGTGTGGGGTCGCCATTTTGTTTAACAACACCTTCAGCTTTAAAATCCGAAAATCCTTCTCTGACCCAAACGGTAGATTCATTATCTGCGATATCGAAACAGAACAGAAATGTATTACTTTAGCTACATTATACGCGCCTATATGTTGATGATCCAAGTTTTTTTGAGATTGTCTTTGAACATCTGCTCGACTTTGAGTGTGACGAAATCATCATAGGCGGAGACTTTAATCTTGTTTTGAACAAAGATATGGACAAAAAAGGTGGACTTGCTAGGGCAAACAGTAAGTCTCAAGAAATAGTTAACGACCTCGCTGCCCACTTGGATTTAATAGACGCGTGGAGAATAATAAACCCGGATAGTCGTAAATACACTTGGCGCCGGAGAAGGCCTGAAATCTCATGCCGCCTTGATTTTTTCCTCGTAAGCCAGAGTCTTATGTGCAGCGTTACGAGTGCGAATATCTCAGCTGGTTACAAAACAGATCACTCGCTAATCGACATCAGAATAGCTCTTCACTCAAACCCTAGAGGTCCAGGTTTCTGGAAACTTAACACTTCCTTTCTAACTGAAATCGACTATGTTAATCGAATTCGAGATGTTATTAAGAAAACACATGAAGAATATCAATACGATGATACCGTAAACAGAGCCTTACTATGGGAGATGATGAAACTTAAAATAAGAGAGCAGTCAATAAGGTACGCGACGGCTAAAAAGGCAAAAATGTCAAGGCGAGAAGAAGAACTTGAGGAAGAAATTAATTCTTTGCAAAATTATATTGAATCCAACCAAATAAATCCAAATGATAAAACAAAGACCTTTGGCATTCTCGAGGCTAGAAAAAGTGAACTGGAAAAGATTATTGAGTATCGCACCAAAGGGTCAATTTTAAGGTCTAGATGCAGATGGTATAACGAAGGTCGCAAGACTTTACATTTGGACCTGTAGAACACGATGTACTCGTCCTACGATAGACAATTTCCCCCTTTTCCTCTCACATTACAATCTTTGAAAGATATTTTTTCCTGCCTTTTGCGGATTGAGGACCACGTATGTGGAACGGTAGCTAGGTATGTCAGTATTATGTAAGTGTTATGTTATCTATTAAGTTAGTATGTAACTAATGTTCTTTAAGTGAAGTGTAGTATGTATGGCATGTATTATGTAAATATGATGTCATGTAAGTTAGTATGTAAATATTATGTAAGTTATGTCTGTAAGTTAGTATGTTAGACGTAATGCAAGTAAATAAAGTGTAAAAAAAAAATTAAAAAAAAATAAAAAAAAAAATGAACGCACTTCCCGCCACTGCCCTCGATGCCAAATATTACGGCAACAACACAGGCTGCAAGAGGCACCTTCACTTTGCACGTTCAATAAAACGTTAAAAGACGGTATGATTATCGCATCATCAAGCAGCGCGTCTTAAATGTGGTATCGATTTAAGTTTTTGTATTAGTAGAATTATGTACTTTTCTTTTCTTTTTTTTATTTCTTTTTATTTAAATCATGAGGGTACCCCATACAATTTACTAGAATTCTTCCGCTGAGGCGTCATAATCTGCTTCCAATAATGTCAAGAACTGTTCGCAAATTGAAAGAAAGTCAGAAAAAACTAACAAGTGATGTCTTTGCCAAGAATCATCTCGTATGTCGGGAAAAAAAAAACGGAAAAAAATTGAATGATGCCGAATAAATATGATCCAAATAAAACGTTTCATGAAAGACTTCGGTTTCTTGGGGATAACTCGTCCGTCAATATACTCTAACTGGAAGATAAGTTTCAAAAGTCAAAGCCGGTCATTTTTCACGTGAAAACATACGCGAAGAAAACTAGTGAAGCAGGGGAAACAATTTAAAAAACAAAGGAAAGATCTGCGAGCGGTAACAAGAGTCTGCTATGACTACAGCACGACCAGAAGCGAATTCTGGAGCCTGATAATTGGTGCTACAAATAAGCAAAGGAAACCTTCCTCACCTTCTTCAAAGTGCAATCTCTCCATTCCCGGTGCTGCAGGAAATTTTATTTTATTTTATCAATAAATGTCGCTAGGAATCTAAACAAACAATAATTAGACGCATCTTAAGAGATCTGTGTACCAGAGCGAAAATCCGCGGCGTGGAAATCTCCCATCAACAACCACAAAAATCGTATTTGTTTGAAGAGACGATGGAAATAATAATGATGATGATGATGATATTGTAAGACAAGCAACTGCCTACCGGCAAAATTAAGCTGACAAATTCGAAGGTATGAATGAAGTTATTTAAGCTTTGCCTTTGCTTGGACTATTTATAGAAGACCGGAGAATAATACCCCAGCAACGTTTGTTAGAGCTAAGATTTTCTATGCAATGGCAGTAAAATGACACTGTTTGAACTTACCTGGTGTCCGCACTATTCTTAACCGTGGGTGATTCACTGCCTCTCTGAACAATTTCGAACCGCCATGTTTACAGACTGGACGGCCTAGAAATGCATCATCCACGGGCCTAACAAGTTTACACAAACACGTTGTCCCTCGATGGATGAAAGAAACAACTGCCTCTCCTGTTTTGAAACCGACGAGAAATAACTGAAATAAATCTATTCAAACTTGCGGTAATCGCACGATGGATGCTTAAAAAGTCCCTGTACGTCCGAAGACATCCTGTGAACCTGCCATTTCCTCTCAAATTTTCGATGACTGCAGTCCACCGGGAGTCCATCTTCTAACTGAGCTCCAAGAACGGGAAAAACCTGACCAGATTCAGCAATTCTCGCCGACTGGAGATCAGGCCAGCTAGCTTTGAGACTCTGAAGAATAACCCTCACAGCCAAACAGCGACTTTTTTTTGGAAACCGAAGAAAGTTTTCCTTTCTGTTTCAGCGCGCACGGGCAAAAATAAATTAATTCTGGCGCGTAAAGCGCACATTGATTGTAGCAATGGAAATTGATCCCCGAAATACTAGTGATGACAAGATGAGTAGTTCTCCATTGGGAGGAGACGGCAAAGGATTATGAAACTTTTGCAAACGCAAAGAAAAAAAATATCTGCTTGAAGCGGTACTTACAGTGCAAGCTCTTTGTGTCCCCTCGGTCCAACCCGAATATTGCATAACTAATTGCATCGGGTGGGTACAATACAATGACCACATAACGCATAAATAAACTCCACTAGGTAGTACTTTTCGAACTCTTGTTGTGGAGATCATACGCCAGACTTCACTAGTAACGGATTAAAACAGGGCCTGCTTGCAAGGCTGGCACTATGGCACAGGCAAGGGGGGTTAGTTTCTAAAGAAACTGTGCATGGTGCTGCGCCGGTGGGGAAGTGAAACACAGAAATTTGGATTTATCAACTGAGTTGATAAGGTAAATTGACCACCGAAGAAAAATTGAAAGTTGACCTTTTGAGCGTTAGCCCTTCGTCAGAGCCGAATCAAGGAATTGTGGGTTGCGTTTGGTTTATATGGAGAACGGTGGAGCTACACTGTCGGTAGGAACATGGCAACGTAAAAACAAGAATAAATTAGTTGAATCAAAAGTGCTCGTTGTTACCGTGGAGATTAAGTGTGCCAATTTTAAAAAAATATTTTTTTTTCCTGGACTTTTACGGCTTTCCATGTTACTTCTGATGGAGGGAAAGGCATTGGCTAGAAAGATGATCCAGGGAGATTGAACTGTCGGGCGACTGGTTTGGATGCGTCCGACTATGGTACAGGAACAAACTGACTGGTCGTTATTTTGACTTGTTAACTAGTCTCCTTCAGCCGGACCAGGGCTATATCCACAAGTTGGCGTCCACTCTTTTAGAGAGGGGACGGTAGTGGTCGGGCTCGAGGGATCATGGGGATGGAAGTGACTAGCGGGGAAGCTGGCCGTTCCCATAGGACCAACATCTGCACTGGCAAAAGCAACTTAGAATATATTTGCTGGGTAGTTGATCAATAAAACAGGAAACTTTACTGACCTTTATGACAGAAAAAAGACAGGATAGATTGCAGTTATTATGATAAATCTAAAGGAGATGAAGCTTTTTGCCTTAGAAAACGAAATGCGTGCAGCGGCGCATAAATACGTTCCCCGCGAGCACACTGTACTCTAACTTGCGCTCAGGCGTTCAATAAAAAAAAATGAACGCCTGATCGCAGGTTAAGGCCCCATTTATATGGTGTCGGGTACCCGAGACAACCCTCCCCCCGAGACAATTATACCGAGCGTTTATATGACAAGAAAGCCCATTGGGCATTTTAACCGGCCATTCTGACCCTCCCCACCCCTAGGTTTCACAAATGTTAGCGCGATCCTCTATTTATACGAACCGGCGTGACGAAAAGTGTGATTGTGTGACACAATATTTTGACTATAGCGTTACTGGATGACGTAATGTTTAAACTCTGATGACTCAGCTTATCTTTCTTATCGCTTTTATTTGTGCTGAAAAACGCAAATTCACTCAAACGTTGAATGTCGATATAAATTCGTCCACAACTGAGAATGCTCACACAGGGACGACGAAGTATTTACTGTTGTGTCTAGACCTTAAATACTAACAGTGAACATAGCAGTAGAATCAAAATATAACGCTTGATAAACACGAGCTCGAGCAGATCGTCAGAGTATGGGGCACGTCGAGGCATATCTCATGACGTGATGTTTAAATCCGGTTTGCTAACCCGGGAATCCCCTTGCAAAAGTAAACAAGCGAGCGGGGACGAAAGTCGCCCACGTCTTTGAAAGCTAACGCGCCTGTCAAGCTGCAATCGATTTCGCGCTCACTCGCTTGTTTTTCTTTTCCTTCACTATCTCTGAACGGAAAGAGAGACTGCTCGTAGCCTTTAGCGAACACCACACGCAAACCACGCAAATCCGTCGATAATATTCAGATATTTTCGTTCTTTCAATGCAAAAAGACTCGTAACACCTACCTTATTAATTGACCTCCTTATTAATGACGATTCCTTCGTAGCAACTTCTCGCCTCAAATAAACACTCATCTCTCTCCGTTCACAAGAACTATCGTGTAGTGATGGTGCAATCCACTAATATTGCATCATCATGCTAGTACCAATTCCTTCTCTTCCTAGCCCACGCCGGCAAAACGCAACTGTCCTTTTTGTCCGTTGCGAAATACAAGTTAGCCAATCAGAAACCTTACAGTCCACTTCGCAAACCACCCCCCCCCCCCCATAAAACGCCAAGGGAAACCGCCTCTCACGTAGCACAATATTACACCGCTCCTATACAAAACGCAACTTTCAAAGCAAATCATATTCACAGAAGCGTGATATGCTCCTGGCATTCACAAATCCTTCTGACTCCCACATTTTTACATCCCTCAAAATGTCAATCCCAATAAAAAAACTCCTGCGCTAAAAAAATTTTCACCATAACCACTAACTAGATCAGACAACACAGCCAATTTCGCATTCAATCCTATTGGCTGCTTTACTCAATTGCGCATGCGTTATACAAGACAAATACAAAAACCCCAAACTTAACAACCCTTCGCCGTTCATATCTTAAATACTGTAAATTAAAAGACAAGAACACACGAAGGTAACATTCAGCAGACTAATATGCGCATGCGTCTTATATAAGACAGTACCGCTCTTGAGTACCCGTACCACAAGCTTTACAGCACTTTGTTCGTATGTTAAGCCAACTGACCATCACGACAAGACCGTGCCCATTTTACAAACCGGCGGTCGCTGTAGCGACGGCCGGTTAATAAGAAGTTGGCCCGGCTGACCGAGATAAAGTTCACCCTACTTAATTATTCCGAAATCTTACTTTGACATTCATGACCTCACTACGCCCTTTTCCTTAAGATTTTTTCGTTGATTCGATCACTGTAGCCTCTGCTTGTCTAAATTTTCCTTCTTCAGCATACATTTTATTGATTTAGGGGCCGTTCACATGATACCGGAATGACTTTCATTCCAGAACAAGTTCATTCCATCCCCATGTATTTCTCTGTATCTGTTTACATGATACCGAGACGAAAGTTAGGTCCCACACAAGACATTCCGGAATGAGTTCATTCCGGTTTTCAATCCGAATGAAATTCTCGTTCTGGTATGACATTTCATTCGGGTATCATGTAAACTGAAAACGAACTCCGTTCCGAGATGAAAACCGTGTAGTATGGGGCGAGTGGCGCATGTGTAGCGTTTTCAAGATGGTGGACAAAACGGTCGTTTTGAAGATGGCTGAGTCGATCGATTTTGTCATGTGAATGCAGTACGAACTTCATTCTGGAAGGAAACTCATTCCGGAATGAAACTCATTCTGGTATCATGTGAACAGCCCCTTTTTAGTCGTTTTAATACCAAAAACCAGACGTTACGTGACACGTGGCACGCAAAAAGTCGTCCCGGGTAGGCGAGACAAAGTGTTTACATGAGAAAAAGTTGTCCCGCCTGCCAGGGTTACCCTACCTACCGAGGTGAGACAACTCGGGGGGCGAGTTGTCTCGCCTCCCCGAGACGAGTTGGTGATTCTCATGTAAACGGTTCGTTAACTTTTCAAAGAAACAGGTGAAAAATTAGCTCGCCCAGGGTAACTCGGCGGGAGGGTTGTCTCAGGTACCCGAGACTATATAAACGGGGCCTAAGTGTACTCAGTCGACGGGATCGATTATGTACTTTTATACCTGAATTTTTGGTTTTTCGCGTGATTTGCGCCTTTTTCGCGCTCCTTTCCCGCCTCGATGGGTGTAACATGACGTAATGTGCTCTCTTCTATTGGATGAAACTTGACCAATGAGAGGCCGAATATTGTGACAAAAACCACACGTGCAGAGGAAAATTAGCGCTGTTCTCGGAGAGAGCGAGCGCCGAGTTCTCCGGTGATCTTGTGAAACTATTGCTCATTTTTTCGCCCGTCTTTTCTGATCTTACAGTCTATGCGGATGCTTAATTGAAAATATTATCGATTGGTTGAAGATGAAGTATATTTTGGTGACTGGTGGTGTAATTAGCGGTATCGGGAAGGGAGTCATTTCTAGCAGCATCGGTGCTCTGTTGAAAGGAGTCGGGCTTCATGTTACTTCGATCAAAATCGACCCCTACCTGAACATCGACGCTGGAACTTTCTCTCCCTACGAGCATGGTAATTATTTCGTTGTTTATATGGCTTTTTGACAATGTGTAGACTAGTAAAGCAAAGAATATAAAAGGTAAAACATTTTACGCGCGTAATGCGTACTCGAGAATCCCGCCATTTTATTTGAATCCGTTACTTCATACAGTAAACGATTTGGAAATGGTAGTAAACATAGCTGCTTCATTTCATTGGTGACGGAAAAAACCCAGTTTAAATGGCAATATTTCCACGAAAGCTTTCTCTTTGGTCGTACAGAAAAATGAATGAGATTTAACGATTTAGGGCTGCTACGTGTGCCAAACCGCATGGCCTTTGTATTCACATGATGTGATGTTTTTGGGAATGACGATTGCGAAAGCACATTCGAGTCATAACACGGCGGGAAATTTGTAACTGTGTAGAAAACTTATACTGTTAACTGTAGGTGAACTTAACGTTCAATGAAAATGATAAAAAATAGTCAAGCTTTCCAATCAATTTTATGTTTTGGTTTGTGGATCACTTAAATGGTGTTGTTTAAAATGGTTTTCTTCAATCATTGAAAATGCGCAATTATTCCAAATACTGAGTGTTACAACATAGCACAATTAAGTTTTAAGGCAAAATAATTATTAGCCAAACCCTGCAGTAGCAAAGATATTAATCGTTTACCCACAGATTCATTTCTCCTGTCACCAGTTTTTTAAGACCATTATTGTGGGGTGGAAACTAAGATTGAGTGGGAGACTTAAATGGAATGTACATAATTTACACATACTTTTTAGAAGAAACAGCTAGTGAACTGTTTAAAATTTTTTTTTGATGTGTATTGATTGTTGACAAGGTAAAAATTATGGGGAACCCATTCAACTGCCAAGTTAGAATACAGACATTACATGTGTGCTGGATAATTATTCTTTGCATGTCTGCATTTCAGTTTTGTACCATAATTATATTTTCAGAATATCATATTTCAAAAATAAAAAAAACCTAACAGTAAATTAACTTGTTTTGATAACCAAAATGTTGTAGGAGAGGTCTTTGTGTTGGATGATGGTGGTGAAGTAGACTTGGATCTTGGCAATTATGAACGATTTCTTGATGTTACTCTTCACCGAGACAATAATATTACAACCGGCAAAATATACCAGAGTGTTATTGACAAGGAGAGACGTGGAGACTACCTTGGCAAAACAGTTCAAGGTAAAGACAATAAAGATAATCATTTTTGTGTCCAGTTTACCGTGCTATGTGCTATTGCATCATTGCCACTTGCACAAAATGTTTGAGTAGTTTTCGACAACTTCCCTGATGACCTCTCTTTCAACTGATCAAAAAAATCCGAGAACAATGAAAGGAGGAGTTGCAAAGGGCGATTATCAAACTTTACAACCCCTGCCCTTCCGGCACAGAATGCTGTGGCCCCGAAGGAAGTAATAAAAAACTTGAAGTACGAGCTGGGAGGGACGAGGACCGACAGAGCAGGCCTTCTGACAGGGTGCGGGAGAAGAATTAAAATTGTGCGGGATTTTGGGGGCAAATTGTGCGGGGAAAAACGTCGATTGTGCGGGGAATTGTGCGGGATTGCGTAATCTTGTGACGAACCAAATATTCAATCACCAGTGTTCTAGCCAGACCCGACAGGGAGGAAATTCTGTATAAATGAAAAATGCGACTAAATTTCTTTCTTTGGCGATAGAAATATACCCAGCAGTTGCCAATTTGTGGCTTTTTTTTCTTACCAAAGCGTAGTTTGACTCAAAATTGTGTCTGTATAAACAAAATCATGTTGCGTGACACGCAAAACTTCGGTATAAAATATTTCCGATCTCAACGAGTTCCTTTATAAAAAAAATCCCTGCAGTTTTGCTGTCTTAAATTAATAATATGTAGTGTGAATAATTCCCCATAAAGGTTCACAAATTCTTCGAAGTTAGCCGCAAAAACACAACCCGACATGTATGCAAATTGCGTGCTAAATGTGATTTGATACAGTGTTTGATGGCATGTTGGTTTTTCTCAACAACTTACCAAGTAGATCGTAGAACTTGCATTTGAATGAAAATGCCTTTCACGTGAATGAAAAAAATCAAATCTAGTATGCAGATCAGTTTATGATTTTCTTCTGACGACCGAAGTTTAACGATTCAGTTTCTTTGTCAATTCGCAAATTCGATCAGTCCTTTGCGAAAATAATTCAGACACAGTGACAGTCATTTCGGCGCCACAGTTCATTTCTTTGGTATTTCTTCTTTGTTCCCGGCATATTATTTAACTGAACGAGGAAGCGATACGCTCGAAAACAAAACCCGATTACTGAAAACCGAACTGACACTAGTGCCCAGGCCGCGCAGAGTGACGAAAAAACGCCTTGCGTTTTAATATCCGCTCGAGCGATCGAGGAAAGTGAGGGATTTCTCGATTGTTTTAGAAGGTAAATAGCCTGCAAATAACCTAAAAAGTTTTTAGGAATCTTGGTAATCAATAGGAGACCTGATTTAATTAAATGTTTCAGCAAATCTTTCAGTATTGTGCGGGATTTTGTGGGGTTTTGGGAATTGTGCGTTATTGTGCGGGTTTGACCAAATTGTGCGGTCCCGCACCCGCGCACCCTGTCAGAAGGCCTGACAGAGGGATGGATGTGGCCTTGAAGGATATGTTTGAAGCGTCACATGGTGAGAGACCAAAATAATGTTCCACATGTGCTGCTGGTTATTACGGATGGAAAAACCAGCCCAAGGTCCAAGAAATAGAAAGACTAAGTGAAACCGTTTAAGGTAATTACTAATCCAAAACTTTGCGCAAGTGGCATTTGTATCATGCTCAGCGCTGGAACGGATTGAACAAACCAGCTGGTGCAACACAGTCTACAGTGAAGTTGAATGGTATATTGTTCGATAATATAGACAACTCCCTTATTATAAATTATGAGAAACATTTTGGCTAACTAAGACCAACATTTTTGACAAAAAAGGTTATTCCCACCATTTACTTGGTCAAATTACTTGTAAGCGAGACAAATGATTGTAAATTATTGTTCCTTGTTTGGCCAAAAGCACCACTTACACTCCTCAGGAATCCCAATGATTATTTTGTTGTACAGTATATGCTAAGTCAGAAACTTTTGTTTTGTAGTGGTTCCTCACATAACAGATGCCATACAAGACTGGGTCACCAGAGTGTCTGCTGAACCTGTTGAAAAAGACACTAAGGCTGATGTCTGTATTATAGAGGTGGGCAAATTACCAAAACACTTATCTGCTCTCCACGCCTTTGATGCTCTGTTGGAACATTTTTAACAGCATTTTCTGGAATAGCTAGATGACCATCTCACTAGAACAGCAGGACATTTTGTAAAATACAGAGTAAACCTGTATCTTGGTATTGTGTACTTGTCCAGGGTTTTGTAGACCAAGATCCCATTACATGAGACCATTATATGACCACAAAATCCAAAACCTTGCATTTTCAAGTTTTATTATTTTGGGCAGGAAAATGATTTGATGAAGGTGGCACCCAAATTCTGTTCAAAGTGTTACAGTATAGATATCTGATTTAATTTCCTTAAAGGACATAAAACAGTGATCTCCACACTTTGCAGTATTTCTAAAGGGTACAGTGTAGTTAGATTGTACAACTGTAGTTGTTTTGGGCCGTTGACAAAACCCGGATCAGACCGGACCGGATTGGATCGGATCGGACTGACAAAACTGGGATCGGATCGGACCGGACTCACAAAACCTGGATCGGGTCGAATTCTATTTAAGAAACTCATATTCACTCATTGAAAGTAGGTGCATTTCAAATTCCCATTAAAAATGGTCAAGTGGTATCTCTGGATCAAGATGACAAAGAGAGATCAAGAAAGTGATTGCCATTGCACTGTTTTTGCTTTTTCTTCTGCATTCTGTCGTGAAGACTTTTTGTTTATTGTTATGGGTTTACATTCTGTAAACTACTTCATTACTTCAACTACTGCATTATGAAGAGGAAATTTCAATAGCATGTGGCAAAGTATGTGCAATTAAGTCAGTACCGAATTGAGCATAAAGTAATGATGATATCAAGATAACTCGCGTCTTTCTCATTCTTTACTTGGAACTTGAACCATGTACATATGATTACAAGGTTTTTAGAAAGTAACCATAGCTACCTCACAGAGGGTAATAAAACGGAACTTAAACTCTTAGAATAGTGGTATAACAAGGATACCTGCTTTCGTTTTTTGTCCAGATCCTAGAATGGTGGAATATGAGATCTCTGCCGGCAATTACGATAGCCTAATTCACACAATGGTTTAGTGTTCGTGGTGAGCCCGCATGACGAAAACTGTGTTAAGTTTGAACAAAAGGTTTGATTTCACCTTCTCAAAACTGAAAAACAAAATAATGTGATCTACATGTACTAAGGTAATAAGTATAGAATAGTAGTTACTGGTACTTTAGAGCTATTTAACAATGCAAGCTATCACTGTATAAGAAAATAATCTAACATTAATGTAGGTTTAGTTATTGATTTTGTTCCAGGTTTTCTGGAAAATCCCTTTCTAGTAATGACAGTATACTCAAAGTTTCTTTTCAAGTGACAGCCGCGTTCACTCAGAAGCATTACAGTTTCATTTCGATATTCACAATTAAAGTGTCTAATGAAATTATTTTAGCTTTGCAAGCTTTTGCATGCAAAATGTTTCAAAGATGTTACAGTGAACACAAATATTCATCCACATTGTATGAAAGAATAATTCAGCCTTTTTCTGTTTCATTTCAACAATGTGATTTAGTGTAAACCAAAGACACAGTTCATAAATTTCATTAGTTGTTACATGACAAAACAGCATCTCAAACTGAAATGTTTTTGTCCTTTATACTAATCTTATTTTTTGTCACTGATTTTTGGAAGTGGGTAAACCGTTCAGTCATATGACCAATTTCTGCAGACGTTATTGTGTCTAAATCCAACATCATTGTGTATTTTCATGTTTGAGATAGAAAACCTTACCGACAGATAGTTTACAAGTCAATTCATTAATAGCTAAAATTTCAAGTAAAAGATGGCAGAGATGCTATCATTGTTACTTTAGGCTCTATTCCTTTTTGTCTTTCCGCTTGGATCTCTCTCTCTAGAAAAACGTAATCGTTTAATGAATTAGTTTAAATGCATAACAATAAACAGTCAGTCTTAACCACAGAATGGAGAAGGAAAAAGCAAAAACAGTGCAATAATGACAATCACTTTCTTTATCTCTCTTCGTCATCTTCATCCAGAGATACCACTTGACCATTTTTAATGGGAATTTGAAATGCGCCTACTTTCAATGAGTAGATATGGGTTTCTTTAATAGAATTTGACCCGATCCAGGTTTTGTGAGTCCAGTCTGGTCCAATCCGGTCCGATCCGTCCGATCCGGTCCGATCCGGTCCGATCCTGGTTTTGTCAACGGCCGTTGTTTTGGTTCACGGTGGACACACAATATTAACGTAATAACACAACAAACATGCCTTACTGAGATCAAGCCCTGCACAATACTTTGAAGGCCCTGATGACGTAAAATTTGTTACACAACAAACTATGACAACAACCACGTGTTGTAGGCTTGAACAGTGATATTCATCTCGTTTATTTGTCTGTTTTGTACACATTCAGCTTGGAGGAACTGTGGGTGACATTGAGGGAATGCCTTACATTGAGGCGTTTCGTCAGTTCCAGTTCAGAGTTGGAAGAGACAACTTTTGTGTTGTTCACGTCAGTCTGATACCCGAGGTATTTGAAGTGCTTAATTAATGAATTCCTAAACCTTGACTGTTCTTGTAGGTGGTATCAGTTTAACTGTTGTCATTACTTTGTTGCACTTTTTCTTTAATTCTGCTGTCAGTACATACTTAGGAGATTTTGAAATAAATGCCTCGTTCCTGGGATCTTATTATTTGATTATTATTATTTCTTACAGAATATTTTTTATTTTAACAACAAGACAGGAGTGGTAATCAGAAAAAAAACTGATTACTGCTTGGAATTGAAGACTTTATTGCTTTGTTTCCCATTTTATGTTTGAAAAGTACAATTCTTTTTAATTTTTTCTACATCCAGATGAGTGTTCATTTGCATAATGTGTTTTTGCTGTAAATGAAATGTTTTCTTTTCAGCCTGACTCAACTGGAGAACAGAAAACGAAACCCACACAGAACAGTGTACGAGAACTGCGTGGTCTGGGATTAAGCCCAGACATGGTATGTCTTTTGTACTTGAAAACCTATACTTTTTCCTTCAAAAGTCACGAAATGGTTCTTGTACATGTATTCAGATCGTCTTGTTGCATGGACATTGTCTGGAGACCCTCCTTTTGAAGAAGTTCAAGTAAACACTTAAACTTGCTTATAAAGTTATAATTATTTTTACAAACACGCATGCCCCCAATCAGGATGTCCTTTGTCCATTTCCTGTCCATAAGCATGTGTTGCCAAAAGCATAAAGTTCTACAACCATCTGATATCATTTAATCCAACATGCAGATTATGTGCAGATGTAAGAATTCAGTGACTAATTCGGTCAAGCAAAAGGTGTCTTTGTTCTGCCATGTCCCACCAGAACAGGTAAGAATTTATGAGAAAGATGTTTTTATTCTGTTAGTGACACAGGTGACTCAGAAAAAAATCCGAGTTCTCCCAACAGGAGTCTCCTATGACCTTCTGGTTTTTAGTCCAGATACTCTACCACTGAGCTACAGGAGACTCATGCGAGCTAAGGCCATTAATTAACTAAACACTGCACTCATCACTATCACAGCTCACAAAATACAATAACCCCAGTGCATTGTATGAGCTGTAATGACCAACATACTGGATTTTAAATTGTGAGGGACAGTTGCCTAACTTGACAGTCTCAAGATCACAGTAGGAGAAAATGCCACCAAGACAGAACTTCCCCACCAGATAAGACATAATCCTACGAAGTCAGTTTGTAGCACAGAATGAAGAATTCAAAGAGAATTTCAAGCCAACTTCGGTTATTTAAGTTAATTTTCTTACATGCACATAAATTTATAACTGTCTAGCTTGACTCAATTTAAGGTTATCTTTTTACCACATCTGGCAAATTTTTTTTTTTCTGTTCTAGTTAAAAAAAAAAAAAAGAAATACGGTAACACTAAACTCATAAAAATTAAGCTAAGGTAATTAGCGGAAACTCAATGTTAATTCAATGTAAATTACAAATTTGAAGATAACACTAATTTCTAATTTCTGAAACCTAATTTCTTTAAGTCTAGGTTGTACTACAACGTAAAAAATGTGTCTGATTTAGAGGGTGTTTTGTCGCGGGCCTTTTTTCTTGGGGGTGTTTTGACCGGACACCGGAGACGTAAGCTTTTTGAAAAAAGTTCTCATCATTTTGATTCATGCATCAAATTTGACTGTGCAGTTTTGAATGAACATGAAGCTTTTTGTTTTATGGTCAATTGCCTTAATGCTTAATTAGGTATTTACTGCAATTCAAATTTTGTCGTACAATTTCTCTGGAAAACGTAATAAGGAAGTGTATAAAAAAAGCCTTGTATGAAATAAAGAGTAGAATAGTTCAAATATCATTCAAAATATTCAGGTTCAGTTTATCTTTTCAAAGTTACAGTTATCATATTAAGTGAGAAGGGTAGCAATTTGGCTGATTAAGGAGGAAAAAATGTGTAACAGGACTTTGATACATTTGCTTTATTTTCTTGACATTATATTTTGTCCTGTTAAATACCAGTAACGTGTGATATGAGATCAGGCACAGTGATCAGCAAAAAAAAAAATGTTAGGAATAAACATCACAGATCCTCATGATCCAAGTGTTTGTTATAGTACTTCAGTAATTCCGAGAGCGACGCCAGTGGAATCAGTGGCTGTCAGACTGTGACTGCTGGCTAACATTGCCTCAGGGTTAATGTTAGATAAAATAAGAGATTTATGCTGTTCCAGTTGTTTAACTGTGATATAAATTTGGATGTGATTTGTTTATCAATAGGTGATTGATGTCCATGACTGCAAGTCTATCTACAGAGTTCCCCTTTTGCTGGCAAACCAAGGTATTGTGTCTCTTTTTGCCAAGAGGCTTCAGATGGAAGTCAAGTCGCCAGTGAAATCACGCCATTTCATGGCACAATGGAGAGAATTGGCTGAGAGGTAATTTTTGGATTGTTTTGGATTGTGTCATTTCTTGAAATTTGTAGAATATTATGTGGTCTCTTAATATTTATCCATAAAAAAGTATGTATTTCTTTAAAAAAACAGTATGTCAGGTAGGAACTGCTCAAAAGCTTTCACCCTTAAAATTTTTTGCACTGTAGGACTTCGTCCTCACTCAGACCATCATTTCGAGTTAAGTGGTCGAGATGCAGAACTACGTATTTGGCCTCCGAAGCAGCGTTCTTTCTAGGCAAAAAGGTGCTTCACTTTTTTTTTCATTCACACCAAATTTTGTGCCACGTGAATTTGAGTGGGCCACCCTGTTGTGTTTTAGCTGCATGTAAAAGCTTGTTCTGAACCACATTCATTCCAGTGGACACCTTGCTTCGGCATTCTGCGTAAGAAATTGATAGAATTTTGAGTGTTGCTTAATGTTTTTCTTGTTGTTTTTCAGAGAGGAGCGTGCTCTGGATGAAGTGAAAATTGCTCTTGTTGGAAAGTATACTAAGCTGCAGGATGCTTATATTTCTGTCCTTAAAGCTTTGAAACATGCATCCCTTCACTGCAACAGACGCCTGAATGTTGTGGTAAGTGTCTTGCAAACATCTTTCTAAAACCATCATTATCAACATGGTTGTAAAAGCCCATTTTCGCTAATGATTCAAGTTATTGTTGATTGTTGTCATGCATTTTTAAACAGTTTGTAAGGTAAAGTATGAGTGGCTGTTTGTCTGCTGAAGTCACCATTTTGGAATTGGGTGGCCAAAATACATGCAAGTTAAAATTTGGTTTGGCTGGGGATGTAACGACTACCAGTAATTGTTACTGAAAGAGGCGATTGAATGCTTGGTGACCACTGGAGAGTTGCATTATTTTACAAACAGGATTCATTCTTCTGGTCAGTGTTTTTCTTCCTTGTTAAAGTGGGCTGATATCTTGGGCAAGAGAATTAGTGCTATATGTGATTTGCCATTGAAAGTACAAAATAATATAGGTGGTCAAAAAATTGTGGCCAAATCCACCTTCTAATGATCCAAAAATATAGGTTTATGTGTTCGTCCATTTTGCAGAAAGTTTTATGAACCCAGAAATAAATATTAAGAAGACACTGCATGTGTGGAATAAGAATAAGAAGCAGTTTTTTTGAATGACCAAAGTGTTCAGCTTTAGCTGAAGGCATACAAGGTGTAATGAATATAATCTCAACTTGCAGTGGGTGGAATCTGAAAATCTTGAGAAGGAAGTACAAGAGACAGATCCTGTAAAATATCATGAGGCATGGCAGAAACTCTGTGGCTGCGAGTGAGTATTACATGTTGTATCTATTAGTCTTCCTAAGAACACTCAAGTCAGGTACACTGATAGATAGGCACACCTTTTCACACAAATTTGGGGTGTGGCTTTGATTTTGCATACATTTTTGCATGAAAGAGCACTTCTTACACAAATTGTAAGTCTTCTTTGGTCCAGTTGTTCCTCTTCCAATCCCATGAACCCATGAAAATGAACAAGTGGATGGTTATCAAAATCAAGCCAGTGAGAAGTATGCTCCGTGTATGTTATTTAATAAATGCATGTTTCTTTTTTTCTAAATAGTTTCCATTCTGTGATGGTTTTATTTTTAATTGTAAACAGTTTTATATATTTTTAAACTGACTCTTATTGTCTGATCAATATTTTATCTCTCATTTTATTTATTTATTTTTATCATGGCATACCTGTAAAGTAGCTGGTGCAGTTTTTCTTTAAACTAAACCATATAGCTAAGCGTATGTTTCCGTGTTAAATGAAGTGTTATGTTATGTTATGTTCTAGAGAGATTTCTGTGTAGTTGTTTCTTGCCTGAAACATGTATCCAAAAACAATTTTCAGAGTAGCAGAATTTTTTGGATAGCACTCAAGAACGTGTATTTTTTGAAATGAAGTTTGTTTCTGTTTTTGTAGTGGCATCCTAGTCCCAGGTGGATTTGGAAAGAGAGGCACAGAAGGAAAAATAGCTGCTGCTGCGTGGGGAAGAAGGATGAAGAAACCTTACTTAGGTAAGTCCTCCCCTCACCCTTGAAACTGTTTCTTGTCAATTCAGCAAGGGCATTATTATTCCTCAGGAAAAGAGAACATTTTTGTAGTTGTAGCTTCTGTCTGTAATAAGGATGTTTCTTCAAGGTGGGCTGTATTTTCAAATAACTTAAACAGTACAACAATTTATTGTTACATCATATAAAGAGAAATAAGTTAATCAACAACACATAATACTTATTGCGTTCTTTTTCTTTCTTTCTTTCTTTTTTTCTATCAGGGGTCTGTTATGGTATGCAGTTAGCTGTGATCGAATATGCTAGAAGTATTCTGGGATGGAAAGGTAAAAGTTTGCTTTGGGTTGTTTGTTGTTACGTGTATGTCATCAGTTTAGGGGGAGCTGGTGAGAATGAATTTTGTCCCTTCAGGGGACAGGTTCAGTTGACTCCCAGTAACTTAAACCCTTGGCAACTCGAAGCTCATGCTAGCTCGAACCAAAATAATTGATTTCCCCTGGATTTGCTCTGTACATTTACTGTAATTTCACCCTCAATAACTCAAACCTCTTGCTAACCCGAAGTGAATTCCTATTCCCTTAAGGTCATTTCCTTTATAATTTTACCCTCAATAACTCTAACCTCGTTTGTCAAAGTGTAATGAGGCAAAACATACTCCATAACACTGAATTTATTTTCAATCAATTTTTGAAAAATTAAGCAGCATTGTAGATTGAAGTATCTACTGTGTCCTTTGTGTGACTTTCTTTAGTTTCCTGGTGTTTTGATACACAAAATGTGTCATGTGATAAGTGGTGCCAGCAGGAATCCCATCGCCCAATAACTCGAACCTTTTTGGATTTCCCTTGAAGGTTTGAGTTATCAGGAGCCAACTGTCTGTCCCAATATTTAACTTTGAAATTCATTCTGCAACCTAACCCCCCCCCCACCTGCACAGTCCCTAATTTTTTAATGACTGGTGTACATGTAGATGTGGTTCTCATGATTATGAATCTTAATAGTAGCCTTTATGTCTAATTTTTCCAGATGCCAACTCAACAGAAAATGAGCCTGATACTGCACATCCAGTGGTAGGTTCTTTATACACCATCCTTGTTAGTTCGCAGTTGCTATAGCAACTGAGAACTATTGGGGCTATCCTGGCATCGTGTGGAGTTGCGTTAACTCTTTGGTGACAAGCCCACAAAGCCATTCAAAGTAGAATCCTTCAAAGTGTATAAATAGGCAAGTTTTGACGGGCTCGTAACCAAGTTTTGTGCTGTCTCTTTGGATGAAGAATTAATTAGAGTGTTTGGATCCTCGAAAATACTGTACATGTAGATTTTGATTTGCAAAGACAACACAGGAAGGAATCGGATGGAAATATTTACTCAGGTGCGTGTTAGGACTCGTTGGTCTTCAGTTTAGGTTGGCGTTCGCCAGCGGGTTAGGAACAGCTGAACGAGGAAAGAAATTGGTTGTTAAGTTTAGTTGCTGTCGAAAAGATTGCAAAGAAGTCTTTGTGTGTTGATGTTTCTGATCTACAAGTGCAAACATTTCTTTATGCTGTGACTGGGGGAGATAATTGGTCATAATTAATAAATAAAGTCCACGAAAGGCGATTGTGTACGTTTTCATTTGGTACGGTATGGGTTTAAGTTATAAACTCTCAAAAATCATCCACATCTTACAGATGTTCAAGGCTTCATTTACAGCTTTCAGTTTGAGTTTTATGCGGTTTACTTTGAGCTTATATATATGTTGCTCGGAATTATCGGTCAGTCAGGATTTCCCTCGTATGCGCATTTAATTAATCCATGCATCATTGCCAGAAGAGTCCTGACTCTTTCCTGTTATTGAGCTCTCCAGAATCGGCCGTTATTGAAGTGTTTTTGGTTTCTGTACTTCATGTCAGTTTAATTTCGTAGTTCCCACAGTTGAATGTATTCGTGGTTATGACATTGATCTGACGATTTAACTCGTTCTTCTGAACTTCCTAAAAAATGTTTGTTCATTGATGATCACCAGAAGGATTCTTGAAATCCTTCTCATTTAGCTGCAAAAATGTTTTGTGTTTTCTTTCGCTTAGCCTTTTAGAACGATCTAATTCGTGAGCTTTTCCTGGCACAAATAGCTATTTAAATTTGATTTTCATAATTCAATTAGTAGAATGTTTACATAGGTGCAATGTTGGCCTGATTTCTCACACGAAAGTATAATTGTCAATCTCAAGTTTTTAAATAAACTCAAACAACGTATATACATGCCCAACGTCTGTTTCTCTTTAATTATGTAAGTATTCTTAATTCTACATTCATTCTGTCATTACCAAAAACAAAACACGATTTCCCAGACTTATAATAGCTTTTCAAATGCGAGACTACTTTTTCTAAACCTGTCAATGGTGGTCTCCCCATTATTCTTTAATTTTGAGCTGCCTGTTACCCATTTAATGGGACGCTCTCTATCATGCAACCACATCCTGCTCCTGATAACCCACTGATATACACTGAACAACAAAGACAGCAGAGGCAAAATAGTAGTAACATCTGAAAAACAACTGCGAACTATCCGGACGGATCCGCTCATTTTCCACATGCCATTATCCCTTGTTAGTGGAAGCTGGGTTAAATTTTTATTGTGATCATCCTGTTGTTAGGTTATTGAAATGCCTGAACACAACCCAGGTCAACTAGGAGGCACCATGAGATTAGGAAGACGACGAACAGTGTTTGTAGAAGATGCTGAAAGTGTAACAAGTAAGATATTCTCTTCACTGAATAATTCCGTGACTTAAATATTTTAAATAAATCATACATTTAATTTAACTTAATTGCCTTTAGACTTGACCAATTAATTATATAGATACAGTGTATATGTAGATTTAGCCCTTTTTACATGTATTAATTTGTTCATGGATTTTAGCCTGTGTAGTTCATAGTTTCTGTAGCTGCCAACCTTTGCAGCTTATGTGCACCTCTGGTGATGCACAAGTGGTATGTAAGATGCCTATAACTCACCTACCATTTGAACGCTGACGTAGCACTCACCTACCTATAATTCTTTAATACTATCAACATCCAGCTCATTAAGAAGGTTTACCGGTAATATGAGCTGCCAGAGATCTGTGCTTTAATGATTATTAGACTGTCGCATTTCAAGGTTTTTACAGAAATTTTTCTTGTTATAGGAAAACTTTACAAGAAGGCACTTTATGTGGAGGAGAGACATAGGCATAGATACGAGGTATAAAAAACTTTTGCTTGGGCTATTAAAAAAAAAAATTTAATACTTAATATTGCACAAATTAACATACTAATAGCGCATTACAATAAACTATAACTAACTAAAATCACAGCCGGTAACTCAGGGATTTGTAGCGAGGGGGCCATATCCACTGGTGGTTATACATTGTACATGTAACCAATTAAAAGAGCTAAAATTTGTTAGCAACTGAGATTACTCCAAGGGGCTTGTTTTTATTGTGCACATGGACTCTGTTACTTTTCTTAATCATGGTCTTAGCCAGAACGTGTGTGGGAGTACCGCAGACTTTCACTTTTGTAAGTCAATGGGTACAAGTGATGTTTTAGTCAAGTACAATTTGAGAACTCTCAAAACATTGCAAGTTACCATTGAATCACAAATTGTTTCAGAAGGTTGTGCATTTTTTTTGTAGGACATTCAACAAAATTATGAGTAACATTTGCATACTAAATCTCATAGATGTTTTTATTCATTGTTTTGATAAACTACTTTCCGAGACCATTCAGGAGGGCTAAGTTTAAGAAACCCATGGTTTGTCTTTGTAAGTATTTGGATCAATTTCAGAAATATTCAGAAGTCATAAGATCAGCTGTGGAAATTCTTGGAAGCTTTTTGGGAGTGTTTTTAGGAGAGAATTTCTTGTTTTGTTTTAGGTGAATCCGGCATACATCAGGCAATTTGAAGAGAATGGAATGTCGTTTGTTGGGCGAGATGTTGAAGGTGAAAGAATGGAAATCATGGAAATAAAAGGTATGCTGCTTGTGCAGTATTTTCTAACCCTTTAATCCCTGATATGAAAATGCATATTCTCCTTACTGTTTTCCGTACATTTCTTGTGGAACTAGTCAGGAGAATTTGTCTAAATATCAAGACATCTTGTCCTTGGTGATCATTTCCTGTATTCTCATCACTTGAATGTTTGAACAAGTAGTGATGACATAAAGAGAAATATCATGTTTTTTTAGGGCTTAAAGGGTTCAAATGTGTGTTTGGAAATGTCTATACATGTACGTTGTTAACACGTTCCTTACACTTGGTTGCAATGTATTTCTTTAGACCATCCATATTTTGTCGGTGTCCAATATCATCCAGAGTACATCAGTCGACCAGTCAGACCCTCCCCTCCCTACCTGGGATTAATTTTAGCAGCTATTGGCAAGCTCCCTCAGTACATTGCCAGAGGATGCCGACTGTCTCCTAGGTGTAGCATCAGTGATGATGATGACGATGATGAAAATGACGAGGAATTAGCGAAGCTGGCGGCTAAACTGCCAGAGTTTAACCTTTAGGTTGTGCAGAGGTCGGATAGGCCAACAGCTTGAATTTTGTGTCTTAAGCATCAATCTTCAGCTTAACAAAACAGTCCAGTCCAGGATTCATATTTCCCTTTACCACTGATAACTGCTGTATGTATTCAGTTTAAATTGTGGAGTTAAGACTTGCAAAACCAGTTGAATTTTATCCAAGTACAGTTCGGTTGACTGGAAGTTGCTGCCCAAATAGTACCAAAAAATATAGACTGTGATCGCATAATGATACCTTGGAGCTTCTAGTAACTCAGTGTTAAGGATATGTAAGACCAGATTGCGTAATTAATGCTTTACTGTTTTGAAAGTAAGTGCTGTGTTAATGCAGTTGGTGTGGTGAGAATAACCTGCTTATAGGGTCTCGTTTTAGTGGCTCTACAAAAAAGAAACAAGGAAAAGTGACACCCTCTATTTTTCATCTATGTCTCCTCCTTGGAGGAGTTTGTTGTACATCTGATTTGTTATTCGTTACCTACCAAATTCAGGAGGAAAAAATGTAGTCATGTACATGTATGTGAAGCAGGGCTGTCATTAAGTTTTGAGTCACCTGTTGTCTTACACCCGTAACAAACGCGTTGCTTTGGAGTAAATTGTACCAACAAGAAGCAAGTTCACCCGTAACACTGAAGTCCCACCAGGTATACTCAGCTGTAACAGGTGTGAAGGGTTAATGAGAGCCCTGTGAAGATTTTTATGGTTATGGTAACTCCTTTTCACATTATAAATAATGGAGGAAGTTTTTGTTTTATTTACATGTAAATGCTACCTGACATATTTATAATAATTTGTTGTGAAGGTCCCATGCTTTACAGATAATATGATCGCAATTTGTTTTGTCCGTGGAGGCTCAGTTGTGGCCATTTGTGATAATTTGCCAGTTTTGTTATTTTGTAATTGTATTTATTATGCTTTTTATGTCCTCAATGTTGATCACTCTGGCACTGGTTTCTTAAAAAAAAAAAACCAAGAAAGCTGGGTTTGCATGAAAGTGAAAGCAAAAACAAAACGTCAAGGCTAGTATGTTGGGGAGTTGCGGGGGGGGGGGGGGTCAAATCTCAACCTCACCTTATCCCCTTGTTTTTCGTTTGCTATTTTGTGCATTCCTGCTGTTGTGCTTTTTGTGTGCATCTCTTAAAGATAGTTGAAGATACTACCAGCAAGCTTGGCTTTTGTTACTGGCCTAACTGGGTGATTTTCCTCCCTGGCCTGTAGCCACGCGTAATAAATTTATTTTAAATTCAAAGTTTTTGCTATCAATAATATTTATTCATTTGCAAGCCTACTGTACCTAGTCAATTAACTATCAAGGAAGGAGTTAAACCGTATGAATTATTCATCTGAAGGCTAAATTTCTAAGACTTACACCACAGCAATGTCAGACAACGGCTGATGTGTGGTAGAAGTCTTGAAATTTAGTCTTCAGGCAAACTACGAAATAATAGTAATATGAGTTCATATGTGACAACTGGGGAATAATTGAACATTTTTTTCGTATTCCTTTTTTTACCTGAAACGTCACTTACGCAACTGTAGTACTGAACTTAGCTCTTTAATTATAAAGATGTTACACAGCGAAAGGTTGAATAATCCCGACAGAAGTCAGTTTTATTCAAGTGAGCCTTCATGACGCTGCAAAAAAAATAAAATCTGGAAAGTAAGAGTGGTTTGACTTAACCCGTGAAACAATATCGAACAAGTAGTGTCTAGTAGTCAAGAGTAAACATTCAAAAGAAAACAGTGCAATTAGTGGTAATAGTGCCTAACAGTATAGTATCTATTTCACGGTTTAAGTAAAATTACGCTGATGCCTAGATTTATTATGCAACATACAGTCGACTTTGTAAGTTGTTTATTATACATTTTTATTTTCTTTTGATGTAAAACGTCTCAACTTAGTCCAGGCTGTCATGTAGCAAAATATGTAAAAACGTCATAAGTCATGAACTTTAACTATATCAATCAATAAATTTTATTGCAAAGGTGACGAAGTAGAAAGTGACAATTCTTGTTATTTATGTATACGTTAATAACCTGTCAAGTATAAGCAACCATTTCTAGTATGCTGTAATTGTAACTTAATTATTACGTAACTGGGTCAACCACGGCCCATCATCACTCTGATCCAAGTTTACCGTGTTTGTTTGTTTCGGCGTAATTCATTTCTCAACGATTTCTGGAACATTTTTTCGTTTATTGTTGAATGTTATAACCGGGATTTATTTTCCAAGGGTGACCAATCACAATGGATGCAAATAGAGCGGTTTTCAATTGAGTGTCGAAAGTAACTCGCATTTTGCTTTGGTTTTGCTTTACTTCGCTCTGTGATTGGTTAAAACATCTCGCGCCACTTTCTCGACCAATCAGAAGTAAAACTCAAACCAATTGCGATTTGCTCGCACGCGTTTTCCCGCGCTTGGCGCTAGTGACATGTATTTGCTTCGAGTTCTGATTGGTTCATTGGATAATTTGTGTTTGTTGTGATTGGCTGGGATAATTGCTTTGGTTTTGGTTTTACGACACTCATTTGAAAAGCGCTCTAACCCCATGAACCAATCAGAACTCAAAGCAAATCCAGGTAAAGAGATGGCGGGAAAATGCGTGCAATAACGACAGGTCACGATTTGTTTTGGTTGCGAAAGTGGTGCGAGTTTTTCACTGGTCGATATACAGTGAAGGTATTTGTAGTCATTCTACAATACTTGAAAATTCAGTTTTGAAATACAATCGCGATACTTTGTTAGTTTCTCTCCAAGGGGGGTTTCAAAACTAATTACCGATCAATTTTTGTCAGGACTCATTTTTAAACTAATAATATCTGTTCCGTATATTTGTGATTTTGTAACGCTTGCAAGATTCTTGCAAGTTTTGAACCATTTTGAACACGAAAATGACAAAACGTCTAATACCGCTGACGAAGAATGTTCATTTACCAGTAAAATGAGCCCGCAAGTCGGCAAGTGGCGCTATTTTCTTCGTTTCGTGTGTCGTTAGGAACTTAAAAATGTAAGGAACTAGTTTAAAGATGTCGCAGTCAGGACAAAAACCGGGTAGATCTAAATGCTGACTCGTTTGTTTGGACAGATAACCAGTGAAGTTGCCTCTTAAAGTTACAACCGAATATATTAAGGTTGTTTACCATTTACAACTTTCCGAGAATTCCGGTTGGGAAGTAAATGGTACACGACTTATCGGGTCGTTCCAGTGGAAAATTTCCGGGAGCAACAGAACGTCTGAAAAGGTAGTCCTGGAGCGCTTACCATTTGAATGGAATTTTCGGCGGATTTTTTTGGACAAATGGAACTGCACCTTTTCTCACCAAGAAAACGGAACGGATTGAGCCGTATCATTTGATTCGAAGTTTCGGATGCAAATGTTTTCCCGCGTCATTAAGCTCAAAAGCTCGAATCATGAAGGCAAAAGTAAAACACAAGAACCGACGGCCAAAACTTCAATCTTTCTCACCTTGAGTGCTACAATTGTGTTGCAAGAAGTCTGTTGACAGTAGCCGCGAGAATAAAACAACTGTCACGTCACGAACGGTTTAAATCCGCCGTCATGGGCATTGCTGTCCTCTCGGAAATAGCCTGGCGCTGGTAATTGTGGACAAATGGTACAGAAATTTCCGGGAATTCCGGAAAAAGCGAGAAAAAGGAATACCTCGAAAGGTATTACCTTTTTTCCGAAAACATTCCACCGGAATGAACCGTTCCATTTGAATTCTCCCCGGAATTACCGGGTTTTCCGTACAAATGGTAAGCGCTCCTGTTTTTCTGGACGGAATGTTCCAAACGGAAATTCGTGTACCATTTGTTCAAACCTAACCTTTGATTCCAGTTTCAGGCTCTCGCGGCCATTTTCTGTCCCAACAACAATTAATCGTTATTATTATTATTATTATTATTATTATTATTATTATTATTATTATTATTATAAAAACGAAAATTCACCGTCGTGTGTTTGCGTTCTACACAAAACGTTGAATTTGGTCATTTCACGTTGTAGATGTGCACAGAACGGCAAAGAAATATACCACAAATAACGCACGTGCAGAGTCGTTGTTCCGTTAATCAAAGCTTTTGTTTTGCGACCTTCTCGTTAGCCGTCGCCTTCGTGCAAATTTTTTTGGTTAATGGTATGGATTTCTGCAAATGGTAAGCGCCTGTCCCGAACGGAATTTTCCCAATACGGAAATTTGCTTACCATTTGCCCAAACCGACCCAAACGGTAAACCGACCGGTTTGCCCGTGTAAATGGTAAACAAGCTAAGGCCCAGTTCAGACGCCGTACCTCTCATGTGCCGTACCAAGTAGTACGTAGTTTTTTGGCAGTTGTACGGTGTCCAAATAAGTTTTTTTCGACAGATTTCAATTAGGCAAGCCAAAATCTCAGGGTACGGCAAAGCTTGACGCTTAATACGACCTAGGAGCGAAAATGTATTTGGTACGGCACATGAAAGGTACGGCGTCTGAACTGGGCCTAAGTCTCCAAGACCTCGGAAATGTCGATTGGGAATCACGCCAGACAAAGTACTCCGAAATTCTAGATCTTTTTGCAGTGTGGGGTAGGCTGGATCCAATACTGTGACGTCATCGTTTTCGAAAAGTTCCGTTTTTACCGTCCATACGAAAACACGAAAGCGGTGTTTTCAAAACTTTCCACTCTGGGGAGCGTTTTCGGTCACCGTTTTCACCGGATACGTGTGGACGGAAGGCCAATCCGCAAGGAAAAAGTTGCGTTTTCAAACGAAAACGGATACGTCTGGACGGGGCCTAATTACATGAATTTTGTAAAATAGAATCGTAAGCTTACAATTGTGAAATAAACCAAAAATCACAAGTAGCCTAATTTTCTAGCGCATGTTTTCACACTCATAGCATAGATTGTGTCCATACTTTTGCTACAATCACACATTTGAAAAGAGAGTTAAAACCGCACATGGGTATTAGAATGTCCACGATTGCTGTATTTGCCTCTGTTCCTTCCCCAGCGCGCCCGGATGACCAACGCACCACTGAGAAATAGAAACAAAGAAAATGGATCGAAATCCACCGATAACTTTGAACCCTTCAACTGCTGTTTGGGCTCTTACGACGTCTACTTGCTAAATAAGATCATTGTCTGAGTTTCCAACTACAGATTTGGCGTGTTCATTGATAATGCTTCGCCATGCACAGGTTAAATGTGTAGAAAGACGAAAGACCGGCAGAAGAAGAAACATCGATAGGTAACGTATTCTTGAAAATGGCCAGTGGGCTGGAAGCAGCTCGAGCAATTTTGCAGTTTTGCCAGAATTTGTGTCGCATCTACAGAGGAATCTCGATTTTTCGAACCTTCTAGGGAAACGGAAATTGGTTCGAAAAATCGAAGGTGGCATGAAATCACGCTTGATTTACGAGGTATTGTTTCATAACAACCGGGAAAGCAAACAGAAATACCATGGCACTCTTGTACAGTTCTTTAGCATTTATTTGAATGGTCACAGTTGAGGATTTTACTCAAGACTCGAAAGTTAGGACCACCTTGTACACATAATAAGCAGCATGCGCAGGAAAGTACTGCTCAGTGGCTTTCATTTGAATGGTCAAACTTTAGGATTTGATCCACAGACTCAAAAGTTAGAGTCACCTTGTACAGCATAATAAACAGTACCAAAGAAAACTACGCCTCAATAGCTTTCATTTGAGTGGTCACACTTTAGGATTTCATCCACAGGCTCAAAAGTTAGAACCACCTTGTACAGCATAAAAAACAGCACCACAGGAAAATACTGCTCAGTAGCTTTCATTTGAATGGTCACACTTGACGATTTCACCCACAGACTCAAAAGGTAGAACCACCTTGTACAGCATAATAAGCAGCACCCGCAGGAAAGTACTGCTTAGTAACTTTCATTTGAATGATCACACTTGAGGATTTCATCCACAGACTCAAACGTTAGAACCACCCGTGTACAGCATAATAAACAGCACCACAGGAAAGGCAGGCTCAGTGAGTGTGACCACCCAAATGAAAGCTACTGAATAGTATTTTCCTGCCGATTCGAGAAATCGAAGGTAAATTGCTGATAAATTTCTTCCATGGAATGCAAGAAGTAGTTCGAAATATCCTGCGAGAGCTTCGAAAAATCATGGGTTCGAAAAATCGGGTGTAAAATAACAGTGTTTGACTGAAGCAAATCCAAAGGAAACTTGTTACCATGGGAGGTTCGGAAAATCGGGTGTAAAATAACAGTGTTTGACTGAAGCAAATTCAAGGGAAACTTCCCATGGGAGGTTCGAAAAATCGGGTGTAAAATAACAGTGTTTGACTGAAGCAAATCCAAAGGAAACTTGTTGCCATGGGAGGTTCGAAAAGTCGGGTGGAAGCTCGTGGACCGTGCGCGCGTCCTCTATAATCAGAACGAGCGACTTGGAACAAGTCAACGTCATTCCATTGGCGCGAAATCAAATTTGACGTGACTCGTCGACCTCAACGGGAAGATTCCACTAGGACGCCTTGCGCAATTGTGTTCCACTGTCACTGGATAAGAACAGTAAGGCCCGGCGTCGAGGTTGGTAGGGCGCCAAACTACGGGCGTCACCTTAACGGGGTAAGGAAGGGCAAGCGCGAAGATAACATAAAGAAAGGCAGCACTAATACAGAAGCGAAATAACTTTGAAACTGGCTACCAAATACCGTTTAAGAGAGATTTTCGCCTTTTTCTATGTTAGCTTTACCTTGCTTTTGTCATTTAGCCCACCATATATCTCGAGTAGTTGTAAAAACGGGTTAAGTTTGTAAAAAAGGGAGCAATTTAGAGGTTCAAAAGATGGTCCTTGGTCGCATTAATGTGTTGGTCGGGTTAGCAACGCCAGTTAAGACATGGAAATTACTGAGCTTTTGTTTGGGCCACAGAAATGTAGTCGTATTTACCCCTAAAGCCCCAAACTAGACTTGCATGTTCTCTTCAATGTTTTCCACAAGTTTCTTGTAATACTAGTTGGGAGAATTTGATGAAGCATCAAGACATTTTAAGCCCTGGCCAAATGGAGCCGCAAGTCAATGCAAGTTCAACGCAACTTGGAAAAAGCCATTTCAGTGCAACCTTGGACGCGCGCCTGTGCTAAAAAAACACTGACTGAGACCAACTTGAGGTGGCTTGCGTGCGTGCACTTTCACGTAGGTTGAGCTCGATCGAAGTTAAGTTAATAATAGTAATAATAATAATAATAATAATGATGATAATAATAATAATAATAATGATAATAATAATAATAATAATAATAATAATAATTTAGAACTTATATAGTTAAGGCAAGTCATCGCAAGCCATCCGAAGTACACGCAAGTCATGGCCTGTCATTTTCTTGTGACCTGTATATTTGTTCAAGTAGTGATATTGTTAGGAGAAGTTAGATGTTTGTCGCCATTAGGGCTTTTAACGGGGTCGTCGTTAAGACGGGACACCATACATTAAAACTAAGATTGAAACCCGAGTTCTCACACCAGTATTTTATTTTCAACCCTTCACAAGAACTGTCAATAAAGTCGTGTTCACACCACAATAACAAAACACATTTTTGTTGTTGTGTCTTTGGTCGCTTGACTCTTACTACCCTTCTGAAAAAAAGACAGTAAATGAAATCATTAATATTTACATGCAATGACCATTTCCTATCACTACAATAAATAATCAGAAAAGTGCACTATCTTTATTATGTTAAAGCTTAAATCGTAAATGTCCATCCTCATATCAAGATCTTCTTGATCTTCAAAGAGAGAGAGATCTTCAAAGAGATCAAAGAGACCTGGGAGGTAGATTGGTCACATTTGTACTAAGTGAGTAGGTACAGAAGAATTCTTTGCCAGAGAAATGAATCAATTCAACTGTGTGATTCTGGTGAGTAACTTTGGTGAAAAAAAGTATTTCTTAATCAGCTTTCCCGAATTTCCTCAAAAAAAAAAAACTTTGCTTTTAAAAATGACATCATGGTTTTATGAAGTTGTGAATTTGCCGCTCTTATTGGTGGACCGAAAGGAGCTAATGAGAGATTCTGGAATAATGCAAATGATTAGTAAAAACCTAGTTACTAATGCTTAATCTAAGGTTCGTTTCTCTCAGTGTCTTCAACCATTTTTCACTACTGATTTTAGGTAACATTTTAAATTTATTCTTGTATGTGTATGGAGTAAAACGAATGAGGGTCCCTTACAAGTAAAGAACACGACTTTGTTGTAATTCATTTAGTTCAGCTTTTGGTCTTTCTTCCTTGCTTCTTTGTTATCCTGATGTATCTTAAACATGTTCACTGGTTCTAAAAATGAGCGGAAAAAATAACAGTTATTATTATTACATGCATATTTTTCAAATATTAGCATTCCTGCGTTCTGATAGACTCCTGGGGTGAGTTGCACAATACCTCACACCGGGCAGAACTGCTAACGTCAGACGTTAATTTGACTGAAGTGAACGCCCGGGGGGTGGGGGGGGGGCACTTAAGGGAAGGTTGGGTGGGGGTGTGCCACCAAGGCCTTCAAACCCTGACCCTGTTTAAGACAAAATCTGTTCATTTCGCTACCGTGTTTAAGACAAGAGACCTTTATATTTTGCTTGTGTTCTGCGTTTTTAGTCTGCCTTGTTTTTCATTTACCATACAGAAAGTATTTTGTTTTATAAATTTCATCATAGAATTAGATTTTAAAAAACATGTTGGTACCTAAATGTAGGCTTCAAGGCTTCCAGTCTAGAAAGACACCCTGTTCAAGACGCTAAAGTCGCTAAATAGTGAAACTGTATACCCTGTTTAAGACGCAGGACCCTGAAAACCATACCCTGTTGAGCGGCACATACCCATTTAGGCCAAATAGGAGAATTCCCCCCCCCCCCGGGAGTGAACGTCGGACGTTAGAAGTTACGCCACACGTTAAGTTTTATGCAATTCGCCCCTGTTCTCTAGACTATCACTTATTATAATCCATCCGGTATTTTCTCTCGAACGCTCACGTGATGCAATAACCTCCAACTAAAAGGATACGCATCGCACTACCAGTCTAAGCTATTTTACCGGTACTTTTACTTACCCTTTCCTTGTTTAAAGTACTGTCCTGCGAAAGAATGAAAATAACTAATTTTAGCTAAGAAGCAGGATCTTGAAAAACAAACAAAATTGCATTGGCTGTACTTTAACACCTTGGCAGATATCAAACAACGGAGCTTTTCCCGAAAAGTTTTGAATAATGACCTCCATTTAGCGACAAATATGCCAGAATATTTCGATGATTGACTCACAGTTTTCCTCGACCTTTGCCTTAGAAACTGATGGTGTCTCCAAGCATATATCACATCAAATAGATTTATAACCATATATATCTTACCCAAAAGCGGCGATTGAGCCGAGTCTACATTTTGTAATCTTTTCTGTGAACGTTTCTGAACATGGAAAATTCATAGAGAAACATTATTTGAACGAGGATTAATTAATTTCATTCACTCACTTTTAAACATTCCACGTTCCCTGGGGATGTCATTATTCAGCTTTCTCTGCAACTTTTCTGTATTGAACAAAAGATATCAGTGTTACAAACGGGCATGGCCGATGGTTCCTTTCCATAGTGGATCGATTTGTAAAATAAGATACCCGCCTGATAGTTAGTTTGAAAATTAATTTTGCTGATCCACAACAGAGACAGCTAAACGATACCAAGTCAGCCAAGTAACCCCTAATTTTAACATTTGTTTCGCAGAAGATTCTGTTTGATTTATCCCCCAGCCACTTACGAGATCTGCCTCCCAACCCAAACGCGCGCGCGCGCGCGCGCGCACACACACACACACACACACACACACACACACACACACAGCAAATAAAGAAACTGAATATATGCCCTCCTTCATCTCCCCTCCCCACCGCCCCCACGGAGGATTTACTATTTACTGCAACGTGCAGTTTAGTTTACTCACTTTTTTCCAGGTGGATAGGGCCAATAGAGGTCACAGAGACAATCAGAAGAGCAAGGATTACAATACAGGCGGCAACCTTCATGATAGCTGGAAACAACGAGGCGTGAATAATCTTGTCTGATAATCTGGGAAAGAAAACCACAAAATGTTGACTTTTGAAATGAAAGAGTTTTCTAATCACGTCAAAGCCCACATCAAAATCTCATTTTCATCGCAAGATGCAAGTGAAAAGAATATTGATACCTTCTAGTAATATAAACATTAACAAGGACCAAGGTTTTTGAAGCATTCTGATAGAAAGTTATGATTTTCGTGTTCTTGTCCCCTTACCACCCACCCCACCCATGAAAACAGGTATCCAAGAAGTAAACTGTACTTGATATTACTTTAAAATGTTATATACTGTAGCTTATCGACTGACTGAATGTGATTTACCTCGAACAACAAAGTCCCAGATCGTGAGTTGAAGCGGTCGAAGTTTTGTAGCACCTCGGAGGGATGTGGTCCGATAATTAAAGAAACTCTTCCTTGAAACATGACTTGTACTAAGAAGGTTTAACAATCTGACGTGGTAACCTGGATCGCGCCGGTTTTTCATTGGTTAAAACGAGTCGGAAACCCATCCGATTGGTCTCTGACGACGTACAGAGGTTCTGCGTACTCTTTCGAGTGTGTCAAGTTCGACAAAAGGATATGATTCTCTCAAGTGAGCAGAATTTCCGGGGGTTTCAGCGGATAGTGTGGCTATTTGTTTGTGATTGCTGTTGCTGGGGAAGAGGGGTTGGGGTGTTGTTGTTGACACGTCCGGTTAAGTCTTTATTAACCCTTGTTCAGTATGCAGTTATCCTAATCATTATTGGGTCTTGTTTCGGTCGAGTTAAGATTAAAGTAGTGTTATTGAAGAAGGAAAAATTCAACGCACCGCTCCTGACTAGTCAGGGTTCCACAAATTTTGCTGGCATAACTCTGAGCTTAATTAATTGGTTGTTATGGAACGGAGGAATTAGAACTGCACCATTCTGCCAATCAGACATTGCTAGTGAGTTTAAAATTGTAAAATTCTTAACTTGTTTACTTGTTATATTGCTTATTTTCAGAAGTGTTTAGCTAGTCCTTAGCTATTATTTTAACACGAGAACAAAATTTCCAGAGGCTACAGAAATTAAGAAAAAATTTAAGTTAGACTTCCTGTAATTTCACCGAAGTAGCCTTGATAGATAAATACATAACATCCTGTATTGGTGTCAACCTTCGAAAAAAATGTTCACGTGAATTAGTGCTAAACTTATTTGCATGCAGAAAGCCTTATACGATTCGTGCGATTATCGGCTTAATTCATATACTTGAACAAAGCAATTATGCTGGTACAGTGCTCATATTCTGCCCGCTCGATAAAATTTCCAAATTTATCGATAATAAAAACCTAGCTAAGGACTGGACGTAAACGCTTCTGAAAACAAGTAATATGACAAGAACACAAGTTTATAATTTCACAATTTTAAACTCACTAGCAATGCCTGATTGACAAAAATGGTGCAGTTGTAATTCCTCCGTTCAGGAATTTTCATAACAACCAATTAATTAAGCTCAGAATTATGCCAGCAAAATTTGTGGAACCCTGACTAGTCAGGAACGGTGCATTGAATTTTTCCTTCTTGAATCTCACTACTTTAACCTTAACTCGACCGACGCAAGACCCAGTAATGATTAGGATTTATTTTTTTCTCAGTGCGCGAGCGGGCGGTATCTTCCAAATCCTGCATTCTGATTAGTTCCGGGAGCGGGCAGAATTTTCCTATCTCTGACCACGGTCATGGTAACCGCGCGAAAACCATTGAATGAAACTTGAAAAACAACATACCTCGGTTAAACTTTGGAATTATTTTTATTTATGGCTCAAAGATGCAAATTTTTTGTCAACTCACAATTCTTACTACGACTGTCGTAGGGTTTTAATTAAAACATGTTTTAAAATCCTACGACATTTTTCGTGTTGCGTGCGACTGTCGTAAGGATGTTGTAGGTTTAATTTACACGACACGATTCGCGTTGTAGGCGTGGCGTAAGCATATTGCATGCGATAAAATCGTACCGTGTAAATCGCCCTTAAGTTTGTTGTTAAATTCACTTTACACAGCAGTTTTAGTTTTTAAACTGCGATCGCCACAGTGCCTTTTGACTCCGATATTTACTTTAATGACTTCGTTTTCAGTTTTTTTCTCTTCGTTTATCTAGGTTTGGTATATTATCACTTAAGAAATTGTCAGTGCCGGCTTTAACTAGAATTTTGCTTTATTATCTACCGTAAATGAAGATAAGCTTAAAAGCGGCGCATCTTTCGCTTTGGTTAAAACTGAGATTTGGTTAAAACTGACGATTTCGCCAAACGATTGAATTGTTTATATGCGAAGAAGAAGAACATACGCTTAAAAGCGGCGCATCTTTCACTTTGGTTAAAACTGAGATCACACCGGACGATTTCGCCAAACGATTTAAAAATTGCTTATATGCGAAGAACAAGAACATACGTTTATAAGTAAAAAGTAGAAGGTACTGAAAGAAAGGAATTACGCTAAACAGAAATGTTTCAGTTCAAAGTGTTCTCTTTCATTTTTTACGCAAGGGCAATTAAAACTGTCCTAACGTTTATGTAGTTTGGTTTTGCGTTTGGTAAGCTTAAGCTTAATTCTAAGTTTTTAATTGGGTTGTCAGGTCCTTATGCTGGCTACGATTTTCCATGTGAATGTCTGTTCTTAAAAAACAACTAGGGTAGTTTCTAGTCGAAAATACTACACTTGAGTTAAAGGTTTGAAGAGTTTATTATTACATTCGCTCCACAATTTCCTGCCACCTGACTCAGTGAAACCTACGCGCATTCTGACAACCTCTCAAGATTGACCTGCAAACTGGCAAATGTTGGGAAAAATAAAGGATGTTATTTACCGGTCGGGAGGTCCGTATAGGGAAAAACTGTGCCCGTGGTCTTATTTTTCGGGCCCTACTCGGGCAAGACCACCGGCAATCATATCCCAATCATTACTGGGTCTTGCGTCGGTCGAGTTAAGGTTAAAGTAGTCAGATTCAAGAAGGAAAAATTCAACGCACCGTTCCTGACTAGTCAGGGTTCCACAAATTTTGCTGGCATAATTCTGAGCTTAATTAATTGGTTGTTATGAAAGTTCCTGAACGGAGGAATTAGAACTGCACCATTTTTGTCAATCAGACATTGCTAGTGAGTTTAAAATTGTAAAATTCTAAACTTGTGTTCTTGTAGACTTTCTCAAAGTCCTTCTACGCGCGGTTTAGGTATGTGGCGCACGAAGCGACTTCGTCGCTCGCGGTCGCCGCTTCGCGACTCCCTGCGCGTCGCTTCGCGACGCTTGGCTCGCTTCGCTCGCGGCGACGCTTGGCTCGCTTCGCTCGCCAATAGAGGGCGACTTGGTGCAAGTCTAGTGTTCTTGTTACATTGCTTATTTTCAGAAGTGTTTACGTCCAGTCCTTAGCTCGGTTTTTATTATCAACAAGAAATTCTAGGGAATTTACAGGCGGCGCAGAGTCTGTCAAATCTGCTAGCTTTCACTACATTCTCAGAAATATGCCAAAAACATGTTATCGAGCACTCAAAACAACACCAGAAACAAAACTATTTCTATCCGAAAACACCAACAACCGATAAAAAATTCCAAAGAAAACACTAGCCTCAATAAATACCGCCTTTCTCAACCACATGTCCTCAAAACAGTAAAGAAACATTCTGAACACCTACCTTCAATTAACTTCGATATTCCGCAAAACTCAAAACAACAAAATTACCCTCTTTTCTACAATTACTTTTTTCGCAACCAGAACTACTTCAAGCAAAGAACTAAAACAGACCTATTGGCGTTCACTAAACTCCTTTACACAATTACCGGGCACATCCTCCATCTAATCAATGTCATCATCTTAAAAAACAAATCAACCATGTTTCCGGTCCGCAGCACCTCTTACAATTGACAGTCAGCTCTCCCATAGATCACTTAATCTATCTGCTTACGTCATAGCTACAAATGAAAAATTCATCTTCAAACTCTTCAACAAAGCTAATGTGACGAAAGAAATGTCGTGCATATGACAGATTTCCTTTGAGAACTTTCTCGCTTAATGACCTCTGAATGAATTCTACAGACACAATTAAATTAATTGAATGTAAACATATTACCGAAGAATGTCCAATATTTAAGGCATTGATTAACTGATAAAATCAGTGACTTTACTTCAAGAAATAAATCAACTTTCCACTTTCAAGCAAGGACTCCATTCCTAACGAAAGGACTGAAACCTACTTCCAATCTACAGTCTATTGAAATTTCTATAACAAAAATGCAATTCTCCTTCAAAGGTCATTAGTTACGTCATTATGACAGCAAGAAACGGCCCCTATCAATTCCCCACAAATGTTTCAACCTTCGGACAATGACAACCACTATAACAATACTCTCCATGACTCATAGACGATCTCGTACACTAAACAAAATGGCATTTCAATCTCCCCTTCTATGTCATTTATATTGGTAGTAAAAGACAACCAACTTGTAGATACTATTATTGTTTTACTTCCGTTTAAAAACGCATCAACTACATCAACAATAATACATTTTTGCAATATGTTACTTGTCTTGTTTCATTTTAAACATTACGTATACTACCCACACAACGTTTTTCTTTTGCACCCTCCAGTCTGCCAGCTTCCACTACATTCTCAGAAATACGCCAGAAACTTGTTATGGAGCACTCAAAACAACACCAGAAACAAATCCGAAAACATTAACCACTGCTAACGACTCCAAAGTAAACACTACCCTTAATAAACACCGCCCTTCTCAACCAAATGTCCTTAAAAACAGCGAATAAACATTACAACACCTACTTTAGTTATCTTCAATAATCCGCAAAACTCAAAGCAACAACATTACCCTCCTTTGTACGATTACGTTTTTCGTAACCAGACCTACTTCAAAGAACTAAAACAGACTTATAGACCTTCGCTAACCTCCTTTACACAATTACCGCGCACATCCTCTATGTAATCAATGTCATCATCTTACAAAACAAATCAACCATCTTTACCTCCACAACACCTCTTACAAATAACAGTCAGTTCTCCGATAGATCACTAAATCTATCTGCTTGATTACAGCTACAACAGAAAAATTCACCTTAAAACTCTTCAACAAAGCTACTGTCACGAAAGAAATGTCGCGTATATGACACATTTGCTTTGAGAAATTTCTCGATTAATGACCTCTGAACCAATTTTACCCACACACATAAATTAAATGAATGTAAACATATTACCCAAGAATGTCCAGTATTTAAGGCATTGATTAACTGATGAAATGGGAAACCTTAGAGGATTTTCAAACTGACGTTCCACTCCATCATTGATTTTTAGATATGATCCCAACCTGTCCAGTTGGAAGCACTCTGGAACCACTACTAACAATAGTCTCTATGAGTTATAGACAATCTCGCAGGCTAAGAACTCAGTAAAGCAACACCACATACAAAACTATTTTATGCCGACATACTGACAACGTCCACAACTCCCCAGTTCTCCCTAGCCTTTGTAAACACTGCCCCTTAAAAACGAAATCTCCTCAAAAACAGCGAAATAAACATTTCAACACCTATCTTTACTCAACTTCAATACACCGCGAAACTCAAAACAACAAATTTACGCTTTACACTTCTCTTTATAAAAATCCGTGTCACAGACAAATCTTGCGGTATTTGAAACATTTATAGTTCAATCTCGTAAAATCCACGTCATTATAACGACCCTCATTGTTTAGAGCCCGTGCGAAGACTAAGTCTACTGACACCCGACAATTCAGGAATGTGCCTTGCATTTCATGAGACGGCAGCGACGCCGCATAATAAATTTGGAAATTTTATCGAGCGGGCAGAATATGAGCACTGTACCAGCATAATTGCTTTGTACAAGCACATGAATTAAGCCGATAATCGGACGAATCGTGTAAGGCCTTCTGCTTGCAAATAAGCTTAGCACTAATTTACGTGAACAATTTTTTCGAAGGTTGACACCAATACAGGATGTTATGTATTTATCTAGCAAGGCTACTTCGGTGAAATTACAGGAAGTCTAACTTAAATTTTTTCTTAATTTCTGTAGCCTCTGGAAATTTTGTTTTCGTGTTAAAATAATAGCTAAGGACTAGCTAATCACCTCTGAAAATAAGCAATATAACAAGTAAAGCACTTAAGAATTTTACAATTTTAAACTCACCAGCAATGTCTGATTGGCAGAATGGTGCAGTTCTAATTCCTCCGTTCGGGAACTTTCATAACAACCAATTAATTAAGCTAAGAATTATGCCAGCAAAATTTGTGGAACGCTGACTAGTCAGGAGCGGTGCGTTGAATTTTTCCTTCTTCAATAACACTACTTTAACCTTAACTCGACCGACATAAAACCCAATAATGATTAGGATAACCGCATACAGAACAAGGGTTAATAAAGACTTAACTGGACGTGTTAACAACAACACCCCAACCTCTCTTCCCCAGCAACAGGAAACACAAACAAATAGCCACACTATCCGCTGAAACCCCGGGAAATTCTGCTCTCTTGAGAGAATCATATCCTTTTGTCGAACATGACACACTCGAAAGAGTACGCAGAATCTCTGTAAGTCGTCAGAGACCAATCGGATGGGTTAACGACTCGTTTTAACCAATGAAAAACCGCCGGGATCCCGGTTACCACGTCAGATTATTAAACGTTCTTAGTACAAGTCATGTTTCAAGGCAGAATTTCTTTAATTATCGGACCACATCCCTCCGAGGTGCTACTAAACTTCGACCGCTCCAACTCACGATCTGGGACTTTGTTGTTCGAGGTAAATCACATTCAGTCAGTCTATAAGCTACAGCTACAGTATATAACATTTTAAAGTAATATCAAGCACAGTTTACTTCTTGGATACCTGTTTTCATGGGTGGGGTGGGTGGTGCGGGTCACAAATACGAAGATCATAACTTTTTATCAGAATGCATAAAAAACCTGGTCCTTGTTAATGTTTATATTACTAGAAGGTATCGATATTCTTTTCACTTGCATCTTGCGATAATAAATGAGATTTTGACGTGGGCTTCGACGTGACTAGAAAACTCTTTCATTTCAAAAGTCAATATTTTGTGGTTTTCTTTCCCAGATAATCGGACAAGATTATTCACGCCTCGTTGCTTCCAGCTATCATGAAGGTTGCCGCCTGTATTGTCATCCTTGCTCTTCTGATTGTCTCTGTGAACTCGTTTGGCCCTATGTACCTGGTAGAAAAAAGTGAGTAAACTAAAGTGCACGTTGTAGTAAATAGTAAATCCTCCGTGGGGGCGGTGGGGAGGGGAGATGAAGGAGGGCATATATTCAGTATTTTGAGCAGTCAATGATTTTTTTCTTTAGTTGCTGTGTGTGTGTGCGTTTGGGTTGGGAGGCAGATCTCTCAAGTATCAAAAATATCTCTATTTTCCTGCGCTACACAGTTTTAATGCAATTTTCCGTTTAAGATCTCTTAAGTGCCTGGTCGGATAAATCAAACAGAATATTTCTGTTTTGGATTAGCAAAATTAATTTTCAAACTAACTATCAGGCGGGTATCTTATTATAAAGACTCGGTCCACTATGGAACGGAACCACCGGCCATGCCCGTTTGTAACACTGATATCTTTTGTTCAAATACAGAAAAAATGCAGAGAAAGTTGAATAATGACATCCCCAGGGAACGTGGAATGTTTAAAAGTGAGTGAATGAAATTAATTAAATGTTCATATAATGTTTCTCTATGTAAATTTTCCATGTTAGAAACATTCACAGAAAAGATTACAAAATGTAGACTCGGCTCAATCGCCGCTTTTGTGTAAGATATATAAGGTAATAAATCTATTTGATATGGAATATGCTTGGAGACACTATCAGCTTCGAAGGCAAAGGTCGAGGAAAACTGTGAATCACTCATCGAAATATTCTGGCATATTTGTCGCTAAGTGGAGGTCAATTGTCAAAAATTTTCAAAAATTTTCAATTTTCAAAACTTTTCGGGAAAAGCTGTGTTGTTTGATACCGGCCAAGGTGGTAAAAGTACAGCCAATGCAATTTTGTTGGTTTTAAAGATCCTGCTTTTTAGGTAAAATTAGTTACTTTTATTCTTTCGCAAGACAACAACAACAACAACAAGCTTTATTTGCATGACTACATAGAAATTTGGTAGTATTGCAAAAGCTACTTAAATTTAATTACATATTATTTCATTAACTAAGATAATTAGTAAAGTAGAAAATAACGTAACATAACAAAGAATAAAAAATATTATATATAATATATGAAACAATTACTAACAATAATTGTTCATTTAACTGTTCGAAGTGGTGATCATTGTAACGAGATTGTCTCTCAATTTAAAGCATGCCGAGATAAATGAGATTAGCTTAATGTTTACAAAGTAGTCAGTGGAATTCATAAGATGTGATAATAGAGTTTCGCGTGGTAGTAGTCGTAGTAATGGAAGTTTGGATTCTATTTTAGAAAAGAATATGCCGCGTACCTGAGAATAAGCTGGGCAATCTAACAAAAAATGAGTTTCGTCTTCAATTTTGTTGCAATTGCTTTAAACGAAGAAAGGGTAAGTAAAAGTAAAATGGCTTAGACTGGTAGTGCGACCCGTATCTTTCAGTTGGAGGTTATTGCATCACGTGAGCGTTCGAGAGAAAATACCGGATGGATTATAATAAGTGATAATCTAGAGAACAGGGGCGAGTTGCATAAAACTTAACGTCCGGCGTCACTTCTAACGTCAGACGTTCACTCCAGTCAAAGTCTCTACTTTAGCGTCTGACGTTAGCAGTTGTGCCCGGTGTTAGGTATTGTGCAACTCATCCCAGGAGCCTTTCAGAACAAGGGAATGCTAGGATTTGAAAAATGTGCATGTTATAATAATAACTGATATTTTTTCCGATCATTTTTAGAACCAGTGAACATGTTTAAGATACATCAGGATAACAAAGAAGCGAGGAAGAAAGACCAATAGCTGAACTAAATGAATTACAACAAAGTCGTGTCCTTTACTTGTAAGGGACCCTCATTCGTTTTACTCCATACGCATGCAAGATTAAATTTAAAATGTTACCTAAGATCAGTAGTGAAAAATGGCTGAAGACACTGAGAGAAACGAACCTTAGATTAAGCATTAGTAACTAGGCTTTTGCTAATCACTTACATTATTCCAGAATCTCTCATTAGCTCCTTTCGGTCCACCAATAAGAGCGGCAAATTCATAACTTCATAAACCATGATGTAACTTTTAAAAGCAAAGTTTTTTGTTTTGAGGAAATTCGGGAAAGCTGATTGAGAAATACCTTTTCTCACCAAAGTTACTCACCAGAATTACACAGTTGAATTGATTCATTTTTCTGGCAAAGAATTCTTCTGTACCTACTCACTTAGTACAGATGTGATCAATCTACCTCCCAGGTCTCTTTGATCTCTTTGAAGATCTTTTTGAAGGCTCTCCCTCTTAGAAGATCAATGCAAGAAGATCTTGATACAAGGATGGACATTTACGATTTAAGCTTTAACATAATAAAGATTGTGCACTTTTCTGATTATTCGACCTAAAGGAAGAAGTTAAAATTGTAGTGATAGAAAATGGTCATTGCATGTAAATATTAATGATTTCATTTCTGTCCTTTTTACAGAAGGTAGCAAGAGTTATCACCAAAGACACATCAACAAAAATGTGTTTTGTTATTGTGGTGTAATCACGACTTTATTGACTGTTCTTGTGAAGGGTTGAAAATAAATTACTGGTGTGAGAACTCATGTTTCCAGTCTTTATGTCAGTTTTGATGTATGGCGTAACCCCGCCTTATCGACGGCCCTGTTAAAAGCCCCAATAGCTACAAACATATAACTTCTCCTTACATTATATGACTTGAACAAACATACAAATCACGAGAATATGACGGGCCATGAATTGCGTGTAGTTGCGATGACTTGCCTTAACTTCGACCGTGCTCAACCAACCCGCAAGTGCACGCACGCAAGCATCCCGAAGTTGGTCTGAGTGCTGTTATTTTTAGTACAGGCGGGCGCCCAATGGTACACTGAAATAGCTTTTTTGCAAATTGCGTTGAACTTGCATCGACTTGTGACTCTGTTTGGCCAGGGCTTAAAATGTCTTGATGCTTCATCAAATTCTCCCAACTAGAAACTTGGAACAAGAAACTTGTGGAAAACAGTGAAGAGAACAAGTATGTCAAGTCTGGGGCTTTAGGGGTAAATACGACTTCATTTCTGTGGCCCAAACAAAAACCCGGTCATTTGGCGTTGTTAACCCGACCAATACATTAATGTGACCAACGACCATCTTTTGAACCCCTAAACTGCTCTCTTCTGTACAAACTTACCCCGTTTTTACAACTACTCGAGATGTCTGATGGGCTAAATGACAAAATCAAGAAAAAGTTAAGATAGAAAAAGGCGAAATTATCTCTTAAACGGTATTTGGTAGCCAGTTTCAAAGTTATTTCGCCTTTGTTTTAGTGCTGCCTTTCTTTATGTCATCATCGCTCTTATCAGAACTTGAACTATACTAACCGCCAGTTACTAAGAGTAAAGTGCTGTAATCCAGAAGGTTCGGGCTTTGCCCTTCATCATAACTGACCCTACCCCGCTAAGACGAAGGCGGTAGTTTGGCGCCCCACCAGCCTCGTCGCCATGCCTTACCGTCCTTATCCAGCGACAGTGGACGGCTTGGAGCTGAACACAACTGCGCAAGGCGTCCTAGGGGAATCTTGTCGTTGAGGTCGATGGGTCACCTCAAATTTGATTTTGCGCCGAGGGTGACGTAGACTTGTTCCAAGTTGCTCGTTCTGATTATGGAGGACGCGCGCACGGTCCACGAACTCCCACTGCGCGCAATCGCGCACAACACACGCAAGTTTTCCAATCATCTAAACATCTCTTTTGTCCTTAAACAAAAACGAACGACTTGGAGCAAATCTATGGAAGACGGGAAGGGAGCTGGGGTCAACTGTGTTTGAACATAGATGCGACAAAAATTCTCACAAAACTGCTCGAACTACCTCCAGCCTGTTGGCCATTTTCAAGAATACGTTGTTACCTATCGACTAGTTTGTTCTTCTGCCGGTATTTCATCTTTCTATGCACTTAACCTGGCGAAGCATTATCAATGAACACGCCAAATCTGTAGTTGGAAACTCCGACAATAATCTTATTTAGCAAGTGGACGTCTTAAGAGTCTGAAGCAGCAGTTGAACGGTTCAAAGTAATCTGTTGATTTTGATCCATTTTCTTTGTTTCTATTTCTCAGTGGTACGTTGGCCTCCGGGTGTGCTGAGGAAGAAATGGAGACAAATATAGCGCTCGTGGGCATTCTAATACCTATGTGCGGTTTTAACTCTCTTTTAAAATGTGTGATTGTAGTAAAAGTATGGGAACAATCTGTGCCAGTATGGAAACAATCTTTGCCATAGATTTTCGCGTGAAAGTCCTTCAAGAACTGCTCAAGAAGAAGCCGATTTAATTCAAATAATTCGCTCACCAAATTCAAGATGGCAGATCTGTCTTATGGTGCGCGATAATAAATTAAAGGAAATAAAGAAAATAGCGCCTTAGCTCCTCCCGATAAAGACTAGTCCGATCAGTCTTAGAGAGAATTTAGTGGTTTTTCACGATGGCCAATTTATAACATTTTTTCTTTCATACCCTCAAAAAGTGCATCATTACAAAGAATTTGTGGATGACTTAATTTCCCATGATCCTTTGAAGGATTAACTTTTCTCGATTTTGGACTAAATACAAAGCTGACATTGAAATGAGTCTGGAAACCTGAATTCTCAAACAGCATTTAATTTTCAGTGAACCTTTTACATGAACATTCAATAAAGTCGTGTTTATACCACAATATATGCAATAACACAACGTGTCTTTGGTGCGTCTTTGAATATTATTTAAAACGTGTCTTTAAATATTATCCTGTATTTTCAAAACGTGTCTTTGAATATTATTGTTTATTATTATTATTATTATTATTATTATTATTATTATTGTCGATCTTCAGACTTGTACCTATGCATCTGAAAAAAAAAAAAGGAAATGGGATTATTAATATTTACAATAACCACTTCCTATTACTACAATTTTAACCTCCTCTTTGATGTCAAGTGATCAGATGATTATGCAATCTGTACTATGTTATAGCTTAGATCGTAAATATTCATTCTCACATCAAGATCTTCTTGATCTTTGGAGAGAGAAAGAAGACCTGGGAAGTAGATTGGTCACAATTGTGACACTCCTTAATTTATGTCAATTTAAGTTTATCAACAGATCAATTAATATTCATCCGCGTAGAAGACTGTTCAGTTTTTCATCAGCTTTCCCGAATTTTACATCCGGATTCACATATCGCTCTTACTGGTTGACCGCAAGGAGCTAGTGAGAGGTTCTGGAATAATGTAAATGATTAGTAGATACCTAATATTAAAATAATAATCCCTTGCTACACAAAAAATGACACTGAAAATATGTTTGGTTCAGTATATGAAAAACTTAGATTTATGCGCGCTCGGGTTCATATGGAGTAAACCAAGTAACTAAAACGTGGCTCCCTTACTACTAAATTGAAGAACGCGACTTTGCTGTAATTAATCTAGCTCATCCTTCTTCCTTGCCTCTTTGTCATCCTGATGTAATTTAAACTTTTTCATTGGCCCTAAAAATGAACGAAAAATATCAGTTATTATTATTACTTAGTTATATTTTTCAAATATTAGCAATTTTCAACCTCGTTAACAGGGCATTTTCCCTTTTTTTAAATTTGGAGAGCCCGCCCCTCCAAATTTAAAAAAGGGAAAATGTCCTGGTAACGAGGTTGAGCAATCCTGCCTTATTATTGGCCCCTGGTCTTCTGGTTATCAGCTCTTATAATCCATCCAGGATTTTCTCCGAAAGCCTAACCTCCACTTAGAAGTACACTAATCGCGCTACCAGTTTAAACCATTTCAATTTTACTCTGTGCAAGAATTCAAATGATAAGTTTTAGCTAAGAAACACGATCTTGAGAAGCCAACAAAACTACAGTGACTTCAATTTGCCAGCTTGACAGATATCGAAAAAACGCAACCGTGCAAATACTTGGCCACACCTAGCCTAAAATAAAATTCGCGCAGTGAAAGGTCAAAGTTCACAGTTTCTTGCAACCATTGCATTCGAAACTAATTACATCTGCGGAACGAATATGCAACACATTGATTTAATAACATGGATTTAATAACATAAATATCCCACACATGATAAGTGTAACTTTTTTAAAATATTCCTGTGAATGTTCCTAACATGGAAAATTTACCTGGGGAAACATCATATCAACATTTAATTAATTTCATTCACTCACTTTTGAACATTCCACGTTCCCTGGGGATGTCATTATCCAGCTTTCTCTGTAATTTTTCTGCATTTGCACAAAAGATATCAGTGTTACAAATGGGTATGGTAGTTTCGTTCCAAAAGTGGCCCGAGTTGTGTAATAAGATATCCGCCTGACAGTTATTTGGAAAACTAATTTTACTAACTCGTAAAAAAAAAACGACAAAAAGATACCACGTAACCACTTGAGAGATCTACCTCTGAACCCACACTCACGCACGCACACAGACAGAAAATATCGAAAAAATCGTTGACTGAGCTTAATACTGAATATATGCCTTCTTACTTTCCACCCTCCCACCCCTCCCCCCGGAGGATTAACTATTTATTGCAACGTGTTAACTTCACTGTCCAATTATTTAAATAAGATGGTACGTGCTCTTCAGTTTGCTTACTTTTTACTACCATGTTGCGCTTCGCAGGATGAGCAAAAAACGAGTTCACAGAGACAATCAGAAGAGCAAAGATGAGAATACAGGCGGCAACCCTCATGATAACTGGAAGCTGCGAGGCGTGAAATAAACTTGTCTGTTTATCTGGAAAGGAAAGACAAAAACTGCGCTGCTTAAACAGTAAGTGTTTTGCTATTTATCTACCTACCTGAGGGTAGCGAACCCCGGACGTTGGGACCCATAAAAGTAGCGATAGAAAAGGGCTGTTAATCAAAAATAATGTAAGGTGGCCTATTCTAAACCTAACCGAATTAAATTTTCTCCAGAATGGCAGTAAATGCGTTAAACTGAAAAAAGTATACCTAGAATTCCTGCCAAACGAGAACCTCTCAAGAATAAACGATTCACGATCTCTACTCGACAAAAGGGAAAATAACGTATTGTTCCGAACAATTGTTACCTACTGTTGTGGTTACTGCTCGGTCTTCTAAAGATCTGGATCGGTAAATTGGGACTAAATTGGCTGGTTCAGTCACCGTGTTTTTCCTCGTACAGTCTGCGGGCTCTGCAAGAAGATAGTTCAAAACAACACCCTCTTCCTTTAGTGAATTCTGATATCCATAGCAATTCTTGTCTTCGGTGTAAAGAATTTCCATTAGAAGAAAGTGCTGCGCGAAAAACTGTCACACTTCTAATTGCACTCCATCGTGCGCACAGCTCTAACCACGAAATTCGTTTTAACACGAAAAGTTTGGCAAACCGTTGTCTTAGTTAGTCTAAACATATTAATTAGAAGTGATAAAGCTTTTCTGCAAGATTTTTAAATTTACTTCTTTTAATGTCACCTGACCTGACGACCAGTGCTTCTCAATGTGTCAGACGCAATGATATTTTTATATCAGTTAGGTTACATAATTTAAGAAGCTACAGCACAAGTGTCGAAAGCATCTCAAGTATCGATAACAGTGAATATTGAAGACATATCTGCCAAGCAGATTTACTGCCAAAGTCCCGTTGAAGGCTTTCGATTAGGGAGAAGAATTACTTCGCACAAGCAAGGCGCCCTCTATCGGTTCCTCTATCGGTTCAATATAGCAACATTGATTGTCTGTCCGCGGAGGAATACTATACCACATCAACAGATCAATTTCAACCAATCAGACTTGGAGAAATTTAGAGGTATACTATAACTGGGTGAATACGTAATATTTTAAAAAGAAAACAGTTCTGCTCGAAAACAATCCTACATCTAATTACCATTGCTTGATTTTGCCCAGAGCGTCTTTTCGTATGTGTTGGCCAAAACATATCTTTTAAAGTGTAAGTAATTTACCCCTTGAATGTTACGCAATAGTTTTCTAGTGTAGATTTCCGCCCTTTTTTTCTATATTTCAGGATGTTTTTGATACTTTTATCTAAATTTGAGGACGTTCGCGCAAAATTCTACAGCAGGTATTTTTTCCATACTAACTTTTGCCACAATGAGACATATAAGAGATTTAATTCCGGCACGGATAATACAATACCCACGAGCTAGCTCTTTTTTGCGGCGAATGAAAATTTTTTCAAATAATCGCGAGTGCGGAGCGCAAGGGAAAAGAGAAGGCTGCCTTATTACTTCTCTCGTGTTCCGCGCTCAAAACGCGCTTGCTAATTCCTCCCTCTCCTCCCCTTTTAGCGCCTGCCAACGCAGGCTAGATTTCCTGTTCTTTTATCGAGCTCGGCGCAACAATTCAAGTACTTTTTCAATCACTTTTGAAGAGTTCCGTGACAATTAAAATAGCAGTCTATATATAACGGCTTCGAAGGACAACGTGGAATTCCCACAACTGCACAACACGAACAAAAAGCACAAAAGGGAATAGCAGTCGAAGATTATCAAGGAAGTGATTATTCAAGTAATTGATTGGCCCAAGATTACTTCTGACCAGTCAGGATTAATACACCTGCCAGGGGAACGTAAGAAACATGAAAACAAGAGTGTGGTACCAGGTGCTACCTTTTTCCCTCCTCGTGTTCTGCCCCCCCCCCCTCCCAACATACACACACACATACACACACACACACACACACACACACACACACACTTGTAGTGATCGAACATTCTGAGTCATTAGATGAAAACTAGGTCTAATATGTATTTCTAAAAAACTTGGATAGCGAATAGAAGTCTTTAACGTGGATCATTCATGATTACTTGTTATCCATAAATGATGGTCAAATAATTTTGGCGACAAATGTATTAAATATTTTCATTCAGAAAAGAGGCTATTTCTTCTTTTACACCCTCGAAAATACCTCATCACTTAGACTGTTTTGCAAAATTATACCCTTGATTTCGGATATTTCAACATCTTTGGACGGATAATTGTGACATTTATTTTCAGGCGGAAGCTGTGTTTGTTTGATTGTTTGTTTGTTTGTTTCTTTGTTTGTTTCTTTGTTTGTTTGTTTGCAAGTGCACATGGATGTGTGTGTGTGAAGGGTGGACGATGGAGGAGTAGATAAGAAAAAAAGGAAGAATGAGAAAAGTGAAAAGATGATACAAAAAAGGGACAGAAAAGAAAATGCCAAGCCATCTCTTAAATATAAATAAAAAGTGCTGTTGTCTGATTCGCTGTAATTAAAGCATCCTTTATTGTGTTTTGATACTTTGTAACGTTACACATGCACGTATCTAAACTCTAGCTTTTTCAACCTTTGCTTTTCCCTCTCAAGCTCCCTGCAACATGAAAGAAAAACAAAAAGAAGATCAGTAACATCATGCAATTTCTTATTTTACATTCTCAAACTCATTAATAATTCATGAAGAGAAAACAATCACTACCGTGAAGGTGGTCTGGATACCGGATCTTAATTAGCATAAAATTTTGCGAACTTGTGCTTTGAATTTCTCCAAAAATTGTAAATGGTTTAAGAAGCCATATCAAAAACTCGAAAGGGTGTTTTATCAGGTATCCAAACACCTCGAAGTCAGTTTAAAAAAACTCGGCTGAGCCTCATTTTTTCAACCCACTTCTAGGTGTTTGAATATCCTGATAAAACACTTTTTCTCGTGTTTGATATATTACATATAACAGGCTCAAGTGTGATAGTAGTTTCATGCATACCTTCCTTGAGTTCGATATTCTCATTAGAAGTCTTAAAAATTATCGAAGAAATCGAAAAGTCGGTATCACGAAAGAATGTCTCTCTTTGGCGCCTTGTGACATTTCTCAAACTGTTTCCTACAACTTGTGACCTTCAATCTATTAAGTATTTAGCTTTCAAGTTCTGCAATTCACTTTCTGAGAAATCAGCTGTACTTTTTTAGCATTTTGTCAAAGTGTTTTTTTTGTTATTAGCGTTTTATTTCTTTCTTGCTAACAAATATTTATTTCTCCAAAACAAGCTCGATATACCGCCACACTATTAGAGATTAGCAAAGATCATGTAGTTGTATTGTATAAGTACCTTTTTTTACGAAATACCATCCCATGAATGCCCCTCCCCCCCCCCCCCCCCGAAAAAGTAAGAAATAAATGCTTTGGGCGTGTTAATAGATTGGGGACGTTTGTTTGGATATCCTGATGCGATGTACAATGCGATACCACTGACAAGTTTTGTACTTCAAAGTGAAATCAGTGCTTGATGGGGGCCTTATAACGGTTCTTGCTTTATTACTTAAGCCTACGTTAGAATAAATAAGAACATGGGCTTTTTCAATTCCATCATTAACAACTGAAAAAAATTCCTCGGAATAATAAACGCCTCCCTTGAGAAAATACACATCTATGTATGTTCCCGAGATTGTAATTCACGCCCCTGGCTTTAATTCCAGTAAACAGGTAGGTATGTGCGCTGAAAAGTCAATCGTTGGTGCGTTAAAAAAAAAAACACCGTTGACAAGGAGCTCACCACATTATCAGAAGATACTAAACAGCTTTGCTTGCTTTGCTCTGTATTTCTTTATTCTGCAAGATTTCTTAAGAATCTCCTCGATCTTGGAGACGAGGTCCCCAAATTTGTTCACGTGCACGACGTTGTCTTTGTTTCCCATGGCGATCTTTGTCAACTCTGCATTGTCCACCGACATACCAACTCCAATTGCGATGATACTTACTCCCTTATTCTGAAGAGAATAACAAACAAATAATCAAGATGATACAAAGAGGATATTACACGGCGGCGCGAAGATATGGATTTTATTTTCGAGTGGTAAAAACAATATTTTACGAAAGAGCGCAACCAGTGAGTAAAATATTGTTTATTACCACGAGAAAATAAGATTCATATCTTCAAGCCACCGTGTAATTTTCTTTTTATTATATAAACAAGGGTATTTTTGCACCAACAACAGTGTAAGAGTGGGAAATGACGTAATCGATATCCTCACTAGTGAGGGTATGGAAAACACGCCACTCGAGTCCCGGATGTAGTTACGTATGAGCTTTACGAGTGGTCTATTTTCCACTAAAACACTCTTGTCTATATAATAAATAGCTCAATATTTTTATGTAAGTGGTGTATGATCGTACGAGACAGGATTTCAGTGTGTGACTATTCACCAAAGCGATCGAATGTAAATAAGACAGCTGCATCACATTTGCCTTAGTCCCCTTCATAGCGCACTATTTAAAACACTTATAAAACCCCAGATTTGGGAAGAAATGTCTTCCTTATTAAGTCTGGGTATATTTTTTTCTTGCCAAAATATTTGGGAAAAAAACCCTAGCTTGTAAAATATACAGCCTCAGTGTCTACCTTTCTGCTACTAAACAGCCTCTTTCAGTGTGGTACTTGAATTAAACAAAGGTACGTGTACCCTCAAGAATTAGTACCTGGAAAGCAAATTCTGGTTTGTGCCTAAAGGATGCTCTTATGGCACTGAGTTACGGGAACCTAATTGGAATGTGAAACTGTTTGCGTGTTTGCACTGAAAGCAAAAGGGCCCCTGGCATAAATTCAAAAGTAATTTGAACTAGCTTGTAAATTGGATGATTTTTTGTTATTGTTCCAAGTTTATGGCCCTTCCATCATGTATGTTCTTGTCCCATTCTATTAAATTTATTTCAATGCCACTTCCGTCAACCGCCAGTTCCTTTCCATTAACAACGCGGATAAAATACCAGCACTCAAGCAATCTATTAAAATTGCTGATCGCTTTACATGAACGTCCACAAATTTTGTCCATTGCATAACTTGCACTTTATGAAAAAAGACAATGCACTGGCGAAAGGGGGAGGAGACTAGGCGACCGCTTCCGTCGAAGGAAATGACGAAGACGCATCCAAACCAGTCGCTTGTGACACTTGTCAATTCAGCGACCATTACCCTTCTGCATATAAACCACACACAACCCAGAATTCCTTGATTCGCTCTGACGAAGGGCTTATACTCAAAACTTCAGCTTTTAAATTTTTCTTTACGGTGGCCAATAGACCTTATCATCTACAAATTTTTGTTGTTTCCTTTCCAATTCTGGCTTTCTATAGAAAAGTGGTCTTCAGTTAAATGGGATGCCATTCACAAAAAATCACTAAGGGTGGTCACAGCCAGGCTTCATTGCTTCATCAGCAGTTCCTTTGCGTTCTCAGATTGAGATCGCCAATGTTATACGATCGTGATGAACCAATAAAAGATGAACTATTTACAGACGCCATAGAAGTGTTTGTCATCAGTTAAACCAGCGACTTCTCGCTCTACAGTCTGGCGACTTGACCTAGCCAGGCGCCTTTCCAGAAACGAGATTTTCAATCTCCGTTATTAAATTTGAGGCTTTTTTGGTGGTTCACACACCAATTATAAACAAAACACCTGCTTTCTGCCTAACAGAATATTGGATGCTTCGGCAAATCCTGCAGGCTGAAAACTTTTCCCCAAAAGTAAAAGTTTTTGTTCAAAATGAAGGCCAGAAAAAGAGAAAGAAATTAATGAGACAATTTAATTTCTCCAAGTATCGACATCTCATCCTTGGTGATTGTTTCCTTTATTCTCATCACTTGAATGTTTTGAGCAAGTAGTGGAGGTGTGAAAGGAAATTTCATTTTCGTCACTGTTAGGGTTTGAAGGATTAAACTTAATTACCTTAAACGGTTTCACAACGTCTTTGTATTTCTCGGACCTTGGGCTGGTTTTTCCATCCGTAATAACCAACAGTACATGTGGGACATTTGATCTCTCACCGTGCCCCAATTGGAACATTTCCTTCGACGCTAGGTTCATCCCTCTGTCGGTCCTAGTACCTCCCGGCTCGTACTTCAAGTTTTTGATTGCTTTCTTCAGGGCCGCGGCGTTCTGCGCTTTGTCTTCACTGAAGTCCCAGTCCAGGAAGGATTTATGATTGTAGTGAATGATACCGACATGTGTCATGCGGTGAGAGACGTGCATCTTGTCAACGAGATCGATCAGGAAGCTTTTCACGGTCTCGTAGTTGTCGCGCCGCACACTGCTGGAGGAGTCTATAACGATGGCAACATCCATCTCTTTATCGCAATCTAAAAAAAAGGAATAGGGCAGGTTAAAACTGAAACTTCTACAGTAAACCTACATTAAGGAGGGTGCTTCCTTTTATTACTGCGCATATGTACTGCGCATCTCGAGATGGTCCTCGATACTCGAATTTCTTCAGGACGGAATCGAACCCACTAACAAAGGTATTTTTGCGCGGTCTATAACTATATAGCAAAAGTAGATCTTAGCAAAGGCTGTTGGAATTCAGAAGGAAAATTGGGGTAACCACGCAATAGTTAGAGATAAGTTGAGGAAATGACGATGGTCAAAAATGGATGTTTTTGCTCCTACTTGTTCGGTAGAAAAATATTCAATTTTCAGAATGAAACTTGGCAGGAACATAGTTTTTAAAAGAATTTGACATTTAATGGTAGGGGTTTGACAGTTGTGATTGGCAGTGTGACTTTATAAATGACGTGTAAACTTAGTGCCAAAATTTAGAATTTCAAGATAATCTTCAGTTTTTGCTATTTTTGTGATTTTTTGCCTTTTTTCCAGTTGAAAGTGGTCGCTGATGGATAATATGCAATTGAAAATGCAGTCTAACCATCGCACTTTTGCTCGTTGCATTTAACCACCTCCTCTGGTTCACCCAGGCGTGGATAACATGGCTGTCCATTCCCCTGTGGCTTGGGATTGGTGCAGGTTCTTTCACGTGATTTGCTTCCTCCACCACATGTCTTACTGCACTCAGTCCACTGGGACCACGGTGTGTAACCGCCATCAACGTCCGGGCTCTGGGGACCTGGATCTAGAGAGAAAAAAGTCTCAGTTGGCCGTACTCGTGACGCGGAATGCTAAGTTAACTTGTGACTTGGCACGCTGCAAAAGCCCTTTTTTTAAAAGTGGGTACCTGTCAGATGTTATTCACAGTGCTTACCCGGTTTTTCTCAACCCATTTTGGCAAACGCAAGTTGGAGAGTGTGAACAACATATGAGGGAAAAAACGTGAAGGTTTGAAAGGGACATCGAGGCTGAAAATTGTCTGTGCCTTTATTGGATATTTACAAAGAAAGGTCATTTGAGAATGTCTGTAAAACTGATTTTTTTCGCCATTAGGTCGTGTGTAAATGTCTGGCTTATAATAAGAGAAGATATTAAGGAGAAAAGTCATTTTACAGATACCCTAAAATGTGTGGGTGCGAGCTTTAAATTTTTTAAAACAGTCATCTTTACCCATATACCTTACACTTTAATTATAAGCAGTGCACAGACAATCGAACATCTTCAAGAAAATTAAGGCATAGTTCCTTCAATTATTTCACAATTCCAGCTCCAGTAGCGTGATTTGCAGAAAAGAGCGGTAAAGATACAAGCTCCGCGGTTTGTCCAGCGAATACTCCAGAGGCAAGCCAGAAGGTTCTCGGCAATGCGTATGGAGACGTACGACCGCGGATTGGCCAAAATGTTAATCCCGCGCAAAGCCAGCTCACCGGTGGAGTGGCAGCCAAACCGCGAACTCATTCCCAGAGGCTGCATTCCTTTTGATCGGGGCGCTTCGTTTCTGCTGACCAGGGCGGGAAAAGGTTTTCCCGCCCTGCTGCTGACCTTTAAAGCGCGCGCACTCTGGGAACGAAATTGGCCAAACCGCAGAGGTTGTTTTGTTAGGGTTCTTCGCTGTACATTGGTTGTATTTCACGTAAAGTCTAGTTCATCATCTTTACGACCTTTTCATTCCTTGGAAGCTATGGCAATTCCAAAATTCAACTCTTGGGTTACGAGTAACTAAAATAGAAAAACACGGGCACACGGCTACTTAAAGAGGCATAGTCACGCTATTTTAGTTCACTTTAAAAATAAAAAATATGTCCTCACATCAATGAACGCCCACATCAGATAATGGTCTAGTTTTGTTACCAAAGACTAATATTGGTTCACTGAAACTATATTCTGTCGTCTGTTGCTACGATGGCAAGGATGGAAATGGATTACAATTTGAAAAAATTAGGCTAAACTTTTACAAATTCTTTCAGCGTGTTGACATTAAATCGATACTAAATGGCCATGGTTTGTTTTCTCTTAAAAAAAAGTTAATATGTCCCTCTAAATGTTCAAACACAGTTGGGCATGGATAAAGTTAGCTACCGATAATTTTTAGCACTGTTTACGCCTCTTTTAATAAATCACTTTTTACCACTATAAAAACAGCAATTTATCATTGTACGCCAAAAAATATGGCAAATCACGGCTCAAGAAAATACCTTAGACCCCCCCCCCCCCGCTCTTTCTACTTTTGCCGTGGTGCCATGATAATCCATGACGCACTAATTCGCCGAAGGGCTTATGGGCTCTTACTTGCTGTCAGTTTATAGATGTAGTTAGTTTTCTGCTGCCCTACACACTCCTGATCTTCATTTTGCACGCAGGCGGTTGGCTGCTCAAGATTCATGATGCAACTGTCAGACTGTCCATCACGCGAGTAATTAAACTCAGCGAACGGCCCGCTCCAGCACTCCCCATAGAACTGCAGACCAAACACGTTGTACCCTTTTTGAAGAGCTCTTTCAGCGCAACGGCAGGCCAGACTGAAATGAATGAATGAAAGAATGAATGAATGAAAGAATGAATGAATGACTGACTGACTGACTGACTGACTGACTGACTGACTGACTGACTGACTGACTGACTGACTGACTGACTGACTGACTGACTGACTGAACGAACAACATTAACTACCCACGAAAATTGAGAGATTGGTAAGGTGTTTATAGCAAGTAAGTAGATGCTAAAAGTGTTTCTCAAATGTGTAGTACCTGTGAATAGACTCCTTCCACTTGTGCCAGTTCAGGAGGTATCCACGTTCGTGGTACTTGCTGTATCTATCCCTGTCGTTTAGGAGCATTTCGGGCAGGGGTCGCGAAGGTCTGATCCTGTCCTTAAAACAACCGATCTTTGTCCATTCTCGTTTGCATGTTGCGAACTTGTTTTGACCTAGATTTTTTAGAGACAGACTGACTTAACTCTTCGGCGCATGAGTGGTACAACGTAGAGATATTTCCAATTTTGGCGTATTAATTAATGAGAGGATAACTTTCAATTTTGACGCACCACAGGCCTACCATTCTCTGCTTGTGTGGTTTACTGTGTATTTGTAATGGCTGTAGTACTTTTGAGCGAGTCCGACCGCTATTTAAAAAACATGGCTTTCGCGATGTTTTTAAGTCGCCAAAGTAAACACAGAAAAACAATGTGAAAAAACATGGTAGCACTTAAGAGACTCTCTGTTCCATTTTCATCAGTTTTAAAAGCCCTAAATTTCGCCTTTGTTTGTTTTGTTTTGTTTTTTTTGTTTTTGTTTTTGTTTTGTTTTTTTAAACCAATACAGCCGTTAGTAATGCACAGCCCACCACAAAGACAGAGGATGGTAAGGCTGTGGACGCAGTAATTATAAAAGGTCGAACAGTTTCACGTAACCAGACAAGGTGCTATAAACATTCGACGCCGAGCCATCGGCCGTACCACTTCAGTTACGGTACACGAGAGGTACAGAATCCGCATGAAGCGGTAAAAGTCATCCATCAAATGGCTTGATATACCAACAAACGGGTTTATTCTCATAGCTAACAGTGAACGCTTGGCCTAGATGGGGAAATGAGCCGTCGGCCAGTTCATGGTAGTTTTTGTATGTACCGTCAAAGCCATTTACTCCAATACTTTGACTCTCAAATACTACGGATAATACGACAGGGTTTTAATGAAAACTGTAGCGCTTAAAAACAATGAAAAAGACTCAATCTGATTGCGTTCCTTTTTCTTTAACTGACATTTGTTTATTGTTTTGTATTTAAACAGCCGTCGTGAAGCCATTGGCAATTTCACAGAAGCGAAAAGGTTTAATGTCCAGTTTATAGATAAAATTCCACTAAGTAGTATTCGATACAAATATATATTATATATTAGTTTCATTTCCTTTCTCACAAAAACTAATCAATCAATTGTCAGTTTGATCGGGTGATTTTGCCGTAAACGTACACAAAGAGAAACTAACTGACACTTGTGATGATTGTCTATTTTAATTTAACCATTAAATTAGTCTAAATTATGGTGGAAACGTCATTAAGCTAAATATTTAAGCCATCAGTTTTCCTTCTCCTTTATTTTTCTTTAAAGTTAGCCAAGGTTTTTCTTGTAATAGAGCTAAAATTGGGATAAAGGACTTTTTCAACAACAAGAATATAGACTTGTTTTACAACTACAGTAACTGAATGAATTACGTTTCTTAAGTTCACGAACGGTAAATTCAAATATTTCGAAATTTCAATCCTGCCGTACAGTTGAATTTTGTCAAGCTATACTTTTTTTTTAGTCTGACATGTAATATGTTAAACAAATGCTAAACAAAATGAAGGGCTTAAATAATTTCAAAAGATTGAGTATTTTAACGTGAATAAGGTTAAACCAACAAAAGCGAACCAAGATGGATCACAACTGCTAAGATAAACTCGTTTGTTGGTTGATCAAACTTTAAACTGATAAATGATTTGCCAAATCAAACGTTTCGTCAAATTTTATTTGCATTTTTGGCCAGTATTGAGGGTAGTATCATCTAGCCATTTCTTTCACCTGCGACCCAGCAAAAAATCTTAATTTTAATCGCCAAACAACCGTCAATGCAGCGACAAAAGGGAGAAGGTGTTTCAATGAGTGAATAAGAGCCACTGAAGCTTAGAAAATGGAAATAAAATGCCATTAATTATAAAATCAACTTTTCATTATGTCCTAACACCCATCTATTTACGTTTTGACTCCCTGACTGTATGATCACAGTTTCTTAGTGCTAGTTCCTTCTCCCTGTACATCCAATGATTTAGTTGTTCCTTGAAACTGACGTGGGTGAAGGACTCCGGTTAATCGTCCCATTTCGGAATCGTTCATTTCGGAGCGTTAAGCCTTGAGAAGGTTCCCTGAAAAAGCCCTTAATGATAGTTTTTATTCCCTTTTTATTTCTCTTTGGTTTTAAATATAATAAACCTACCTTGAGACAGCCATATGTGCAAGACTAAAACAATCGAAATTAAAAGAATCTTCATTTTTTTGGCAGCCTGAAAAAGAACAAGAAAATCTTGTTAAATCATAGTATGTACAAGAAGTAACCGATTTTAGAGAAATTCAGTCGCCCAGAAATCTCCTTTTCTAGTTATTTAGGTTACTTTATATTAATGTTGATTAAAAGTGAGATGTTTTCCAATTTTTCTCAGTTTGCTTGTTTTAAATTTAGCAGGGATTTGGGAAAAATACCTGTTATTTGTTTCAAGTTTCGTTGTATTCGTGGCTGCAAGCTTTGTCGAAGTGGAAGGTGGTGATGGCCTAAGACGTATTATATACCTTAATAGTCAAGGCCTATGAAAGAATAATAAAAATTATGTCAATTGGAAGTAAACATTGATCATGATAACACGTTTCTTGGCATCTGTTTTGTCTCTCGAGTTTACTAAGGACGAGTGTTTACACTTATCGGAAATTAAATCCGTTAATAGACAGAATTGAACAATTCTTGTTCCTGTTTTTCAAACCCATTCCTGTCGTTTTCCATTTTATAATACTGAAAGTGTAATTGTTAACTGTTTCATCGTCAGATGCAAAGCTAAACTTTTCAGTGTAATGTGGAATTAGCTTTTGAGTCTGTAGATGAACATTAAAAATTACGATATACGTAACGACTCAAATGCAAGGTTTTCAGAAGCACTTTCTTATGGAAGTAATTTTCCTTTTTAAACAGTATTTTGGAAAATAAAAATTTGGGATTTTTTCCAGGTTGAAAGCTGGATGTTCCTGGAAGTAAGAGAGGTTTTAAAAGGCCCATTTTTAAGATTGGTTTCTCATATTTTATAAGTAGTTCCTTCTACCTGGTGAAACTGTCGATGCTGGTTGTGTTAAAATGTCTCATGAATGCTGCCTCGTGTACAGTTAACAGAATTTCGTATAACAAAAGATTTGTTGCTCCTCAATGCGTTTTTAACTTTTTAATACAAGGAAATTAATGGTGCAATCAACCCGAAACAAACCGGCTGCCTTTTACATGTTTAATCAGGTGATTTGATATCCAATGTCTTCGTCTATTGAATCTGTAAAATGGCAGTCACTGTTAGCCTCTTGTCTAGTTTTAACGAATCTTAAATTTGCTTCGCTACTGCATTACTAAGGAAAAAAAGAGAATACGAAGAAATCTTTTAACAGCTTTGATAAGGACATTCTGGCATCGTCTTTCCAAATTTTTTTTTTCTTTTTACGGCACTGACTTTTTGTGCCCACGGTTAATTAAGATCCCATTTCCGCACGTGGTTTGAGAGTCATTAAAATATCAATATAAAAGAAATGAATGTACTTTACATGTAACAAAAATAGATCTCCGCCTGATTTACTTAGTCATCGATTACAACTATGCTATTTTAATTAAAAGTTTCATATGGTATTATTTTTTGACGGAACTAGTTTTTCTTTGTTTAATATTTTACCAAGTGCATCGATGTACGTGGTTATAATGGCTAAGTGCTGTCTAACATGCGCTCTCTTTTTTTTGTGGGTTGTCATTTTGAATTGGGACTAACACAGAGACACATACAGTAGTAGTGTGAGAAATAGATGGAGATGTCACATATTTTCCCACTTTTGTTGTTGCTGTTGTTGTTTTTTGGTTTTCTTTTGTTTTCTAACTGATAACCACTATAGTAACCACAAGATACCCGGTAGACGTTTGTCAATGATTATATTTTAAGGACTCAAACTCACTGGCTTCGTGCAGCGGACGATATCTATAAAGCACAAATATCGGTGTGTTTTATATAGATATCCCTTGGATAAAAGCAAGCAAGCCCTTTGAGTGGCTTCCTGCTAACAGGCCCTCAGCTCAGATCCTACAAGGAAAGAAGTCGTACGAAAAAGAGGGCGAAAATGGTTACGGAAAAAAAACCAAAGTTTGTTTAATACAAGCTTAAAACATTTCCCATCATGATCCACGGACTGGTTACATGAACTCGCCAACTCTATGTTGCGTGCTCCGTTGGCTGTGATTATGATCATGTTTGACAGGATTTTGTTAAATATTTGTTTATCACTTTGAACCTAAGAGAAGGTTATTGCATTTATTATCCTTATTACTTTCCTTTTTTTCAAGGCAGCACTGTTTGAGATCAGCCAATTTGTCAAATGGCAGTCAAAGAAATTTGGCTGGATTTTAAAACTCGCGCTTAGTTTGCTTAAAACTACCATTTTTGCAAGTAACTTTGACTTGTTTGATAGGAATTTACTCTGAAAGATATCTTTCTTCTTGAAAGCCTTCTAAGTGTAATTTTTTGGCGTCGTTTCGCTTTATTTCAGGATTGGATAAGGGCGAAAAACCATTTATACTAATATTTGAGTCTACCGTACTTCTAAGGCCGGAAAAGCAAACAGGCTACATTGTCATTTAAGCCATGACAAGCTAGAAAGGCTGGCTGATCCGTTGATGCTTATCAAAGGTTTTCAATCTTAACTAGGAGACTATCTTCCTCTTAGAAATATAATGTTTGCAAAAATTCAGTTTAACATGAAGTGTAAGGCTGGCCTGGCTTTAGTTTTAAACAGAACAGGTTGCGAAAACGTCTGAGCTAGTTCTCTTAAAGTACTTTTAGGAGACGAGACAAGACCAGCTGTAAATAAACTTATTCCCAAGCGTGTGATAATGTATTCTACATTCCTTTCTCGTTCCGAAGTATTGTTCACCAAACTAGAAAACACTTTGTACTCTTAAAAAAACTAATCCTTTCCGATAGTGTAATCCTTAAATGACATCAAAACCAGATTCAGTATCGTAAAAATGAGAAAGTAAGGAAAATAACGACAACATCTTAAAGTCTGACTACTCAGGACGTTTAACAATTGCCAGGACTAGCCGGCTGCCTGCATCATCCATGAGTTCAAAAATGGTGCCCTTTAATTTAGTTGAAAGCTTGAGCGCCGGTTTCTGGCCAAATCGATCCCACTCTTCTAGAGTAAGAGTTCATGCAATGGACTTCGCATAACTGAGTTCGTACGGACGAACCCTTACTGGATCAAGTTAATTATGCCAATCATAAACCCATTACAATCAATAAATAAAGTAAATTTGAAAAAGTAATACCTTTCACAGTTTAGTTGATATAGAAAGAACAAACTCGTTTGAAGCTATCACTCCTTCTCTTTTCTTTTTGTGGAACTCTTTCTTCGTCAGTCTGCAAATTATAACAAAAACACGTACCTCTCTTCTCTCTATGCCTTGAAAGATCTGATCAAATCAATATTTAGTAAACACAGTTAAGTAAAGGTGCTCTCTGATTGGTGCAACGTCGGGTTTTTGTAATGCCGTCGGGTTTTTGTAATTTCGTCAAAGCTGTTAAACTTTGGGACTCGCTACCAGATAAACTGAAAGACTGCCCTAATGTTAAACCTTTTAAGAAAGCGTATACAAGTCACTTTGCTGCCATGAACGCTGATTTAGACCATTTTACCGTAAACTAGTTCTTCTTTTCTTACCTTGTATATGTAGTTTTCCGTTTATTTAGCGTTTTCTTTCATTTTTTAAAAATATATTATGTAACATTTTTATAGAGGGCCACAGGCTCGTCAGTTTTTAACTGTAACGTGTTTTACCCTCGTGAGATAAAGTTATTATTATTATTATTATTATTATTAATTATTATTATTATTATTATTATTATTATTATTATTAAAAATGCCACAAGTTAGTTCAAATTCACTCCCAAGCCTCTCTTTGTGCGACGCTTGGCTTTACAAACACTTTGCGTTGGCACTGTTTTTGCCCTCAGTGTAAACTTTCGTCGTCCCGATTTCACCCGTGAAATAGTACGTATCCCGTCCCGTTTATCTGCCCCTAGCCCTGAGTCTTTTGAGATGAAGCTATGGACACAAAGGAAAACTTCAACGGAATTAAGTTGTACCTTAAGACCGTGGAAAACCAGTTCTCACCGTCAGAATTAGCGTTAAAATAGGTTACAGGTCAATTACTGCTATTAAATTCTCAATGTCGGTTTTTGAATGTTTAGGTTTTCTACATCCTGCTTTTTACCTTATAAGGAAATCGAATGTCATGTGAACTGAAGCGGCGTCCAAAAGTTTTTGCTGTGAAGTGAAAGTATTGTTCAAAAATAGAGAAAAAAAAAATCCAGCAACGATAACCGAAGATGAAATATTAATTGATATAACAATTATTTCTCTCGCGCTTGTTGGATGACGCGATGAAAATCAACTCCCCTCTCCACAGTCTTGCCATCCTCTGTTTGTGTGGTGGCCTGTGCATTTTTAATGGCTGTATCGGTTTCAAATTCAGCATATCGTTTTCAAATGCGCTTTACAATATCAAACTAGCAAAACTAAAGCCGAACTTTAGGCCTTTTAAAACTGACGAAAATGAAATAAAAATTCAGAAAATTGCTGCCATGGTGTTTTGATCTGTGTTTCTGTGTTTATTTTGGCGATTTAAGGCTCGCGAAAGCGTTTTTTTTTTAAATAACGGTCGGACTACAGCCATTCAGTAAATGCACAACCGACCACACGAACAGAGAATGGTAAGCCTGTGCTCTATTCAACGCGCCCTCGTTAAATTAATTTGTAGGTAACTTGTTAATGGTGGGGATAACTGTAAGTTAGCTTTTGTCTTTATCTTTGAGTTTAGATAACCACGTTTTCTAACTTAAATCTGATTAGGAGCAAAAAATGATGAGAAATAATCTTCTTTTTTTATTTTTGGCTTGAATCCAACTTTGAATTAAGCTCGGTGGACAAAATCTTAAATATGAAGATATATGAAAGAAATTCTTGTCCTGTTTCGTTTGATCGTACCTCTTGATGCATTCGCAACCGGCGTTCACAATCCCGAATAGCATTAATCCGGTATCAAACAATTGAGATCCAAAAAAAAATTTCACCGTCACATTTATATCAATCGAGATCAATTAGTGATTCACAGTTTGATTGAGAGGCGAAAGGGCAGAGGAGTTTGAGGCAAAATGGGATAACTTACCTCTAAATAACTCGGTCAAATCGGCTCACACAATCCAATCAACAAAACTGAAGTGCAATGATTTTTCTCTGCTCTGTCGCGAAAGCTTTTATTACGGCCCACTGTCACAAATAGTTTTATTTTACGTCACAAAACACAACTTTTATGTCAAGAGTTCGTCAAGAGTATCTAGCATTCATCCGCGGCTACTTTGAGGACATTAAACAGTCATGTAATGAAAATGAAATATTGAGTAATAAGTTGTTGAATACTTAACATCGTTGTCGTATCGGAAATTGGCTCTAGTTTGCACAATCCTTCTTTAAAAGTAACCCGCTATAAGCGTCCTTTGAGCGCGGGAAAAACAAGCGCTTGAGGAAAAAATATTCGAATGCCCCCAGAGACAATTATATTTATATTCGCGGCTATCTTTCCTTTGCTTCTCAAAATCTGTCTCTGTAAATAGCTGTTGTATGGGCCATTAGAAACACTTTAAACTAGCCCGTCGCATGTTTACTACACCGAACTGCTTTCTAAAAAGCTTAACATTGCAAAATTAAAAAACAGCAACAACAAAAATGTCCCGGTCTTATTAAATATTCGCGTTTCTACCTTAGAAGGATTGAAGTCGGTTTTTAATCTACGGATGTTTCTTAAAGGAAACGAACACTTTCGTGGCGGAAACTTACTTAATCGAGACAGAAATTATATTTCCAGAGCAGCGCGATTCAATCAAAAAGCAATTAATGGGCAGTACCGAGGAAATTTGCTCATTCAATTTGGTTTCTCAACAGCAGCTTCCTCGGGGTCACGTATGCTTAGCTCAATCTATTGATCACTTAATTTTAGTTTGTTCCAGGTGCTCAGAATGTAGGGAGCAAAGAAAACTCAAGCCAGAGGAAAGTTTGCGAACACTCGTTTTTTTCGCTCATACTGATTTTAGTTCTTTCCCTTATCTTTACTTTGCTCTCTCCAAAAGTCACATTTACAGCAATAAAAACCTAGTAACTATGGTCAGGTTTCGTCCGAAGATAATATACTAATGCAGTAAAACAATTAGTGTCTCTGGCCACGGATGGCCAGGATGTAAATGGATTACAACTCGTCGTCCTCGTTGAAAACTACGGTTTGCTCTCCTTGCAAAGAGAGCATTTAGTGTGTGTGTGTGTGTGTGTGTGTGTGTGTGTGTGTGCGTGTGTGTGTGTGTGTGTGTGTGTGTGTGTTTGTGTGTGAAGGTGCTTAATAAATATAATTTTAGCCAACTACAAAATCCGCCCGACATGGTCCCTATAACGTCTTCATAGTTAAACTAAATGCACAGTTTCAAGACAAGAAACAAATCTCTTGGAAAGGAAACTGAATTGAGAAACCAACAGGGAATTAAAGAGACGGGCCTCATCTCTTCTTTGGAGGTCCAGGGACTGCTATGGTCTCGTTGCAAAAAAACAAAAAACAACAGTGAGGACACGTTTATATAAAACTGTACAATTATTTTTATTAAATTTTTAGTCAACCTTGTTGTTAAATTTGTAGCTATTCCATTGAGCAAGCGAGCGTGAAAATCGACTATTCCTGAGAGAAGAGAGACTGCTCGTCGTAACTACGCTAGCGGCCCATAACGCACGTTTCCACGTGGCAGGCGATTTTCGCATTCGCTCGCGTGTTCTTTAGCAGTAACTGAGAGAGACTGCTGGTATTCTAATAGACTATAAGATTGTCAGCGACTTTTAGTCATCGTCTGCACAAGTCTCAAAGCATTATCCAGTATATCAACATTTCAGACATGAAGAACATCAGACTGATACAAAATATTCAAAAAGAGGAAGAAATGCATATGTTGTAGTTCAATTTTAACCTTGGTTCAATTTATATTTTCTTTTGTGAGATATTCATTACCATGTATTAACATAAAAAAGAACAAATTGAACCAAGGATAAAATTGAACTACAATACATATGCACTATTCTATAAAAGGATGTTAAATTCTGCCAGTCCGGTGTCCTAGCAGATTTGCACGCCCCCCCCCCCCCCGGTCCAAATCCGCTGGCGGATATGGACCCCAGTCCTTGACAGCGTAAACAGTTACGCTATCAAGTACAGTAGAATCCAGATTTTTCGAACCAATTTCCGTTTCCCTTGGAGGTTCGAAAAATCGGGATTCCATTGTAACTTCAAAAGATAATCTGGCTATTTGCATAGCAACCACCCAAGCGCGTCTTTTGCTTGTCAGGTGGCCTTCACGCGTCAGACTAGTGTTGGCCAACTCGTGTTGGCCAACTCGTGTTGGCAAACCCAAATTGGTGTGTGTGAACGACACAACAACATGTTGGCACACTGTTGGCGACCGATGCTCGCCAACTTTTTCCCATGTTGCTGTGTCGTTCACACACACCAATTTGGGTTTGCCAACACTGCCAACACGAGTTGGCCAACATTAGTTTGACGTGTGAAGGCCGCTTCAGTCTTGCCAACAAACCATTTCTTTTGGCTTATAAATACGATAAACGGCGGATTGCCCCCCCCCCCCCCCACAACACGCAAACTAGTTTATTAAAAGCTGCCATGCTTGAAGGCAAAAATAAAATGCATATTCCTCGTTCTAAAAAACGTACCGCGAGACTGATGGCCTTAATCCAAAAACTTGCCGCGACAAAAGGAAATTATTGCGAGGGGTTCCGCTACCGGATTTTGACCTCCCGGTCCAAACTCGCCGTGACACCGGCATTGCTGAAACTTCCTTATGCTGTGGCCTAGCAAATTTGTAAATAAATTTGTGGCAAAAATGAAACCATATTTTGTTGCACGCAGTCATACAAATAAATAACAGCTTCAGTCTTATGTAAAATACGTTAGAGCAATTCCTCTAAATAATTTCTCTCTGTTACTTCTTCATTGACTTTCGAATTAATGCCAATCTCTGAAAAAAAAAAAGAAGAAAAGAAACAGGTGTAAAATGAGCTCTGATTAACGTTACAGTTCCTCTTAATCTGGAACTACACTAAAGCTCCAATGACAACAAACAGACACATTCGGTACAATAGAAGGACACCGCTCAGCGATTGCATGACAGACGACTTCTACTGCGTGACCATTTGAACGCCTCACTACTCCAGCTCACCTTTCAGCTACAGTATATAACTAACGGTAGCAGAACTCCATACTGAGAAGAGCGTTGGCAGGCCTAAACACGGCAGGAAATACAAACAATGCAACCTAGGCCAACAAAACACTCAAGGGTAACGCTACGAGTTGTAAACAAAGGCCAACAATCCGCTATCCCAGCAGACTAATGTACCAGTTAAATTGGAGCTTCAACATCCCCCCCGGGCATTTGAACTTTTTAAGATTGGCTTGTTCAAATTGCCTCCCCTCGGGGCAAAAAAGCCGTTCAAATGCCCCACCAATTAACCTTCAATCAAACACTTAAGATTTATTTGCTAACAAAGGCGAAATTCTATCCGTCAAACCCCACAAAAACCGAAAAAACTCACGGGCGTATTACACTAGAACAAGAGATAAATCCGGTTCAAATTCCCACCCTTCTAAGGCAACGTTCAAATTCCCCCCTCCCCGAGCACGATGCACAGTCAAATGCCTGGGGTATGCCCTGGGGGGATGTTGAAGCTTCGATTTGACCGGTACGTAATGCTGCTAACTACTCCCTGTGATTTCCTGGAGATGGACGTCCTGTTGTTCGAAATATTGAAAAAACATACATCTAAATTCCCTGTACCACTGGTTTGGTTTATTCGTTGTCCGCTACCAACTACAGCCTACATCGACCGGCACAACAGAGCTCTAGTGATTAAAGAACATAACGAGCCCGGCTCACTAATTTATTTACCAAGGAATGATAAATAGGCAAGCCGTCCGCCCCCCCCCACACCCCCCCCCTTTTTCTACATTTGCATCTCCTATCTTGCACAAACCTGTTTATGAGCCTCAGTTGTGGCTTGTTTCTTGAAAGGACGCAGTTCATCGTTGCCGAAACCTGGAATCCACATGTTCCAACACCTCTCTAAGATGTCAAAAACAAATTTTATAAAACCAAGGGTGTAATAATTCAACCTTTTTGTAGGTTATAGTCATGCAGTGAGTTTTGAAAAGTGGTCCTAAGTTAGGAGTCTGTGGATAATATCTTAAAAGTATGACCATTCAAGTAAAGGCTGTTGAGCAATACTGTCCTGAGGTACTGTTTATTACGCTGTACAATGCGACTCTACCTTTTGATTCTGTGAATGAAACGCTAACGCGTGAAAACGCAAATGGCAGCTATTGAGCAGTGCTCGATGAGATGATTTTGTTAAATTCAATTTTTCCCGTTGTTGTTAAATTTGGAACTTTGGCATTCTCAAGAGTTGAGGCAAAGTATAACGCATTTTAATTTACCAAGATGCAGTTGCACATCCCGCACTTCCAGTGTATTTGATTTCCGATGCTTGGCAATCTGACATGAAGCTGTGACAACACTCTCAATAAAGTCATCCGCAATCTGCAGCAACAACTAACAAAAGAAAAACAGAGTTCAGTCAGTTAATATAAAATGAACGCTATTGATGCTAGAGCTTGACAAGCAAAGTGGCGATTAATATACAGTTAACATCAATGCCAGGAATACCAGCTTATCTGCTTTGTGCCTGTTGCGGTTTTAATCATGTTAATAGTAAAGAAAAACTACCGCCACTTTTGCAATGATCAGAAGGTAATCTAATCGCCACAAAGTCAACACGAAATTGAAGGTACTTAGCTTACACAGATGATTTGAATTCATGGCTACACAAATCGCATCAAAATCACCAGTGTAAACAGGCCTTTAGAAAGGGGTACATCAAAAGAGTCCTTTTCATTTCTGCGACTTCTTTGTACACGCTATTTACAATGTACACACTTTCACTGTTGTAATTTAGATCTTCATTTCACTTATTAATTTGTGTGGATTATGAAATAAAATTTAAAAAAAAAAGATGAAAAAAGTGGAACTTGGTATAAGTACAAAACAGGAGACAAAACACAAAACTGCCTTCTAAGAAATCCCTCATGCCTCTCAACTTACATCTTCCACATCATCATCCATCTGTTCACGAGGATCAATCTCATGAAGCAGATCCTGTAGTCGTCGTTTTGTCAGAACCTGGTTTTGTGCAGCGCTGCTGGCTTCTCCTCTTAAGGCAGCTCCTACAAATTAACAAGGATTTTGTTATTAAAATCCCAATAGAATCTTGATACAGAGGTACCAAAGGCCATCAACAAGGTGACCAGATTGGTCTTCAACATGAGGAAATAAATAGTTGAGCTTTTGTATGGGGCAAAAGAAAGTGACAGCAATGATATTTGGCTGCATTACTGGATCATGCGTGAGGGAATAAGTAAATACATGTAAACACTTCATAGACCACTCCCCATGAGCAAGGTTTTCAGGGATAATGGGACAAGTACTGCAAGTTGAATGTTGCAAAGTTAACTCTTTAAGCCCCAATATCAATATGCATATTGTCCTTAGCATTCTCCATACATTTCTTATGGTACTAGCTGAGAGAATTTGCACAAACATCAAGACATGTCATGTTTGGGGATCATTTCCTTTATTCTCGTGACCTGTATGTTTGATCAACTAGTGATATTGTAAGGAGAAATTAGATGCTTTTCACTATTGGGGCTTAAACGGTTAAGAAACCCTCTGATAGGAGTCGGACCAGTTAGCTACCAGTATTTACAATTGTGAGCAGAGTTGAACCGAGGCCTACTGAGAAACAACTCTAACTACATGTAACTAGATGTCACCCAGGACCCCCAGATAGGTAACATCGCTCTGACCACTCATCCACACTGCCTCTCAACCTTGCACTCATTTTTTGAACTAGAAACACTTTTTTTTCAAACAATGCACCTCCACTAAGGGTGCGTTTCTTTGGGAAAATCCAAATCCGGATTCTTGTATCCAAAAACGGATTTTGCGTTTCTTTACCTAAATCCGAAAATGGATTAATCACGGATTAGTGATCTGAAGAATCCACACTCCGAGTGGATACATCAGATCAAATCTAAATCCGGATTTTAGGATTCATGATCCGTGCGTTTCTTTGGGGGACAGATCCGAAAATAGTACATCTGTCAAGCGGTCTTCCATGCAAATTTACTGGTCTCACCATATTTTCTCTCGATCTTGCGTGACAAAACATTCGATCGTGAAAAAGAAAATTTGGGTGATTATCCCGTTCCGTATATTTGAAAAGTTTTCTCCAAAAGTACAGACAGAAGCATTGACACGTCAGGATAACTTCATTTGTGTACCATTTCTGTAATTTAGGGCCCAGATTTTGCTAACTGTGAATGCAAATAGCGAGTTCACTTGAACTACTGCAGATACTGTCCTTGTTTATAAATTATTTGTGTTCCATTCTAGTTGAATTCTAGGGCAGTATGAGAGAAATATCGTTCTGACATATATATTGCGTGCCTCCAGCCTGTCTTCTCATGACAAAATAATCCTTTTTCGGATTTTGCGTTTCTTTGGTGTCGAAGAATCCATATGATCTGGGATCACAAATCCGTTTTCGGATTTTCCCAAAGAAACGCACCCTAAATTAACTCTCACCAGCAGCTTGTGTTGTACTGTGGAGTCCTTTTGACGGGGCAGCTGCTACAGGAGCAGGAGCAATGTTTGTTACAACATGTCCCCCTGTCGGCACAGCAGCGGACACTGTCCCTGAAGGAGCCAAGGTAATCGGCATATTGACTGGTGATTTGCTTGGTGCCAGAGGTCTCTGCAGAGTCAAAGTCTGTGGGGTGGCTTGAGTCACTACAAAGTAACAATGTGAGAAGAAAGTTCTACATAGCATAAAAAGTTTGCAATTATTATACCTTGCAACTGGGGATTTTTAGGTTTTTGCAAGCTTAAATTATTGGCCATTAGGAAATATTGATATTTTCTGGAGGCATTTAATTTCCGTGATTATTTCAATTAAGTGATCATTAAGTTAATTTTTATGGAAAAAATTCTGAAAATAAAAAAAAATTGCTCGAGAATGAACAATTGAGATCAGCAAAAATTTCTTGCCAATGGTAATTCCTGAGTTCTGCTTTGGCAGGATTCATTCCAGCATTCAAGTATAGGAACATCCAATGCTGCTTAGAAACCCAATGCTGCTTAACCCTCTAAGCCCTAACAGCAATGAAAACAAAATTTCTCTTTTCATTGTCACTACTTGTTCAAACAATCAAGTGATGAGAATAAAGAAAGTGATTGTCTTACCTGACAGAATAATGATAATAATAATAATGACAATAATAAAAATAAAAATAATAATAATAATAATAATAATAACAATAATAATAATAATAATAATAATAATTTAATAATAATAATAATAATAATGGTCTTTATTTCTCATAAGATAAATCTACATATCCCATGTTACACTTTCTTATAAATTATACATCATAAAAATATTAATAAACTAATCTTTAAGGGACTAAATTAAACCTAATTATCCTATACTAAGTTATGTTTCAATATTAGTTTATTTACAAAGGTAGACATGAAACGTTCAGTATACACTTTAGGGTGCATACATTGTGTTTTGCGCAGATTGTATAAACAGTCCTTTCTTGAAGGGATGTATGGACCGAGTGGATGATTATCTACCAAGATTACTTTCTTAAAAATTTTACAGTCTTGCTTACTTAAGAAGTCCTGACATACCTTGCACTGGTCTGTCTGGCGTAGTGACCACAGTTTTTATTCCCTGTGCTGACAGTGCTTGCGATGTCAGTGTCTGAACTGGCAATGATTGGGTGACACTTCTGACTACCATCTGCTGACCAGGGGTAATGGTCTGCACTGGTGACTGAGTGACTTGAAGGCGGGTCGTTTGAGGTGCTGTGCTCACTGTCAGTTGTGCTGCAGTGTAATAAAATACTTATCAGTTGTCATTTAATGTTCCCCTGTGGCTTGTTATTTTGTCAGGATTTAGAACTAGTGAGAACCAAGTCAACTGGCAAGCAAATTTTTCATTGGTTAGGGTAAAGGTTAAGTTAGTCCAACAAAAAAAGATGATCTTTTTGGGTAACAAATGTTACACAGTTTGTTGTTAAACATATGAAGGTTGACAGGATGCTGGCTCAAAATAAGTTGTTTATCATGAAGATAGAGTGAAACTGTAAACAGTTGCTGTTCAGTTTAATTTTTTAAACATTAAAATAAAAATAACCCAGTGGAAAACATGTCAGTAAATCAAACTTACAAGCATGAAAAGTCAACAAATGGTGACTCAATTTTAACCCTTTAAGCCCCATATCAGCATGCATATTCTTTTCACTGTTCTCCACATATCTCTTATGGTACTAGTTGGGAGAATTATCTTTAACATCAAGACGTTTCATCTTTGGTGTTCATTTCCTTTAATCTCATGACCAGCGTGTTTGATCAAGTAGTGATATTGTAAGGAGAAATTAGATACTTATCACTATTGAGCTTTAAGGCTAAAATGGTTCTGATTGATGAAAAAAACTGCTTAAGCTGTTGCCAAACTGGAACACAGATTTTGCCACGTGGCCATAGTTAAAATAAATGAAAATGACAGTAAAGAGAAAAGACAGCATACAACAAAGCATCTGAGCTGAAACTTACCAAGCTTACCTGCTGGCATCTGAATTTGTTGTATGTTTGCGGGGTTGATGACCACGTTTTGAGTCTGGACTGTCTGTAAAGATGTTTGTGGAAGAATAGTCTTGGTAGTTGTCGTAGCAGGCTGAACGCCAGGCAACCCAGCAGTAACTGTGCTAGCAGGAAGGACAGTGGTGAGTTGTGTTGGTAATGCTGTGGTAGCAGGAGCAATTTTTGCCATTTGTACTGTTCCAGGAGTTGCAGCAGCATGACCAGGGAGAATAACTTGAGTGGCAGGCGTCACAACAGCTGTAGTCCTTACTACAGCTATCTTTCCTTCCTGGAGTGCCTGGAAAACAAGATAGAAAAATATTCAGATTATTAATGTTGCAAGGCTGTATTGATGTATGGTGCAACCTTAATGCAGCAAACGTAGTAAAACAAAATGGTGAATGGTATTTCTGACGTTAATATCACAGTCTAGTCCAGTCTATCTAGTAATATAATTGTGATATCTTGCAGTCTAGTCCAGGACACAAAGGTCCAACCAATCCAGTCCAAACAGGCAAATCTCAAGTGGTATTCTGGAAGTCAGATATCTTGACATTTGTAGGCAAGCACAGCATGAAAGTGAAGTATCACATGAAATACTCAATGATAAATTTCATAGCTTTTCTCCCAATGGTCAGCCTGGTGATTGCGTCTGCTTGACCAAGAAAAGCTAGTGAATTATCAAATGATAAGTTCAAATAACTGCTCTGATTGGCTGCTTTTCAAAAAAAAGTCCAAAAAGCTACTCCCATTCAAGTTTTGAGTGTCCAAACAGTAAACCAAGCAAAGTTATCAAGCCCCCAAGAATGAATAGTACAGATTGTTCTAGGTATCTTTAAGGTGATTCCATCGAAATAGAAGGAATATTTAAAATTTTCTAGGACTTGGTCCAACTGGTAATTATGTTTAGAACATTTCAAAAATGCAATAAAAAATAGGGTCACTGAGCTTGTTTTGGTACAGCATGGATAGCCATTGATAGCAACTACATGACCCACAAGGTTTTCCTGAGAAACCCTAGTAATCAGAAATGAGAACTATAATTGCTTTAAAAAGTCATCGCTTGTACTGAAATATTGGAACAGTTCAGCAAAACAGAAACTTATCTTGCATTGCATACTATCTTAGTTGAACAGGAATTAAGGATATGAAAAAAATTAAAGAATTTGTCGCATGCGTACATACCCTGCTGCACCTAAAGACGTGTTCTTTTCGGCATTTAAATTAAAATATCTCAAAGCAGAATTTTTAACTTTTCTTGAAATCGTGATATATTATACTTGACCGTGTGCCATTTGAAGTTATGTATTAAAAAATGGGGGTCACCCGGCTCATTTAGGAGAAAACAACCTGTTATTTCTCTGAACTGCTCAGCTTTCATAAAAAACCTATGAAGTTCCGAAGGTGCGGGCGCACTAATCGTGCAAAACAATGATGATGCGTAGGAAAAATGCGCAATGCAATTGAAGGGAATCACCTTAAGGGTAATAATTTATTATAATCAAAGTATACCTTATCGTATTCTGTCTTCAATCTGTGATAATAAATTTTGAGCCTTTCAATTTCTTTGGCTTGGTCTGGAGTGTAAGGGCCAGGGCCATGCGACTAAAGAAGAAATCAGGTGAACAAGGAAAAACATATTAGCTTAGTATATCAAACAACATCCTACTGTGATTTTTGTAAATATTACATGCATTTATAGTCCTTCAAAACTACTAGTACATCTCTACAAAGATGCTGCAAGATAAATGCAGATTAGCTGGGGATCAAGGCTGTGTGGACTGATCAGTGGCGTTAAGTGGTTGAACATGAATTGGTAAGGTGCAGTTTAGAACGAAAATATTGAGAGTGGAGTAAAAACAAGAGGCTTGTGAGAGAGGCGAGAGAACATCTGTGCTCATTCTACCCACTTTTATTATAGACCCCCAGCAGTGCACGGCAACATCAACCCAGATCTTGTTAGTTGTGGTTTTCAGTTATTAATCAAAACCATTGTAGATTTCTTGGGAAAGATGATCCCACACTGTCGACATGGCATGTCTTCTTTAATCCTGCTTCGGTTTTTGATGTTTGCATTTCCTGAACTCTCTACAATTATTATTGTAAGTCCACCCCTCTTCACGTTTTATTGCAAGTGAAGTGGAAACTTGAGCAATTTAAAAAGAAAGAGAGAGAGGTTCAAAACTGTTAACTTGAAGTTACTTCTTTCCGAAACAGCTTTGAAACCAGACACAGGCGAAACCACAACAGATTCAAAACCCAGACAGATGTTCACCTCTATCTGGTTTCAAAGCAACTTTCGGTTTGCAGTTTTGAAGCTCTGTCTGTATGTCTTTTTAAATCGCTCAAGCTTCTAATTCACTTAAAATGAAAGAGGAAAGGTAAACTAGTAATGTGTGGTTCCAGAAAATATCCATACTCCCCCACGGAAGGTCACTGGAAATTCCGAGGGGGAGGGCGGTTCAAAGGCAGAAATTTCCGAGGGGAGTGGGGGGTTCATAGGAAGCTCCTTTTCCAGAGGGTGAAGAAACACGAAAAAATTGAAAGCAATGCACGATTGATCCCAAGCACAAAGTAATACTTACGTAGGTTGTTTTGACCTTCAAAACTACGCAAATATGTTGACTGAAATACCAAATTTTGCGGCTTTGATTTGTATGAAATTTTGGTAGACCTGATTTGCATATTCATGTTTACGGAAAATTGCGTGTCTCCTTGGCCTTCGGTGAATACTGCACCGTTTTCAATCCTTTCAATGGGAACGTTTTTGTTGAACACCAAAGTTGTTTAAACAAATATAAAAAATATTTTTATCGCACAATCCAGCAAACAGTTTTCAGCCGCTTTTCACTGGATATCATCGAGATAGAATTCTTGCGTTACATAAACAGTAACGCTCATAATTTGAAAAGGTCAGATTTCACGCGTTATGCAAATTTGATGTGTTTTTGAACTGAAACTAAAAGTTCAGCCTACATTAGCTATTTGTTACAAATTCTTTTACAGTTGTCATTATCTTTGAGTTTCCATTTGAGCTGCATTTACTATTTCAATTTTAAACAAAGAATAAAGTGCGGGAAGAAAGGTTCGATTTGTTATCCCTCGGAAAATAATCCCAGGAAAAAAGCTGCTAGTTTACTCTAATTCTCTTTTGAACATCAGAACCGTCGATTTTTAGTGTAACTTACATTCAACAGTTTCGCTTTTGACGGCAGGTTTGAGTGTGGCAAACACAATTTCAATTCTCAAAATTTTGGCTTCGCGGCAACCCTCGGCACCAACGTTAATAGAACGTTACAACACTCGGTTTAAACAAATTTTCGTGAAAAACATAGAACTTTTCAAACCAGATAGCAAACATGCAAATGGTATAGAACAATAACAAAGTGTTATATGTTGAAAATGGATGTTATAATACAACAAAGACCATGTTCATGTAACGTGGAAATTCCTGGGGGGAGGGGAGTCATCAAAGACCCTCTTGGAAAGGAAATTCCTAAGGAGTGGGGGGATGCAAACCAAAAACCTTCCGTGGGAGGGGTATGGATATTTTCTGGAACCACACAATGAAAAGATTACAGGGATATAATGAACTGTTTCCATAGAAAAAGCCAATTGCAGTTTTCGTGACCAACCGTTGTTTATTTGTCTTGCAGTTCGTCTTCAATCTGTTGTTCCCAACTTGGTGACACACTGCCATATCACATTTCTCGCCTGCATCAACAACGCTTATGTGTCAACAGAAAGTGCCAAAATTGACCAATCAGAGGGTATACCAGGATCTGGTATACCGGAACGACATTTTGTTAAGAATGAGCACAGGCGTCCTTTCGTCTCTCTCCCCAGTCTCTTTTTAATTTCTTTTTTTCCTCCACTCTCAATGCCTCCCTCCGTTCACATGCCAATATGTGAATGCCTGGAACGGGCTAGGTGCAGTTTTTGGGTTATATTAGAAAAATCCTTTCACTCAGTTGGTTCTGTAGACTAAATTTTTGCAACCACTATCACAACTTTGACTAATTTAAATGAAAACAGTTGGAAACTGTTTTCTTGTGACACTTAACCAAACCAACCAAATTTGCCCGATGGGTGGAGGGGAGGGGGGGTGGTGAATAGAGGAAGGTTACTCCCTTGTCCACCGCTGATTGCTAAAATTAATAGACGAATTCATCGTTTCAAAATACAAGACATCCATAAACTGCTGTGCTTTTAAGCTCTTCAAATCTTGAAAATTATCCACTGAATTCAAAAGAGAGGGGAACAGAGGCTTTTGCGATTTCATTCATCATCATGTCAAAAAAGCATAAGCTTTAAGTTTAAGTGTTATATTCATCTAGTTAGTGAACTGCCCTAGCTCGGAGCTAAACTCTTATTATGAAAAAAAGCAGTTGGGACTGTTTCTTCGGTATCCAAACACAAAGATTCGAATGCGGTTTCAAAGAATCAATCAAAGAATTCGAGAACTTGCAAACCTGAATTCTCTTCTGTACATCCTGTAACGCGTCTACAATACTTTTCTGCTGCACAATCTTCGGAGAAGAGGAACCAGCAGAAGCCGTGGTAACTGTTGGCAACGACTACCGATAAAAAAAGCATGATTAAAAACCTCTAAACTCGAAAAAAACTATGAAAATAGCGAGCGCACAACACCTTCGACCTACCGCCATGATGGTCCAACTGGTTACTAAGCGCAACGACGCGCGGCTACCAAGCTGTAGCCGCCATGTTTTATTGCTAGTGAGTGAAAGAAGGAACGAAGATCTTTTCTCGCTAATTTTCCAGTAATATTTTGTCACAATGTCCCGTCAGTCGGCTGTTCGAACCGATAACAGGAAAGTGGTAAGTCAGCGTACAATTTTGTGCACGAGAGTACATTGTTACGTTGTTTACGTCGTGGTATTTTGATATTTCCTCTTTGTATAGAGTGCAGAGTTGTTCGTTTTGACACACGGAGCCCTCGTGGCACAGCTTGTCAAAGATTATGAAAGCGACGAAGAAGTTAACAAACAGCTTGATAAAATGTAGGTGCTGTTTTCTTTCTTCTTGAAGAGGCTTTCATTAATGTGGAAGAGAACTAGACATCTGAAGTGAAAGAAAAGCCCTTCTGCAATGGGCCATATCATTCAATCAACCTCATCCCCAGGGCCTTCTCCTCGTTCAAAATGGCGGTCGGAGAAACCCCTGGCCAAGGCTGCTAAAATACTCCACGAATCGTGGAGTATTTTGTCACGTGACACATGATAAAATGGCTTTTTCAGACGTTGTTTCCAGTGTCTGGCGGCCCTGTTTGTTTTCTGCAATTGGAAACCGTTGTTCAAACAAAACGATGACATTTCATCGTGTTTGCGTGACGAAATTCTAATGAACTTTTGGAGCCACTTCGGCAGCCTTGGCCAGGGGTTTCTCCGGCCGCCATTTTGAACGAGGAGAAGGCCCTGGGGACGAGGTTGATCATTCAATATCCGCATTCCCCCCCCCCCCCCCCATTGAGGGATATCCTGTAAGACCCCTCCAGAAGGAAACTTTTAGACTTCCATTTGGGTGACAGTTTAAGGAAAATACCCCCTCAGATTTCAGAAATACCCCTTCAGATTCAGCTTCCAGGAGCATACCCCCTTTAGGATTTTGCAAAGTTTTTATTTAAAAAAAAATGCACCTCTGGAAATGCAAAAAAAATATGCCCTCCCTCTCCTTGGATTGCTAAGCCCTCAGTTGGAGGGGAGGGGTGCAGATGTAAAATGGAATGGCCCAATGTAACGTGAACTTTCAACACACTGTGATTGGTGCAACAACCATTTACCATTATGCCACTGGCCCAGGGGGATACTCCCTATAATGGGCTATAGGGGGAGGCTCTGCCTGAAAGGGAAAATTGTCTTTTTAGTATATGAAAGGGTCACAGAATCGGCTGCAAAATGGAAGAGGTGGCAGCTGGAGCATGTGAAAGAGTGCCAAATTTTGGCAGAATGACAACCAGAATGACTGAAAGCCGGGGAAAAATGTGGAGGCTATAGGAAGTTCTATTGCTTTGGGTTATCCTTGAGGTATAAGAATGGAGTGCAATTGTGCTCTAGGTATATGAAAGGGGTACCATTTTGGTAAAAATTAGTATATTGAAGGGTACGTTGAACCTTCGGGCAGAACCCCCCCCCCCCTGTATACAACTTTATCAAGTACCCCCCCCCAATTCTCGGGAGCGACCCGGTGGATGGGGGGTGGGAGAGGGCACAATCCCCCTTTTGTCAAAGAGAGTATGGCCCAAAGGGCCAAAATTGTTTAGAATCATGTGTGTCACATTGGTTACTTAAAATTATTATATGGATGGATGGATGACCATTTACCTTAATATGTGTTCTCATAAACTATTGACATTTGGTATTTGTAACAAAAATGATAAATACCGGTACTCAAATGACCAAGTGAGAAGGGAAAAGTTATATTTACAAAGTCTGTTCTCTTACTGATGATCAATTAGTTGAATTGCAATCAATTGTTTTATAGGGTATGGGCAGGTAGGTGCTCTAAAAGTACAATGTAATAAGACAAGGGTATAAATCTTCCCAGCAGCAAGGAGGTTTCCATGGCAACCAAGCACTAGCCCATCCCCAGGCACCTCTCATTGCAACTATACTTAATTTTAACTACACAAGTGGAAGGAGGGAAATTAAATATGCAAAGCAAAAAGCTAAATAGCTTGTTGAAATAGTTGACTATTATTTAGCCACGTCACAGTAACAGCCAACAACTGTTGTCTGTGTGAGAAATTCTGGGACTATTTTAATTATTTATCTTGATACACATGGACAAGACTAGAAACTGTCCTCATTAAATACACCATAATTTTTACTTGTTATGATTCCAGGGGTTACAACATTGGAGTAAGATTAGTTGAAGACTTCTTAGCAAGATCTAATGTTGGCCGGTGCCATGACTTTAGAGAAACCGCTGATGTTATTGCCAAGGTAAACAAAAAAGTCTGATGAGTAAACTACATTCAGTTTGTCACAGCCTTGGGTTTATAAAATTAAAAATCTAAGTACGCTAATGGCTGAGCCACAGTGAGTCTTTAGATGAGCCTGGTGTTTAGGTTCATTTGTGGCACATGCCCAGCGTAGTGGTGAGATCAGTTACACTGAAAGATTTGTGTGTAATGGAAGTGTGTACAGGGGAACCTCGATTTAACAAAGTGCCAGGGGACTGGGGAAATTGGTTTGTTATATCGAGGTTCTTTTCCATCCATTTTACTATTACTGAACTGAAGAATATTGTTTGTTATACCGAGGACTACGTTATATAGAGGTTCGCTAAATCGAGGTTCCGCTGTAGCAATAATTCTCACACACTGTGTTCTGAATACTTCTAGAGGTTCCAGTGGTTGATATCTACCAGGTATATATTGCTGCTTATTTTGGTGATCACTCTTTTACAGCTTGGCTTCAAAATGTTTCTTGGTTTTTCACCGGTGGTAACAAATTGGAGTGCAGCATCCGATGAATTCTCTTTAATATTAGACAACAACCCACTGGCCGAGTTTGCAGAGTTACCAGAAGGTCATGAGGGGCTTCTGTTTTCAAACATTCTCTGTGGTGTCTTGAGAGGAGCTCTAGAAATGGTAAGAATGCTTGATGATGCAGATCTATGTGCCACATATAAACTACTTGCTTCTGTGTGGTGTTAAACAGATTTTGAGACAGAGGAAAAGTGCAATAGCATTGGATGATACTTGCTTCAAACTACCCCTGTCCTCTCGAAAACGATGCGGGCGATTTTCATGCCCTCTCGCTTGTTCTTTTCCCTGAACTATCCCTGAGCGGAAAGAGAGACTGCTCGTAGTCTATATTTACCCAAAGGGTAAAATAAATGGTCTAAGGAGTTTGCCACAGTAAGAAGGCAGTTCAAATGTGGTGATCATTGCCATAACAAAATTCTCAGCCAACTGGCCTTCAGGTGAAGTATTTAAGACGACTTCCGCTGAACGTTTGAGCAATAAGTGCAAAAATAAAGTTACCAAAAGATACTCATGGTCTGGTAACATTTTGAATAAAAAAGAAGTTATCAATACTTAAGCTCCCAAGCTGACCCTGCAAGAGAAAATTGAATTTGAAGTTACCGAAATTTTAATTGAAAAGACACTTCACACCGTATGTCAGTTCAAAACAGAATGGCGCCCGTTTTTAGGATATCTTTTACGAGATTTGACATTAATTTTCTCGAGAATGCTTGAGAATTTAATTGCAGGGTGACTTGAAGAAGTGAGATGTTTCAAATAGTATTCAAAATGTTATGATTAGTTTTTAAGTTAATAATTTTTACACTTATTGCTTGAATGTTGAGTGGAATCTGTCTTAACATTGCTTGGTGTTAAGCACAAGGTCTACAGTGCTTGCACAATGGAGTGTTTGGAAATTGTTTTTGTCCAAAACAGCTAGTTACACCCCTCCTACACCAATCCAGGGCTGTGAGAAATTTTCCTTGAAGGTATGTATTTCTAAAAGAGTCACAATTTTGGTTGGAGACAGCAAAGTGTATATTATCAGGTAGTTCTTCAACTGCAAAGTCACAGTCTTTTATTGGTGGTGTTTTTCTAGACTACTGAAAAGACTCATGATCTCAAAACTAGATAATTCACTAAGGAAAACTTTTTTAATTGTCTCTTAAACTTAACTGGTATCTACTGGTTTATTCCTAAATGGTATTATTTTTTTTTTGGAGGTTATCCTTTATCCATTAAACCCCTGACAAGGTCTTAACAGTCTACCAACACTTGTGAAAGGGTTGACCACCATTCAACAAATGCTGTCCATTTAACCCTTTTACTCCCAAGAGTGCCCAAAATCAAAATTCAAGACAAATCTCAAGTTTTATTTTGTAAAATACTTAAATATAAATAGTACCATGTGAAAGTACTGCTGAAGAGGTTTCATTTAAATGGTCACACCATAGGATTTCATCCACAGACTCAAAAGTTAGAATCACTCATGTCTCCACGACTGACTCTGGAAGTGAAAGGGTTAATGTAAGTACCCTGCTAGCAGAGGTTTTTTATCTTGCCGCTTCTTTTTCATAGTCTTTTTATTACTGTCTTTACCGTTGTTGAAGAACACAACAATTTACAGTTAACCGATCTTCATACTAAACGGTCAACGTACAATTTTCATACTTGTTTTAATTTTAATTTTTTTTGCTGTTTGTTTTGTGAACGATTTTGTTTTGATACTTGCTTTGACGGCTTCTTCTAGGTACAAATGGAAGTTGATGTGTGGTTTGTCCAAGATTCCTTACGGGGAGATGACACAACTGAAATTAGGCTCAAGTTCATCAGAAAGTTAGAAGATGCTTTGCCTGCCGGCGAAGATTAAACACCTGATTTACAGTACAAGTGAACATTGTAAAATTGTGTAAATTTAATAGACATATTACAAAGTTGATGTACTTTCTTATCAAATATAGCAAAAAAATTGAAGATGGTGCTTTTAGGAGAAAACACAAAGATACTCCGAACTTGGCCAGTTTTGCATGAAATGTGAGTTTGTGTTTAAAACACTGTATGGCCTAAAGGCAAATTTGAGAACGATCGCGCTGTAGCACTGGCCGTTGTTTTTGTAACCGCTGTTTGCCATAAAAAAATCTTTAGAAGTAAGTCTTCAGGCCCTCCCCAAAAAGTACATGTTAGCACAATGCAAGCAAATAGTTGACAATTATAGAGTGTTTTTTATTTTTTTTATTTTTCCCTTCAATTACAGTTAGGTGTATCTGGTTATTAGTTGTCTTGTTTTACTAGGTAGTGTCTAGATGCCCGGCAGCCGGGCGCGGATCTTTCAAGACTAAATGCCCGGCAGTCCAAAATTTTCAAGGATTTCGACGGAAAGGCTTATTTACACGTTCTATAAGTATTCGATATTTGAGAAACAACACGACACCTTTTGGTTTGAAACAAGACATGTTTCGGCATATCTACAGTGAGACCTCGATTTAACGAAGTGCCAAGGGACTTCAGTGGGAAATTGGTTCGTTATATCGAGGTTCTTTTCATACATTACACTATTACCGGGCTGAAAAATATCGTTCGTTATACGGAGGACTTCGTTTTATAGAGGTTCGTTAAATTGAGGTTCCATTGTATAGCATCTTCAGTTTGTTCTGCGAGTTTGTTCCTATTTCAGGTTACCTTATATGGGCCATTATTCTAGCGTCACTCAGAAGCGCATTCGCCACCTCATAAAACGCTGCTGTAGTAACCTTCATATCAAGTTAATATTGTCTTCTTTTAATGAGTCCACAGTTAATTTGAAAACAACGCTTTCGTGAGCCCTGAATCCCCAAAATAAACATGGAAACTCAAAGCAAAACAACATGGCAGCAATATTATGAACTTTTAATTCATTATGAGTTTTTATTTCATTTTGTGGAACAGGTTTTGTCGATTTAGGGGCCGATTGCATGGCGAATTGCAGCCCGGGTTGAAATTTCGGACCGCCCACCGGGCGGAGTTACATGAGGTTTGACCGGACTGAAATTCATCCTTGGCTGAGACTCTCTTCATACCTGGCTGAAATTTGTCATGTATTGGACTCCTTAGCCCGTGAACAGACAGCGTAAATATTTTGCAGGAATTTTGTTTCGTTCGCGGAAATAGGGATTATGGTTTCTGCCCAGTTCGCCTAAAGAATCACAGGCGGCCTGTTTGGCACACAAGAAACACGTGCAAATTGTAGGAAATATTAAAATTTCATTTCACCATCTTAATTTATTTTTATAACCATATTGTTGCGCTGCGATGCGTGGCAGCACGCGCGTGTGCCAAACATGCCGCTTGGGACTCGCGAGTTCAAATTTGCATCGAAAACTGCATTCCTGAGATGCCTTTGAGTAGGCAACTTGTGCAGATCATAGGCAGAAACAAATTTTCCAGTAGATACGAAAGTTTGTGCTGGATTTTAGGGGTCAGTTCGCGGACTCAAATGAGTCAAAATCAGGCCAAATCAAATTACAAAGACTGTTCTTTCGGAAACCGGGATTCTTTTGTCAAAGGCACAAGGTTAAGTGTATTAATTTTGGCGAAATCCCAAGCCGGTCGGAAATTTGAGGTTCTTGAAGCTGCATGCCTTGTGAGCATACAGCTTAAGGTTGTCGGATCCGACTCAAGCTTACGCGACAAGACCGAAGGGTAGTGTGGGTAGTTGCAAATCAGACTTAGTTTAACGGTTGTCAGAAGCTGGTCGGGAACTTTGAATCTCTTAGTACAAGTAATAAATTGGCACTATCCGATTATTGTCAGCGGCAATCCTGATTTGGCTTTCCATTTTCAGTTGTTAGTTCTTGCCTTGAAGTGCAAAAATTCACGTTCCATATTTTTCATGATGCTGTTTTTCCTACTTCTAATTTACATACCATCACTAAGCCGCGGTATTGCAGAATATACAGTTTAGATTAACATCAATTTACAGTGTATATTGTGTATAGCGTCTAATCTCGAAATACAGTGAGATAGTACTTTGTATACACTTTTGACAGTGGACGTCTAAAGTGCATAATTATACATATTTTATACACAATATACAGAATAGACACCGAGATGTTGTGTCAAGTTCGGGAATAGACGCTTTATACACTTTTGACTTGAATGTATATTAGACATCTAAAGTGTATTCCGGCGTCTATTCTGTATATTGTGTATAAAGTGTATAATTATACACTTTAGATGTCTAATATACGTCTAAAGTCAAAAGTCTATAAAGTGTCTATTCCCGAACTGACCCAACATCTCGATGTCTATTCTGTATATTGTGTATAAAGTGTATATTTATAAACTTAAGACGTACTCTAATATACGTCTAAAGTCAAAACTGTATAAAGTGTCTATTCCCGAACTTGACTCAACATCTCGGTGTCTATTCTGTATATTGTGTATAAAGTGTATATTTATACACTTTATACACCATATATACGCTTCAAGAGTCAAAAGTGTATAAAATGTCTATTCCCAAACTTGACTCAACATCTCGGTGTCGACTCAGTCTATAAGGTGTATAATTTTATTAGTGGACGACTTAATGCATAAGACATATGTATTGAGAAAGATACGGTGATTTATTTGAATTTTAATTTCCTTTCTTTTTTACATGACTCTTTGGCTTTTAAATCCTTCTCCAAATCACAATTAAAGCATTCATTAACAAACCAGAAGAGTACATTTCGCTCAAATTGTGTCAATTGTAAGGCGGAAACCTTGTTCGCAAGATTCGGTATTGTCACCTCTAATTATTTCAAATTGTGGTAATGATGGATGATATTTGCAGTTTGGATTATCGGGTGGCATACAGGTTTCTTCTGTGTGTTTTGAAACGTGAAAAAAATCAACCAAAAACTTGACATTGTTTAACAAAACCTTGGCCCCGGCGCTACCATTAGAGGCTTGATTAATCAAGAATGGGACAAGGCCACAAGCCCTGTCATACCCTACAAATTTAACTCTTTTAAAGTCATCAGTGTTGTCACAAAACGTTTTCAGTAAGAACAAGAATACTTGTGTCAGTGATTCACAGGTAAACGTTTCCGTCATATTGACTACAATCCCACATGGCCGAATTAAAGCCAACGTGCCTGCCGTAGTCTCATAAAAAAGCGATATTTTTTCTGATTTCTTACACTGACCGCGAGAATTTCTGGGTTCTTCTGGTTGGACGTTAGCTTCTTTCGAGGCTGATTGGAACTCTGGAGGAACATCAGTCGTCTCAACATCAGCACTTGTCTCGTGATTCAAATGCAGGTGACAAAATTGGATGGTTTTTGGTTTTTTCCTCCTGTTATGGGTGAGTTTGGGCAGCACTTGTAGATCTCCGGTAGATCTCCGCGAAGCTTTACTTTTTGCTTTGGTAAAGCCGACACTTTGATCTTTTTAGATACTCGTTGCCATCAACAGTGACATACCCCTCACTGCAATCGGCGTCTTGCATGAATGTCTAACCCATTTGTGAGGTGAAGAGCAAATGTCTTCCCACATAATTTGACATAACTGTTCGACTTTGATGTGCTTGCTGCTTTCATCGTATTGAACAATGATTCCCGTTCTGTTCAGTTTTCCATGGTTTTGGAAATAGTTTACCCACAAAAACCATGCATCACTTACACGATCTTCATTCAACTACCAATTTCCATGTTTTTTCCTGGCAAATTCTTCTAGCTGCGCTAATCTAGCCTTGTCGCTGGCTTCAAAATTAAGATTATAGACTTAAGCTCGCGACTGTAACGTTGCTCCATCTACCCAGATATTGTTTGAAAAGTCTTTCAAAAGCTGCTTGTCAAATACCTTTTGGCTTGTTACTTCAAAATAACGCTCTCTTTCAATGTTGAGATCATAGTAGAACCGCACGCCGTCAACTACTATAAAGCTTGGGTAAAACTGTGTCTTACAACTATAGCATTGCCCGTGAAATAAGGCACCCATATTCGTCCCATTTACGGTATACAGTAGTGGAAAGGAAGGTCTGCTGTCCATTTTGATTTTCCTGTCGCAGCATTGAACGATTGGCGGTAGCAATATCACTAGCTTGATTGCACTCTTTCCTGCACTCGATTGATATAAACTGTGAGTCAAATCTCTCTGAAATATCTTGGAGTAGTTATTTGTTATTAATTTATCAAGAGTTCGACAATCGTCAATTTTCGTCAAGTTTAAATGCTTCACCGAGGTAAAGTTTTGTTGTCCATTGCAGGAGAATGAAATTGTGGGACCTGCTTGCGATAGCTTCTCCCGGGCTCGAACAAATTCCGCTACAAACTCCCACCAGTTAGGAGTGCCGTCTGGAAAATGGTTTCTTGCAAAGAGGAAAGCGTTAGCTTCCTCGTAACTGACAAAGATCGTCATTTAAGAAAAAAAAGATAAACGTTTTTTGATACATACGAAAAGCGACCGAATTTTTCTTCTGCTAGTTTCAAGCAAACTGTTTTCCTTTCCACTTGCGAAGCGGTAATTTTTTGACAAACTCACTCAATGACGGGCTTTGATCGCTTCAGGATTTGTTATGCAAATTAGCTGAAGGGGGATTGAATCCCCCCTCAGTTAATATTAACAGTAACTTAACGCCATGATTTGTCACCTTAAGGATTCATAAGAATGAAACGAGGTGTTAGCTTCTTACTGCAAAATATGGCGATGTTGACAGATAATTACTGTTGACAAACAGAGAAGAGAAAAAAAAAAGGAAAATAAAGCGCGCAATAAAATCTTCTATTGGGCCCAATTTTAGCAGCGTTCTTTTTATTTCCTCTTATTTGGTCCTCCGCTAAAAACTTTTCTTGCTCTGCGGTTACCGCGGGCCCGTTTAACCGAACGGAAATAGAGTCTGGCCGCAGGTCACGCGTAATTTTTTGCATAAGATCGAGAAATTTGTTCGCTTTTAACATCCTTTGCCAGGCACTTCAGTTTGCCCTACAACGTGAAAGCCGGCGTGGATCAAGTGTTCGCAAGAAATTTCTTGGCTTGGTTTCGTTCTTTTGTCTGTCCCTTTGTATGACTAATGAAAACAAGATCGCAGTGAAATTTTAACCTGATTGCAGCTTATTTTTTATCAAGTAACTAAACTGATTTCTACTAAAAAAACAAACAAACAAAGAGAGTAGTTACTTCGAGGGCACAGGCGGGACAAGTACCCCGGCTTTTGTCGCTTGCATAAGACATAAGCCAAAAAGGAAGCCTGTTTGCGAGATAAATTTCACCGCAATCTCTGCTACTGTTTATTCGACCTTGTTGACGTGACTGGACATCGAAGGCCATCGGGGCATCGCTTCTCTGGATCCTGGGCATACATCAAAGTAGCATTAACCTGGGCATTGAGTATTTTCGCTGCTTTACGTGGTTCTCGATTTGCTCTGTGTAAATTTCCCTGGACCACCAGCGTGAATGATTCCGAGATGTTAATACTGATTCAAGCCAGCGCGCGTTGGGTGAGATGTGTACATCAGCTGTTTCACGCCGGGTGACCCTTTATAAAACAAAGTTTCTGCAAGAGCGGAGTTATCAGGACGGCGCCATAACTGTAACGTCAGAGGAAGAATGAAAGTCTTCCATAACATCTTTGCGTAACTTAACCTCTGCCGTAACGTTAACTGTTATTTACATTCTAGCGTCTCCGATAAAAAAGGGTTGCTTGTTGATTCTGATTAGGTTCCGCTCATGTACACATTACGAGCAATCTCTGTTTTCGCTTAGGGACCGTTCATTTTTTATGGGGTTGGGGGGGGGGGGGGGGCTGGTGGGATTTGATGGGTAGTACCTGCCAAATATAATGACCCTCCCTCTACATTAGATATTTTTTTACCTGGCCCCCCCTTGTAGTCCTAAATATTTGAGATGACCCCCCTCCCCCCCCCCAAAAAGACAAAAGACAAAGTGATAAAAAAAATCTAAAACTTATCAAGCTTAAATTAAACATTCAGTTTTAACACTCAAGTCCTACAAGAGTAAATGTCTTTATTGACAAGCACTAAAAGTAATTTTCTGGTAGGGGTTCCAGGGGTATCTTCATTTTGATTCATTCACCGTGGGAAAACTTGAGTCGTGAATTCATTTAAGTGAGCTATTCTTTTATAATAAAAAGCTTCCTCCCAAAAGTGTTTATTACCCACGGTAACTTACCTTTGTCGGCTAAAAAAGGGCTCTTTTAAAGATCAGTTTCTCCCTTAAGGTATTTATTTTCCCACGGTAAAAAATTCTTTTAATTTGTTTCTTGGCTAAATTATTGGCCCCCAGTATGCCGGGATTGTGCAAACCGCATTTGGGCTCCTTTGTGTTTACCACCAGTCTTAAACGGTCTATCTTTCGCCGCTCTTTATATGTGAAGTGACCGCTCGTCCGCTAACTGACATATATCAACGTCAGTACTGCCTTTACGCACTAGCATTTCAAACCTGGTACGTCGTAATCTCATCGTCAGGCGTGATGGCCTGATGCAAATAGTTGTGTTTCATTGTTTAGCGGAATTTTAAAATATTTTATTAAATAAAGCTTTTTTAATGAACAATTAGGGAAATGAAAGTTCGAGAGAAGCTGAATTTATTGTCAGTTATAGCTCATTGTTTGTGAAATAAAGGCTATCATTTCGATTTAAAACTCGTTCTAATAACTCTTCTTGTGCCAGGTGCGACAAAACAACCGAGGCAATTCTCATCTGAGGAAAGCAAGAAGACAGAATATCAATGAAATATGTGCATACTCGTTCTTTGAAATGCAGACCCCATCAAGGCCAACTAATTAAAATGGAAAATTCACCCAAATAATTGGGTAAACATTGAAACATACAATGGTGATATACCTCGTTCTTTAAAGCTTTCAATCTTTATACGCGCGTATTATTATACATAATTTAACAGAACAGATGTTGAGTCGAGTTACGATCGAGAATAGACAGTTTATACCCTTTTGACATTAGATGTCTATTAGACGTCTAAAGTGTATAAATATACACTTTATACATAATATACAGAATAGACACCGAGATGTTGAGTCAAGTTCGGGAATAGACACCTTATACACTATTGACTTTAGACGTATATTAGACGTCACTTTATACACAATATACAGAATAGACACCGAGATGTTGAGTCAAGTTCGGGAATATGGGGCGCCGTTTGTAAATTTATTATTTAGACCAGATTTATAACATTTTTTTCTTATATATAAATAATTGCAAATGCCAGGAAAATTATTTATAAATAAAAGGAAATAAATTGTCTTATGATATGTATATAATTGTTGTAGGGACATTCTGATTTATAGATAATTTTTTACCGTGGCATCATTGTTTCTAAATAATTGATTAAGGGATTCAATTATTTATAAATCAGGCGGTCACTAAAATTTTTATTTATAAATCATAGTGTTAAGCAACTTCAATATTTATAAATAACGAAGCTCGTTCTGCGTACAAATTCATTATTTATAAATCAGGAAATTTCATCTCACCGAGTGTAAAAGTATCATTTATAAATAATAAACTTCACTCGGTGCGTGATTTCGTTATTTACAAATCATGAAATTTCATCTCACCCCTGTTAAACCATTATTTATAAATAATGAAATTTCACCTCGCCGAGTGTAAATTATTTTCTTATAAACAATGGATTTTCTGTACGTGCCCGAATTCTTTATTTGTAAAAAATGGTTACAAACTTAAATGTTTTTAGGGAATTGTATGATTAACATATTCATTTTTCAGCGCATTGCACAACCTGGAACTTTGCTATCTCTCCGATCTTAAACATGGCGGGAAAGTTTAGCCGAGGCAGGGGTATTTACGCAACGTGCACAAGTTATCTTTCCGATCTTCGCAAAAAGCGGGAGATCCAAATTATTCGGATTATTCCTAGACAGGACAACAACGCGTTCAGTCTTTGCTCGAAGTAAACGTAACCTGGATTTAAGCTTTAGTGATGGAACAAAACTCACAGCTACTTAGAAACATTTCCGAGGCAGTCTCGAGGGCTGTCGTGGACGTTTTGGCGGCCAATTCTTCACAGCCACAGGTAATGTCTGAAATCACAACTTGAATTCATCTGCATTCATGTATTAGCAGACAAAATCTCATAGTTGCATCCCGTACATTGTTCTTGTAGACATCCGTTATAAATGCGAGTGCTGGGGGCTCCCAGACTCTGTCTTCTGGTCCTCCCAGTGATATAAACAGTATAAATGACGTTGCAAATTCGGCGGCAAGTCGACCATCGCCGGCCGCGACAAGTCAGCAGGTAAAACATGTTTATAAGTTCAAGTAAACATACCGTTTTTGCTTAACCGGTGGGGCTCTTTTGCCAGTTCTGTGGTAGGGAATCAATACTCTTGTATGTATGTTTAAAAAAAATCGATTGATTTTTATTTCGGTTTGTTTATATCGCAATTCGGCGTTGCGTGACAAGTTGAGCACATTCTGGTCCATTTCCGGTTTGAATATTGGCTGTTCTGAACCTGTCAACCATTCTTTTTTTTTTTTTAAAAGAAAAAAGAAAAAAAAATAGAGTGAGTGATACGTATAGGGCTAGTGCTAGTGGTGTAATTTAGCAAATACACCTGTATAGACCCCCTTCATCATAACTAATATGTTTGCCGAGGACAAGGTTTCTGGTCTTCGCGAATAGCGGGACGGCTGTACACAGGCTACGCAAATAGCTGAAAAATTAAAACCCGTTAAGTCTTTACGAAACTCTGTTCTTAATTCTTGAAAATAGTCACGTCGCTTGATACTTCGAATACAATCCATCTGCGGTTCATTTTATACTCAACAGAGCCTGAAATAAATTTTTATCAGACATGAAGGGTCAGTAAAACCCCCATAATTATCCTTTCTTTTTCTTTCAGGGGTTTGCTTTTTTACTTTTTTTTTTTTTTTTTACTTTTCTTCGGTTAGAGACGAGTGCATGTTTTTATTTCGTTTCTGTTTTTAGGAAGCCAACACCATTCTTGCTTTAATTGTTGTTTCTAAATTGCTTTTTATAAAATAGGGTTGAAAATATCGTTGTTTTTCATTATAGCCAAATGCCTTTGCCCACCAAACTGAGATGCAACCGCGGTAAGTATTAGTACTACCAGGAGCCATTATGGCTCCTGGTACTACTTATTTAGGTATAAAATTTAATATGATGTTAGGGAAGTTTTTGTTTGCCTCAGATGAGTGTGGAGGAGAAACGGGTTCTTCAAAGTACCCTAGCGTAGGAACGAGTTAAATAAGACTATTTGAGAACGTAAACATCGTAGACCTTATGATGGCCGTATGGGATTGATCACAATTGTTCCAAATAAAATTGACCTTAATGCATTTTGGTTGTTCAGGGAACAGACTTCTGGCTCCATTGCCATCATGATTTTAAAATGGTGTTCACAATAATTCATTTTACGAGATATTTAAAAAAGAGATTTCTGGCTATCAAACATCCAAAGCCAGGAATACAAACTATACAAATTAACGGGATACGGGATATTTAGCCCCCCCCCCCCCCCCCCGTCAGGCAGGCAGGCAGACAGAGAATCAATCAATACGGTCAATAAGTCAGTTGATTAATCGACTGTAAAAAAAGGACATCTATAAATGAAAGAATCGTATCCAATTGAACAGTGTAGATTAAATGACTGTTTTTATAGTATATTTACTTTCCTTATATGTAGGAGGCAGGGAAGGCCAAGAAAAGAAATCTCCAAAGAAAGACTAGAAGGGTTACTACGATTGAAATTCCCAGTGTCCCGTATTGCACAAGTCTTGCAGGTTTCACGCCCACGTGTGTATAAGGCTATTACCGAGTACAACCTCGATGCCAACCGATATTCCGTTGTTACAGATTCTGATCTTCAACAGGCCATTACTTCAGTAAAGAACAACCACCCTAACGCTGGTGAAGTTATGCTCCAGGGGCACCTTAGAACTCAAGGAATACATGTTCAGCGAAGCCGGATGAGAGACGCTATACGTGTTACTGACCCAACAGTCACCGCACGAAAGCGACCAGCCATTCGTCGTCGCGTGTACTCGGTCCCATGCCCTAACTATCTCTGGCATTTAGACGGTAATCACAAACTTATAAGATGGCGTTTTGTGATACACCATTGTATTGATGGCTTCAGCCGACTCGTAACGTTTTGTCGCTGTTCTACAAACAACAGAGGAAGCACTGTTGTAGCATCCTTTCAAGAAGCTGTTCGTAAATACGGGCGGCCATTTCGTATCAGAAGCGACCACGGGGGAGAGAATGTAGATGTCTGGAGAGATATGGTGAGTGCATGGGGGGAGGAAGCAAAGTGCGTCATTGTCGGGAGTTCGGTACACAACCAAAGAATCGAAAGACATAACAGGGCCGCAAATGAGCAGGAACTTTCCGTCTTTAAATCTGACTTCTACGATCTCGAGAGAGAGGGAATTCTAGACCCTCTCAATGACACCGATCTCTTTTGTTTGCATTATGTATATTTCCCTCGCCTTAACAGGAATTTGGCTGAGTTTGTCTCAGCACACAACAATCACAAAATTTCAACCGAAGAAAGCAATACTCCAGCTCAACTTTTTTGGGCAAACCTGCACCTGACAGCTTTCGGTGAAGGCCGTGATTCCCAAAATGCGTTCAGGCATGTAAACATTTCAGATCTTATTTCTACGGAGCTGCCTCATGTTCATGTACCTGAAACTACAAATCCGCTGGATCATTCCTCTTATAGAGAACTGCAAGGTCTTGTCGACCCACTGTCTGGGACAAATGGGAAAGAACTGTATCGACGAACAGTAGATTTTGTGGGAAGGGCGCTTGTGCGAAACCCAACAACTTCATAGACGAGAACAGAAAAACAGAAAAGATTACGATTTTGGCTTTGATTACGCATTTGTTGTATTGAAAGGTGCCTCCGACCAGGACATGCAAACGTTCCTTTTCATCATATTATTAAACCTTTAAAGGGGCGCTTGTGTCTTTCTCTTATGTCTTTTAAACCAGTATCGAAAGAGTACGTATTTAAATAATTATTCTGCTTTTATGGTATGCAGTTAGCAGTAAAGACAGAAGGCCAGCCCGGGAAAGCTAAGTTTCTGATCAGAGAGAAAAAAAAACGATGTCCCAAGTAAGCTGTCTGAAAACATCTGACTGTTTGGGAGATTTTGGTCTCATGATCAGTAGTGTGGCACTTGCTTTTTCTGAAAGCTCACGAAAAAATTCACCCGGCCTACGAAGAACAGTCTCTTACCACTCTATTCTTGTTAACTGAAAAACCCAATAAACTCTAAGAAAAGTTACAAAATTGTCCTAGTATTGTTGGCGATAGAGGATGTAACTTTATTAAAGACAAAAATAAACCATCGAATATTGAATTGTCCTTATTGAGCAGAGACAAGAGAGGACGTAATGGTACGGTAGAGAACCAACAGGGCTGTAGTTTTTAAGGCATTCCAAATCCACCACCATTGCCAATACCGAATTCCATATGGTCTTTAAATTCTTGGTAGGTTTGGTGAACCACCGGCAACTTGATACAGCAGGCACAAGTGTTGGCCTTAGGATATCGACCATGACTTTCATCACTGTGTTGAAATTCCACCGAAGGTTCCACATCGAAACCAATAGGAGGAACTTCTCTGCACCCCGTTGCAAAAAAGAGAATGTCCTCAAAAGATATCACACCAGAGCTTTCTAGATAAAAAATGTTTATAAAAAAAGTTAAAAAATTGCGACATATAACGTAACGGATAAACCCAAAAAGTTATTTTTTCAGTAGTCTTTATTTGACTCGGTTAATATTAAGCTAGCGACACTGGGAAAGTGGGCAGAATATTGCGGTATTTATTTGAAAATGGCTCACGATATCACACTTTATTAGACTGAGGGCTTCAAGCGACTTTTAGAGAGAAAACCTTTGCTCTTTGTAAGGTGTAAAAAAGATTGGTAAGACTAGTAGTTTTGTTTTATAATTTTCCTTGTTTATTGTCTTTACACTTTTTTTCCCTCGGAGATATTAGCTAAATACAAGCTACTCTGTAAATCCGAGAAAAAATAAAGTTAATGTATGTATGTATGTATGTATGTATGTATGTATGTATGTATGTATGTATGTATGTATGTATGTATGTATGTATGTATGTATGTATGTAGGTATGTATGTATGTATGTATGTATGTATTTTTAAAACAACTACTTGAATTGTTAGAGCTGTTGTATGTAGTTCTACCATACCCTAACCATTGAAATGCGCTTACAAAAAAAGGGTGCACAGGCACTACATACCCTCTACATCTTGCAGAAAGTCGTACCAGTAGGAAACAATCTGCGTTTCCAGGTTAAACCGGTTCGAACCCCTCTCAGACCGAGTGATCTTAAAAACGTTGTTTATCTCGTCTAATGACATCTTGCCAGCTGGACTGTAGCAAAGGGCTTCCCTAAAGGCCCCGGGGTGTTGCTGAACGGCCTCCATAACGCCTAGCGTCTTTAAGCCTTCGCGGAACCTACACAATAATGTACACAGATGTTACTGGGTTTTGTACTTTAAAGCGGAAATAAAAATAAAATAAAATAAATCACTGTGTCGATGTATCTAGCACTGTTGAGCACACGCGATAAATTCTTATAAACAAATATCATATTTTGTTATATTGATCAGAAACACGTTCCGCTGACCAGTCGCCTATTTACGAACCGTGTAGGAGTTTTGCGAGGAACTTTCGGATTTTACATATAGTTCCCAAACGTAGCACCCAAATGATAAAGAAAGAAATTTAACCTTTCAAATGCACTTCTCGTTCGTCCCAGAACAAACCAGTGCGCAGTTTGCTCTACAATTCCCATCTGGTCCCCAACGTTCTTAACGGGTTGCATTGTGCCCGCAATGCTTAAAATACCGGACAAGGAATCTATTGCACCAAACATCTCATCCTCAGTCGTCGCGTCTTTAGGCTGTGTATAAAAGTACAACAGAAGTCTTAATCAAGATTCATTGTTCAACAATGACACGAGCAAGGGACAAAGAAAAAACCTGAGTCTCCGACGAGAATCGAAGTTTAAGCAAAGACGAAAAGGAGGCACAATGCATTAAGCCACAATGTGGGAGAATTTAATGAGTTGTTGGCCACCTTGATAACGCAGTTTTATTTTACATACCTTTAATAACGTCTCTCTTACTGAATGATCAGAGATCGACTCGAGTTGAACTTTTGTCTTTTCTGGACCATGGACCAAAGCGTCAAATAAGACCGGGGCCAAGAAGCGGGGTGCTGGGCCTCCATGTACTAACGAAATCGCTATCATACACCCAGCATGATAGTAATGATCTTCCTCAAGGGCTGTTTGTTATTGGAAAGAAAGAAAGTATCTATAAGTATCTAGTAAACAGGTATGTAAAGACCAATCGCAATCACATTGAAAGTAGTACTATGTTCTTCCCATGTTAATATTACAATAACTCTGTTGATCTCGGTTTAAACCGTATGGTACCATAATGTTATGGCCAATACAAGCAGAGAAATACTCATCAGATTTAGATACAATTTTTATATTTGCTTCTGCGACTGATGAAGTCCGAAAGCTGATAAATGTACTTAACCAATTGACATGTGCATATTATTCAACAAATGCGCGCGCTGCCCATATACCTAGGTCGCAAAGATTCTTCATCTGTATAATACAGTTTTTCTATCTGCAAAATGTATTTCTTTGGCAATTTTTCGAATAATAAAACAATTGCCATGATCAATCTCTGTTGAATATCGCCTGCGGGCCTCGTCGGCTAAGTATCAGGCGATATTCCGCGCGATTTCGAAGGGAAATTGTTAATTATTTCTACACTTACCTTTGCCTGTGTTGTTCAAAAGTTTTTGTTTGTCATCACATCCATGACAGAACATCGGACTGTTCGCCAAATAACGAATAACCAAGGTGAGGAATTCTCTTTGGGGTCCTCCCAAATCTATGGCACCCTCAGATGTGCCACTGTCGTCTGTAAATTTTACAGATATTTTGTTGTTCGGACAAAACGATTTTCGTTGTAGTCCCCTTACAGTCCCTTCCCAAATTCTACCCCGGCTTATATTGAACCGGGACAGAGAACTGGTGTCTGTTGTGATAGTGGCCGCTAATTCCCTTAGAATGTCGGCCAGAAGAACTTCGTTTCTAGAAGAATAGAAGCAGTAAAAGCTCCAAGTTAAATTTTATTTTGTGCGTAGGCATATATTTAAACATATCACTTTGTTATACAATCAAATATGCTTTCCTGTAATTTTGTTATATCGAGTGGGTTGTTTAAGTAAACAGCATTCAACACAATGCTCGCAAAATAAAAACATACCCTTCTGGTGCAAGTGATTCAGGTGGACTTCGTATGGGACTGTTACCCGGACTTGCCAGAAGATCGCCTGGGTCTACCTCTTCCGCGTCAGTGGTAACCTCAAAAAGGGCTGTATACTCTCTGAAAGACGACAAGAGAATAATAAATGGCCCATTGCCTTTATGTCGCGCGCCTGCAGGGAATCACGGTAGTTGTATTCACCGCTGATAGGTCTCTTGCATAGCCTTTGATGAATACAACTTCCATGATTCCCTACAGGCGCGCGTCATAGAGGGAATCGGCCCTTGAAATTGTTTCTCCTGTGTTGTCATCATGTTAAGTCTTAAAATTCATTTTTGTTATTTCCTGCTGTTTCTCTTGCTTCTAGCTCACTATGTGTACATCGCTTCGTTTAGTTTTCACCTAAATTTAATTACCAAAAACTCAAAATAGTCGTAAATCAGCCTAGTACCCAGACGTTCCCTTCCCGCTTATCGATTTGGCGCGAAATATCGTGACGTCACCGCAAGCCAACCCGTTCCCAGGCCCTTACGTGGACCTCGCGCTCGCCTGAGAGAGGAGGAGAACGCCTAGGGACTAGGCTGGTCGTAATTGATTGTTTACCGATTAGTTCGAAGCATTTTCACGCGACACGTGATCAATTTAAACTAATCAGAATCGGAGAAAATTTAGTGGTGAACTATAAGATCAGTTATGCGGTTCCAATCAATCGGTCAATGGAGGATTGAACGCTGTTACCTTGAGCTATAAAAGGCCTGTTCATCTTGACTGGCAGTTAATCCAGTTAAGCGTTGCAGAGAAGGGGAAACGGGGTAGAAGTTGAGGATAATGCACTATCACAAGATCTCCTACTATAACCTCCCGATGGGGGACTTGTTTTGTCTGCAAAGATGGAAGTTTGCAAATCAAGGTCTTCATCTGAATCTCCATCTGATTCCTACAAGATATCAACCACAGTGAAAAAAGTGAAGAATGAAAATTAGTGTTATTACCAGGACCCCTATACCTAAACGAAGATCACGACGCGTCCACCCCCCCCCCCCTTGCGGGATATGCTCCAGGAACAAGAGTGTTCATAACAAAAGCCACACCTTATCATATAAATAAATTTATACATACTAGAGTTTTTTTTCCAACACATCTGGTTGGGTGCATTTTTGCCATTATGTATAACGACCCTTGTGCCGCCAGAGAAGCAACCTCTGAGGCGTTCCACTTGAATGACGATGATGTTCGGGGGATGGCAAGTTTCTTCCCACCTGGTATTGTGCTGTAAAGAGGAAAGGTCGCATTAGTTGCTGTTTGTTTTTTCTTATAACACAATACATAAAATGCCCCCAAAATGCATCCTGAGAGATAGCAGTCGTACCTTAGATACTGGTACGGGAGTACGTCGTCGTCTTGCAGCAAGAAAGATGGGGCAAAGAGACTGGTGACCTCGCGCCGCACTTCATTTTCGTTCCATGAGGAATGGAGCGCTATTTTTCCAGTTAGGCCAGCTTCTGTAAGCTGGGCGCGCTTTTCACCTCTCGGTATGGGTATTGGTTTACAAATATCTTTCACAGGAGGGAGGCAAATAACATTTTTGTTGTAAACTTTATCCTTTGTAGACCCCTGGCGCCTTTTCTTGGGTGGTGGTCCGTTTGATGCAAACTTGGACGGTAATGGGAAGTGATTCTATCAGTAAAAAGGGGAAATAATAAGAAAAGAAGTGTTTTATTTCATGAAAGGTAAACGGTCCCTCTTCCGAGCGGAAAATTACAAATACAGTCAACTCTTGCCTTGCGGACACCCTGCTATTGCGGTCACTCGCTATTACGAACAGATCCCCGGCGAATAAGGTTTGACTGGAAATGACTCCCGCTATAACGGACTCTCGCTTTTACGGACACTAATAAACGACGCCCCGAGCGTCTATCCGCTTTAACGAGAGTTGACTGTAGAAAGCGTTTTGATGATATTTTATCGTTTTCGTTAAACAAAGCATATTATATCAAGAAAACGGTATTTCTAATGCGCTGACCCTTAGCAACTTCAGCCATGAAAAAAATATACTGTTGTAACTGGAACCCACAAACCGGAAACGTGTCACGCAATGTCTAGCTCCTTATGATAGATTTATCGAATTCCGATACATACAAACAGCTATCACTTTAGTTGTTCTATCAATATCCATATAAAAGTATTATTTTCCTTCCACAGAACTGGTATATTTTAAAATTTCGCCGGATAAGACTCTGAAAAATGTTACACGCTATGTAAAAAAGTGTTTAACTAGAACTTATCAACATGTTACCTGCTGACTTGTCGCGGCCGGCGATTGTCGACTTGCCGCCGAATTTGCAGCGTCATTTATACTGTTTATATCACTGGGAGGACCAGAAGACAGAGTCTGGGAGCCCCCAGCACTCGCATTTATAACGGATGTCTACAAGAACAATGTACGGGATGCAACTATGAGATTTTGTCTGCAAATACATGAATGCAGATGAATTCAAGTTGTGATTTCAGACATTACCTGTGGCTGTGAAGAATTGGCCGCAAAAGCGTCCACGACAGCCCTCGAGACTGCCTCGGAAATGTTTCTAAGTAGCTGTGAGTTTTGTTCCATCACTAAAGCTTAAATCCAGGTTACGTTTGCTTCGAGCAAAGACTGAACGCGTTGTTGTCCTGTCTAGGAATAATCCGAATAATTTGGATCTCCCGCTTTTTGCGAAGATCGGAAAGATAACTTGTGCACGTTGCGTAAATACCCCTGCCTCGGCTAAACTTTCCCGCCATGTTTAAGATCGGAGAGATAGCAAAGTTCCAGGTTGTGCAATGCGCTGAAAAATGAATATGTTAATCATACAATTCCCTAAAAACATTTAAGTTTGTAACCATTTTTTACAAATAAAGAATTCGGGCACGTACAGAAAATCCATTGTTTATAAGAAAATAATTTACACTCGGCGAGGTGAAATTTCATTATTTATAAATAATGGTTTAACAGGGGTGAGATGAAATTTCATGATTTGTAAATAACGAAGTCACGCACCGAGTGAAGTTTATTATTTATAAATGATACTTTTACACTCGGTGAGATGAAATTTCCTGATTTATAAATAATGAATTTGTACGCAGAACGAGCTTCGTTATTTATAAATATTGAAGTTGCTTAACACTATGATTTATAAATAAAAATTTTAGTGACCGCCTGATTTATAAATAATTGAATTCCCTTAATCAATTATTTAGAAACAATGATGCCACGGTAAAAAATTATCTATAAATCAGAATGTCCCTACAACAATTATATACATATCATAAGACAATTTATTTCCTTTTATTTATAAATAATTTTCCTGGCATTTGCAATTATTTATATATAAGAAAAAAATGTTATAAATTTGGTCTAAATAATAAATTTACAAACGGCGCCCCATACGGGAATAGACACTTTATTACACTTTTGACCTTAGGCGTATATTAGACGTCTAAAGTGTATAAATATACACTTTATACACAATATACAGAATAGACACTGAGATGATGAGTCAAGTTCGGGAATAGACACTTTATACACTTTTGACTTTAGACGTATATTAGACGTCTAAAGTGTATAAATATACACTTTATACACAATATACAGAATAGACACCGAGATGTTGAGTCAAGTTCGGGAATAGACACTTTATACACTTTTGACTTTAGAGGTATATTAGACGTAAGTGTATAAATATACACTTTATACACAATATACAGAATAGACACTGAGATGATGAGTCAAGTTCGGGAATAGACACTTTATACACTTTTGACTTTAGGCGTATATTAGACGTCTAAAGTGTATAAATATACACTTTTTACACAATATACAGAATAGACACTGAGATGTTGAGCCAAGTTCGGGAATAGACATTTTATACACTTTTGACGTTAGACGTATATTAGACGTCTAAAGTGTATAAATATACACTTTTTACACAATATACAGCATAGACACCGAGATGTTGAGTTACGTTCGGGAATAGACACTTTATACACTTTTGACTTTAGACGTATATTAGACATGAAAATAGTAAAATTTAGTTCTGTGGGAATATACAGAATTTACACTTCATGTATAAAGTGTATAAATAGACACTAATAGATGTATATCGTTGTATAAATATACACTTTATATCTCAAAGGTAAAAACTGTCTATTCTCCAATACCGGGCCTCACTCTGATTTTGGTGAACTTAGGCATAAAATCCCATATTACCCTGCGGTCTTGTCGTGTGGGCTTAAACTTTCATCTGACAACGTTAATTGAAATAGCTGTATATACATCTATAGAATAGGCCAGACTTCAAGTTTCTAAAACCGCCTCCCGGAGCTTTAAATCGACAAACCAAGCACATAATAACATACATTAACACAGTGTTCATGTTTCTAAGCGTTTTTATTTGACTTTCATCCGTTCAAAAAGACAAAATTATCGTAATTCACAAAATCCTTTGTACACAACCGAAGCAGCCATTAATATTCAGCTAGCACAGGTCCACAACACAAACAGAGGATGGTAAACCTGTGGAAGAATGTTACATTTTGCATATTTTTTTCTTTCACCATTTTGTTTTAAAAAGGAGTGTACATTTCACAGGTTTAGAACGCTCTTCCTAAAAGCCCCTCCCTCCTCCTCTTATCCCTTCCATGATCGCGCCACACCAACCGCAAAGACAAGCCCTCCTACATTTCATATAAACCGACTTCACAAGCATTTATGAATAAACTCAAAAAATTACTTGAAAAGAAGTTACTAGAACATGCTATACTCATACCGTTGTTGAAAATTGCAATCTAATTTTGTCAACTTTGTTTACGTGATTTAACTGTAGTGGCATTTCCGTGCAGGAAAATTCTAGCTGAGTTTGTGGTCAAGTTGTTTCAGTTGTTGTTAATTTTATCAACGAACCAGAGAAAGGTTTACCGAGGCAGAGAAAGATTTATCACGGATGCATCTGGGAAGCAATAAATTCTTGTCTAATTTCTAGAAAACAAGAAATGTCATTCTTACTGAAGGTGTACTTTTCAATCAATCACTGTATAAAGAAAATAATTTCTAGAAAACTTTTTTTTACCCATGTTAGCTATTGAAAAGTTCCTCTGTGATCAGAGGCATGCACTGAGGATAAGGCATCAAGTATGCGAATTAAAAAACCCCAAAAAGGCGCTTTTTATTGACTTTGATATGTCAATTTTCTTATAGTTACCAAGCAAATGAGCGCTCAAACCTCACGGGAAAACTAGAAAACGGACATTGTCGGAGTCACTTACTATTTTTCGCAAATAATTGGTCTCTATTTTCCCCATAGTTATTTCAAAGTTTACTACTGTTCACGGTTTTCCAACCATTCCACCTAAAGACAACAATACGTATGCGTGTGAAATGTGAACATTCTGCAGTATCACCGGCTGGAGTCGTGATACTGCCTCGAAATAGAACTTTTTGGAACTTCATTAGCCTTATATTAGTGACAAACAAGATGCGATACAAAAATACATCCTTTCATTTTGGAGGAATCGGTTTCAGTGTTGAATAGAAAGTTATCAATTTTTTCTTTTCTTTTTTTCATGTAAACAGCAATTCTGTCAGTTCGAAGATCATAACTTTTTCAGTCTGTTGGCTCGACAAACGAGCTAACGTGGTGTATGCCAATTTATGATCATAAATAGTTTCTCCGTTCGCAGAAATCAGTCAACTTAAATCAGGTGTACAGCAGATATTTCATTAACATTTCTAAGCTGTTCGGAGCTCATTATGTTACAGAATAATGCATGATACAAACTGCCAAAAAAACTGAACAAAAAGGAAAAGAAAAAATAGTGCAATTTACTGGCAAGGACCAAAATCTTTTCATAACTGAAAAGTGGCCTTGAGAAATACAAAAACAGAACGCTACAAATACAAATGGCTTGAGAATTTATTTTGCAATCCTCGGCAACTAAAGGCACCAATAGAAATTTCTAGACCAACACAGGAAGATTTTAGTTGTACTTGACCCAGAGACTAATGAAGAGTCGGTGGAAATAAATCTAATTACGGGGGCTTTTCTTGTTACCAAAACACATACATGCGTCCAGTTAAGGATATCAAATCCATTTGCACAAAATCAGCCAATGGGATCTCGGTAGGAAATCAAATGAAACTAAATACGCTGAGAAAAATTTACGCCCGTTGTGATCGACTTAAATCTCGTTGTGTCGGTGATATTCTAGAGAATTCAGCTTTGTCTTACTCCCTTTTCATTTTCATCAGCGTCACTGGAAGTAATTTTTCTTTCCAATCTTGTCAGTGTTCGTTGTAACAGCTGAACTCCCTTTTTCCTTGCTAGTCGAATGTTTTCGTCTCGATTGGTCTCAATAGCATCCAATTCGATTAAACAACATGTAAGAACTTCTTCCAGGATTAAATATTCCTTGGTTTTGTTTTTGTCACTGAACGCATCTACTTCCTTCTCCAGCTCATTAGCTTTGTTGAGTATGCTTTGAATTTTTAACAGTTTTTTCCTGTTTTCATCATTTTTTACTTCCGTCTGCTGTGGTTGCAACAATGGACTTTGACTGGGGTTCGGCTTGGGTGCATCAGTTAGTCGACCTTGGTCTGTATTGGCTTCCTCGTGGTTTAAATACCTGTCAGTCTCTATACTGTTTTCCTTTGGGTCCTCCAACACGCAATCTTCGTCTTTTTCATAACCCTTACTACTTCCATCCAAACCATCATCAACTATTTCCTGATCCTTCTCGGTTTTAATTTGCACGCTATCAGCTTTTAAATCTGGCTTGATAGTTCCTTCACCATGAATAACGCAATCTCCCTGAAGCACGCTTTCGCTGAAATTATTCCCTTCTTTTCTATTCCCATCATCTCTGTCGTCAAATTCAACCTTGATGGGTATGATAAAGGAAGTTTCATTTCTATGAAAGCCATCAGAGTTTCTTCTGGTCAGTTTCGGCGCCAAATGACTTTCCCCCAGGCTTTCAGCACTGTATGTGTTTCTTCTCCCCAGTTTTACCGGGTGACTTGGACCCGAAGTGTAGTGATCTTCAAACACTCTCACCAAGTCTTCAACGAAAGGATTTTCCGTGAAGAAATGCCTCCTTTCTTCCTTTTCTTCACGTACGTGTAACTTACTGGGTATACCTTCCTTGAAATTCTGCCCATTTGGATGATCTGGCAAGCCCGTTTTCCAGAATTCAGTAAACTCTTTATTTTCATCTCTGTTCTGGACATTTAAACATTCGATCGGCAGTTCAGCTGTGTTTTGAACATTTTCGGCCGTCGAAGTTTCCTCATCACCATCCTTGCTCGAATTTGAAGTTTCCGCCACCAATTCAATTCTCTGTCCGCAGGGCAAACTCGACGATTGAGTTAAAATGCGGGGTTTTCCCTGATTCTCGCATGTTGCTCGTACTCTAAACTCTGGGTGAACACTTATTGGGATTTCTCTGCTCAGGGACATCTTTTCTCTTTAGTCTACGTCAGGGACGTTAATATAGGTAAAAGGCTCTTTAGATTATGAGATTACTTTTCTTCAAACGAATGGAATGTAGCTAAAAGCTTAGATAAACATTTCTGAGATATTGGCACGATGTGGGCGCGTTTAATTTTGATGAACGCCTGTAGTTACGCAGACGTAAGAGACAAGCTCCTTGTGATGCATGCAGTACTAATAAGTATTGGTTTGATATAAGGAAAGCAAGGAATCCTAACAAAAGGAAATGACTTTCTATTGTCAAGTTTTGAGTTAAGTTAGAAATCAAATTCCATTTTTGTCATTTCTCGAACTCGCTCGCGAGTGCCGCGTCCACACGTGAGTGCTTTCAGTGTTTCAAACGGAGGTTGTAATTCAAGCAATTTGATTAATACTTATTCGTGTCGCCCTTTCGCGGTTTCTAAGGTGGTAATTTCTGCAGTGGAAAATCTAGAAAAGCACAATTTCTGCTTTTATAGCTTCATCAACGGACAAAACTGTTCTCGAACTTTCGTTCCTTTTCATGATGAAATTAAATATGCTATTTGGATATTGTCCAGTTGTTGTCCACATTGTCACTGGAGTTGATTATGCATATTGTTCCTTGTTTTGATTTCTATTGAGCTTGGAGAGCCACTTTTTTTACTGTAAACAATATTGTTCTCAAGAAATTTAAGAGATTTATTGGAAAAGATTGATATACTCGATCAATAATAAATTTCTCAATAATTAAGATGTTACTAGTTTTAAAGGGAGATCGTTTTGAGTTGGCTCATTCTGTTATTCGGTATGTTTTTGTTGTGGTTCTAGAAATCCTTAATTCGTAATGAAGTTATATTTGGATATTTACGCAGGTACGTTTATCTTTTTTAATGCTAGGGCAGACATCGAACTATGTCATAACTAAGAGAAATATCGCCTCCCCTTCTTAATCTTATCGTTTTCGTTTTCAAATTTTTAGATAACAAAGGGAACATTTTTCTTCCTGTTACCGTATTATGAAAAAAAGGTAAGCTAAATGCGCCTACGATAATGTTTTATACGGTCCAAAAATCAGAAGAGATCGTAGTGCGGTCACGAACCTTTTATGTACTCACAAGTAGGAACTTAACAATCACCATCCCCTTCTCCTCCTCCTCCCCTCCCCCTTTTGGTATTAGCAACCTTCTACCTACACCTCCCCTGTACGTGCGGCCTCTCTAAGACTTCTTTTTTCATGAAACGAGGGCTATTTCCCTAACTTGCGTAATAGATGTCTTCTATTTTCTTCCTGTATCAGAAAAAAGGCCCTTTCCTAAAGCAGGAAGGGAAGAAAACGAGGAATTGCTTCTTGTTCAAGTAAATAGTTCCTCACTGGATCCCCCAGCGTTAACTATTGAACAAAGAGTCGCGATAGCCTGGCTACTTATCTCCCCAGTCTTCCTGTCGGCGCGACTCAAGATGGTGGACTCTCGAACTTTCTAGACGTTTGCCTCGAATTTTCAATGTTTCGCGTCATATTATTCACTGACTTGCTGCAGGAAATTCAGGAAATGGTTTTCGAGCAGCATATGTGCACTTAGGCATGTGTTACAAGTAAAACACGTTACAGCCGATTCACGGAAAAAACAAACCGTACGCTTTCAACCACGTAGGCAGTTACAACAAAACAATGGGTAAGGATTATTACAAGATACTGGGTCTTCCACGCAACGCAAGCGAAGACGAAATACGTAAGGCCTACCGAAAAATGGCCTTTAAATTCCATCCAGACAAAAACAAGAGTGCCGAAGCTGAAGAGAAATTTAAAGAGGTCGCCGAAGCCTACGAAGTTCTCAGCGACCCACAGAAGAGAGAGGTGTTTGATAAATACGGTGAAGAAGGCCTCAAAGGTACCCCAAATCCACCTGGTGGTGCTACCGAGTTTAAATTTGAAATGCCGACAGGATTCACAGCTTTTACGTTTCATGGAGATCCGATGTCTACGTTTTCAAGAGTATTTGGAAGAGAAGATCCCTTCAAAGGTATGAGTAATCGGATATAGAACTCTTATTGAAACTCACAGAAAATATAAATAAGCACACTGAAGATTATTGTAGGCCAAAAAATAAGCTTAGGACCAAAGCTTTGAGCTTTTGCACAATATTTCGATGAATAAACCAATATGACGAGAGTTGCTACATTTATTTAGTTACACTGTACTTAATTAATTAGTAGTCAGTCTTTTCCTTTAAAAAGAAATCAAAACAAATTGAAGCATTTTACTTCATTTTCTGCTTTCAGGCATGGCTCGAGTTCAATCGAAAAACTGTGTCAAGTTTTCAAGCAGTATGCGTCCTAGTAATCGTCAAAATAATTTGCCAGAGCAGTTAAGCTTAATGTTATCACAGAAGCACTTGTTTTTCACATATTTACCTGTACCTGTATCAGTTGCCTTTTTCGTTGATTCTCCCACGCACATGTATTAATTGTGGTTCTTTGTTTCATCCGGATTGGTGAGATTGCGATTCAAAACGTAAAATTTTTGTTGTTTGCATTTTTCGCTGAACAGTGGTACAGCAATATTCTAGAAACAGGTTTATTTTCTTTTATTATGTGGGACAGGTTTAATAACAAAGAGAAACGAAGAAAAGGGCCATTTTAGGAAAGTTGTTTTCTTTTCCTTTGCTAGTATTTTTCTTCATTATTAACCCTTGTGCTTAGATGTTGGACATTATAAAAACAATTTAGTCCCTGAAGAATCCAGAACATTTTATTCTGGAAAATGTTTGTTTTGCTATTGACACGGCAAACAAATTATAGTGGGGGTCTGTCGTTAATCAGTTCCCAGTCATTTTTTTATGTCAATATGCAGTCAATTATTCAGTTCTCCAGATTCTTAAATTATCTAGACTTTTCTTTGTTGTCTTGATTTCTTCATATCATTGATCGCTTGAATCCATAAAAAAACTTTGAGCAAAGAATGTACCAGTTATTCCTTTAAAAAGGTTTTATTTACTCTGTGTTGCTTATTGCAAATTGCTGCCCACAAAAAATTTTTTTTGTGTTGTGAGGACTCTAGATTTTTCCAGACTGTTAATATTCTCTGGAGCTCAGCAAGACTGGATAATCACCGGTCATCTGTTTCCAGTGATATGTGTCTCATTGCAATTTCAAGTGCATGGCTTTCATTACAAATCTTGATTGGACAATGGGAAATACCTCCCAATTAATTGCATTCTTTATTGGCCATAACTGTCTCCTTGGCAAAAACTTAACTTTATACAAGGGAAAATGATAAGATTAGTGTAATAGGATTTGAATAAATCCTGAACACCTATTAAAATTAAATAGATCATACATTTTTCTCGTACGTTGATCCCTCCTTAGAATTAGACTGTTTTTTGTACGAGGATTTACATACCCTCCAAATCGGAGAAGATTGGTGGCATAAAAAAAGTGTGTTTTTAAAAAAAAGGTGGTCCTCAAAAGTTTAATAACTGCTTCTGATGCCTACTAATGACAAGAGCTTTAGTTAACTGTACTTGGTCAAAAGGAAAACAGAGGTTTTTCCGATTAAAAAATGAAAATTATTTAACGGTGGATTTTCCTGTGGTTCCTTCAGTGAATTTTTTTGAAAGCTTGAACCATTAATATAAAGGCTTTATTTCACATTGTGTAGTTCCAGAAAATATCCATACTCCCCCCACAGAAGGAATAATTGGAAATTCCAGGGAGGGTGGGGGTCTCAAGGGCCCAAAAATGATATTTATCAATATATAAGCTTTGAGCTAAATCAGGATTCCAGATTCTTCTGTGGGAGGGTGGGAATGGATATTTTCTGGAACTACACATTTCCATTTTTTGGAAAAAATTGTCAGAGCAGTTCAGTTAGTTAGAAATAACAAATCACTTCACTGAGGAAACTTCTAGATATGAATGAAAGAATGATAGTTTCCTTGCTGCCTTGCTGCCATGATAATGGCTTCTACCCCCCCCCCCCCCCGGGAAAAGAAACTCTCATTCATACTCGTTAGTGCAGGTGATTTGTAAGTACTTTAGGGAGCCTTGCTAACTCTCATTCTCACTCCCAGAGATTGGTTAAGTCCAAGGTTTGAGACTGGTTACATTTGATTTTAGCCAAGAAAGCACAGAAAAACTTGAACATATGCTTCACTGAATGAGTAGGAGCACTCTGGACCATGTCCAAATCATTTTCTGAAAAGTGTTTCAGAGTAAACGTGCACAAGATTTGCGTGACTTTGTGCTCTAAGTTTCTAAAATTCTGGACGTTAAGACAGTCCCAAACTGCCAAGCCTAAATTTCCAAGCCTTGAGTTTTTATTTGCCAAATTTTGAGACTCAGATAAAATTTGCTGAGCTGGAACAGTTTTTGTGGTCCATAATCCTAAACCATTTTTTCATCTTAGGAATGTTTGATCGTGGCTTTGGTGTACCTGGTGCTTTTGGAGGAGTAGATTTTCCAGACATGGGAGGCTTTCATACCTTCCATCATCAAGCACACCCTGCCTTCAGCCGTCAAAGGTCATCATCTTTTGAGGACATGTCATTTGCACGCAAAAAGGCCCAAGATCCTCCAATAGAAAAATTTCTGATGGTTACACTAGAGGAACTCCTAACAGGGACTACTAAGAAACTGAAAATCATCAAAAAGGTTTTGAATCCTGATAGAATGACAACTCGCCCAGAGGAGAAAATTCTCACTATTGATGTAAGAAAGGGATGGAAAGAAGGAACAAAGATCACATTCCCAGAGGAAGGAGATCAAAAGCCTCACACTGTTCCTGCGGATATTGTCTTCATAATTAAGGACAAACCACATATTTACTTCAAACGAGATCAGGATAATAACATTCTTTATACGGCAAAGGTGTCTCTGAAAGAAGCCCTCACTGGCCACACCTCAGGGGCATCAGTTCCAGTTCCCACGTTGGACAAACGAACAGTCAACATCCCAGTGAACACTATTATTAAACCTGGAACAAAACGCCGCATCAAAGGGGAGGGTCTGCCATTACCCAAGAAACTTAATCAGAGAGCTGACATGCTGGTGGAGTTTGATGTTGACTTTCCAGTGCAGCTACCAGCAGCAAATATCGAGATGTTAAAGAATGCTCTTCCTGAGTGAGAATAAATGCAACTAACTTATGAGGTTAGCTTGTCATGAAGTTGTTGGCCTGAGTGAAATAAATATGGTTTGCTCTTAGAGTGGTAGGCAAAGGAACTGAGCGCTGAGTGTGTATTTCGTGTTGTTAGTGAAAAATGCAAAGATCAGATTCCAAATTCTCTAACGTTGCCTCTGCGGATGTCTTGAATAGTTTTTGTTGTTTGGGAATTTGGTTTTAATCATGCAGTTTTTAAATGCAAAAATCACTTAGAGAGGATGCCCTTGTGAATTAAAATGTTATCTAATGCAAGACATATAATATAATGTCATTTCTGGGCTGACATTTTTGTCGGTACTCAGTTTCTTGTCATTTTCCAGTGATAACTGGTGATTTCAGGTCACCCTGTAAGATTTTATCCATTTAGAGCACAGAGGAAATTTCATTTTTAGACAAAAAAAACATTGCTTACAAAATATGATTTGCACCCTGGATAATTATACAACTGAAGATGATTTCATACCAGGCTGAAAACAGGTGTATATACAAGAAAGGAAAACTAAAACAAAATGAAAACGAAACAAAGGACAACCTAAAATGGGCTTTCAGGTAATTATAGCCTTTATTTTCCACATCATTCTTCTTTCATGTAAATAAGCGTGAAGACTGAATATAAATACATTAATAAATTATTTGTTATTGAGTGTTAGATGATTTAGTTACCTATGTTGCAGACACAGACATGTAGTCCCTTTTCTGATGCAGACGTATTTATTTCTTGTTAAGTTTGCTCACTTGTACTGTAAATTTCTTCATCCTGAAATTTAATAAACAACTCACGAAAAAGAACCACAGGCTATTGTTCAATTGACATGGATTCAAAGGAAGAAGTGAGAGGGTGTGCAATTTAACTCTGTTCAACACAAAAATCTTTCTTGTTGCACTGCATTTGTTACAATTTTACTGTTAAATTGTACTCCCCGTCACGTATATGGTAAACACACCTCCTCCCTTCTTTATGCCCCCGTCTATATAAGTGCTTCCCCATGATATGTTAAAGTAATACAGGTGGGTTTAAATTATGAAGGAAATACAATGATTCCAAGTTAAAATATCATATTACATTGCATCATGGATTGGACCCAACAACTAAAGTTGGAATTTGTCTTTTCCATGCATATATCTTATTAGACGGTTTAGTGTGTAGTATCGTGGGATATTTTTCGAGTCACGCCTTATTTTGGCATTATTTCTCACTGAAGAAGAGACAGCAGTCTCGAAACGTCTGAGGATTTTTCCCCATTTTCTACTTCAAGCGCAGAGACACTAATGCATGGTTCAATTTTACCTGTTACCATCCCCCCCCCCCCGGGCAACCCCGGGGACAAGTCCAGCCCTTCGGTCCCGGGGGTGGGGAATTGTTTGGAGCCGTCTTGTCCCGGGGGGAGGGGGGCGAGGCAAATCGAAAATAACTTTTTGTTGTTCTTGTGAGTGGGGGGGGGACAGGGGGGCGGGAGACCGGGAGAAAAGGGGGCGGGAGGTGTACGGGAGTCGGGAGAAGAGGGGGCGGGAAGCGGGATTCCCAAGGTGGCGGGAAGCGGGAGAGAAAGGGGAAAATTACGCAACATTGCGCAATGTTTCGCAATCGAAAAAATGTAAAGGGGCGGGAGCCAAAAAATACAGGGCGGGAACCGGGATTAAAGGGTACGGGAAGCGGGAGGTTCAAACCCCCCCTGTCCCCCCCCACTTGTGAAGTACGTCACTTCTCGGTTAACGCCGGACCGCGTAGAGAACACTGCTTGTTTCCAATGAGAATCGCTAGAATTTGCAGCAGACTGGTTAGAGAAGAATAATCTCTCAAAATTAAAATCTGTATTCGAAGGTACTTTTAGTGGGGGGGGGACAGGGGGGCGGGAGGCCGGGAGAAAAGGGGGCGGGAGGTGTACGGGAGGCGGGAGAAGAGGGGGCGGGAAGCGGGATTCCCAAGGTGGCGGGAAGCGGGAGAAAAAGAGAAAAATTACGCAACATTGCGCAATATTTGGCAATCGAAAAAATGCAAAGGGGCGGGAGCCAAAAAATACAGGGCGGGAACCGGGATTACAGGGTACGGGAAGCAGGAGGTTTAAACCCCCCTGTCCCCCCCCATCTTTTATTTTAAATTGTTAAATGAATGTGCGTTTGATGCGTACTCGAATGGATGGCATTCGTCACAAACAAAGAAATATTTCTTCAGCGTACACTATATGAAAACGGATGCACGGCTTTATATTAAACAGAGGTCTCAGTCCAGTGTTCATTCTTATGAAACAAGCTAAGAAAAACTCCGTTAAAATGCTGCCAGCAATTTGTTCACTGGCGGGCCAGCTCTTGTGCGTATCAGGTGCTAGATTTAGAATAAATCACGTGGCAAATTCCAGTTTTCTTTTTCAAATATAGTGTTCATGTTTTTATTACATTATACATGTAGTGTCTTTCGTTCAAGAAACTCTAGAAAAGCGTTTAAGTTCTTATCAAAACGTCTGGTTTTGCTGTTGTACGGAAATCTATGCTTTGTACACAAAACAACGTATTTGTGTTCGATGAGGAGTCCCGGGGGTGGGAAATTGTCTCTTTCTGCGTGCCCGGGGGTGGGGAATAAACCGCCAAATGAGAACAAAATTGCAAATTCCCGGGGATATGCCCGGGGGGGCATGGTAACAGGTAGAATTGAACCATGCATAATTTAACTTAACATCAAGAACATCTCGATTTACATGCGCTACACAGTTTTTATGCAATTTTCCGTTCAAAATACAAGAGACGAGTAAAAATATCCCACGATACTACACACTAAACCGTCTAATAAGGGATTTATTATTCAATTTAGCTGCAAAATCGGAAAAGTGGTCCGCTTCTAAACTGAGTTGCGTGACAAACTAACGTGACTTCTGAGCAGCGAGTGAGCGGGCCAGCGGGGCCAGGTTTCGCGCGCTTGATGTGAGGTTGTAGTTGATTGGTCAACAAGAAATTCTAGGGAATTTTCAGGCGGCGCAGAGTCTGTCAGCTTCCTTTCCCTGGGCTGTTATGTATAAATAGTTCTCTACCTTGAATCGAACTTGATTGACAACATCAACAGTCTAGTACACGTAACTTACCTAGAATGGTAAGTAAACTTTTTATTGTCAAAGCTTCCGAAGAGTCTCTTTCGCTAGCGTCTCCAATAGATAACTAAATCTATCTGCTTACGTCATAGCTACAAATGAAAAATTCACCTTCAACCTCTTCAACAAAGCTAATCTGACGAAAGAAATGTCGCGTGTATGACAGATTTGCTTTGAGAACTTTCTCGCTTAATGACCTCTCAATGAACTCTATCGACACAGTGAAATTAAATGATATTACCCAAGAATGTCAAATATTTGAGAAGTTGATTAACTGATAAAATCGGTGACTTTACCTCAAGAAACAAATAGAGGCTACTTGCAATCTAATACCTCTAAACCTGTGTTTATAAAGATCGGTGTTTACTGTTCACAGCTATTTAACCAGTAGACTCAACAATATCTTCCTTCCTATGCTTTACATCATCACAAAACTCAAGAATGGAGTTTGTCATCGCCTTCGCAACCGGTTGAGTTCGAAGCACTATGTAACCACAACTAACAATACTCTCCATGACTCATAGACGATCTCGCACGCTAAACAAACTGGCATTTCAATCTCCCTTTCTATGTCATTTATGACAACGTGCACAAAGCAACACAACATACAAAACTATTTTTATGCCGACATACTGACAACCTGCACAACTCCAAAGTTCTCACCAGCCTTTGTAAACACTGCCCCTTAGAAACGAAATCTCCTGAAAAAACAGCGAAATAAACAATTCAATCTGATTCAACAATTACCTTTACTCAACTTCAATACACCACGAAACTCAAAACAACAAAATTACACTTCACACTTTCAATCTCGTAAAATACACGTCATTTTAACGAGCCTGATTATTTAGAGCCCCCGCGGAGACTAGGTCTACTGACTACCGCCAATTCAGGAATGTGCTACCCATTTCATGAGACGGCAGCGACGTTTGAGACGTCGCGCCGCCTAAAAACGAAAACTTGTCAAACCTGTCAATTGAGCAAGCGTCGTGATTATTTCAAACTTGCAAAGAAAACAAAGACGGAATAGGGCAAATCTGAGTTATTTTCGGTTTTACAATTAGAGCCTGACAACAATGTTCTTGGTCACCGAGTAAAACTACGAAAAGAAAGAACTCGACAGAACAAACAGAACTCGAAAGTCAAGTCAAACAAAGTTAAACAACAACTTGTTAACAATCCAAACACACTTCAAGCTCAGTCATCTTCGTCCGAATCAATAACCACGCGTCGAAGAGATAGCGGTGGAGAAATCTGACCAATAACAATAATACATTGTACATTTGTTGAAGACAGCTCCTGAGAAAAGACGGGTTCCGTTTCCTGACTTTGACAAACGACATAAAAGATTGTTAAGTTCCTCGACGGGAATTTCTTCAATGGCCCTTGTTTTCTAACAGACTTGCACCATCGTTTCCATAAGCATTGAGGTCAGTTTTTGTCTTCTTTGTTGTATTCACGTTTCGATTTTTTTCAATAAATAAGGAAATTTCACTGTTGTCTAGATCATTGCTTGTCTCTAGGAAATCGTTACCGTTAAAAACCTCGAAATTTGGTAAGCATTCATTGTTTTCTTCAGGAAAAAACGAGCGTTTCGGCCATTTTTTCATCCTTCACCTCGTAAGCCTAATGCCTGACGTGACATTTGTAGAAAACCTGTCAAACCGGTCTTCTGGAGTACAATACCGTGGGATATTTGTACTCGTTTTGGGTGTTATTTGGACTCCACTAAATGCAGTTGAATAATAATGTAAGTTATTTTGACTTTCTTTGTATAAGTGGCCCCAATTAGAGTAGCGGCACTGTAACAGGACTGCACTGCAGAGTGGACAGTACGTAGTAGGTGTATTACTGTTAGTAATCAGGGGCACCCAACGAGAAAATTTTAGCGAAGTACTTCAAATATCATTTTCTGCTTTCTTAGATTGTTTCAGAGCTTTTTAAAGGCATATTTGTGTCATCTAACATAGGCTGATCTGTTCGGAATTTTTAGCTGAAAATTTAGGCCCCAGAAAATTTTTGGAAACAGAACCCTATCCACAGAATTTCCGAGCTGCTGGTAGCTCTCCGAAAATGCTAGCAGACCTTATTTTACACTCTAAACGACATATTTTTCCGTCTGAAAACAATAGGTATTAACAGTCCCCTTGCTTCGAAAGCCTGAGGTAATGTTTTGCCCAAGAAATCTCTAGCTAGTTTACACAGCAATTAATTCCGAATATCTCAGGCGATTTAGGCCTGATCAAACAGATATTCCCAGAAACGAACCGTTGGGTGCCCTTTTTAAAGGGTTTTAAAACAGGTCTTAAAAGACCTAACAGTGGCTACTATACCTGTCAATCTTAAGGAGGTTTTATTCTCAATATTACATAATAAATAAATATTTCCTTTCATTTACTCCCCTAAAATATTTTCTGTTGCCAAACAGGTCAATAATTATCAAGGTTTAGAGGCATTCATGTCATAGATAATAAACAGAGTTCATATCCATGATATAGCACAGCCATGCCACTCACTCTGTAACCTGCAGGCTTGATTTTCATTTTGCTTGATAATAACTATTCCTGTGGGAAACATCAGGCCCAATTTTAGCAAGCAACCTATGTTAACCCATGATGCCTGGGGGGGGGGGGGGCACATTGTGCCCGCACTGACTTTAACAAATTATAACTTTTAAACGGCTAGACAAATAATCACCAAATCTGGTGACTTTTCCTAAAATTTATCAGAGAAAATTTTCCTGTGTCGATGACGTGTCTATGATGATTGACGTTTCCATAGCAACCGTCTACTCAGAAGTGTATTTTGACTATTTTCTGTCTTTTTTTCAGTCTTTTTTTCAGGTTTTCCCCCGTCATTTGTAAGAAGAGGATAATTTTTTACTTTTGTGTGCTTGTTTTGACTAAGTATGTTTCTTAAAACAAAATCATATAGTTTTTGGTGACGTCATTGTCAGCTGTATGACTGCAGGTTTGGGATTCAAGATGGCGGCCACAAATTCAACATGGCGGGTTTGTGACGTCACGACACGTCATAACTGACACGTCATGAGCCCAATCTGTTCAGCTAATGACGTGCTACAAACGTGCTAAGTTTCATCGCAAAAGCTTCAATGCTTTTTTAGATCTATAGGGGGGCACTTCCCCCCCCCGATCCAGGCTCAGAAACTCAAAAAATCCAGGCAGAATAGGGTTAAGAGAATATGGTAGCAGTGCTTAAATTAGGCCTGATCTCGGCTTGCTCAATGGATATACAATATATAAACAGCAACTGGATATGACTCCATGATTGGCTCCCTAATGACAAGCTATCAGCTCTGATAACCACCCGATTAATTTTAGAGCGAGCTCATTAGTAGAACCATTTCACATCGTACAAGTTCGAACGGCAGATATTACGGTATCAGGCGATACCGCCGTCCAATTTGATATCCCTCGTCCGATTTTAAGTCAAACGGGTCGATTTTTTAAATTTTAATGGAAGAAAAATAAAACCGTTTTGCAGAAGCCAGTGACATGATCATTAAAGACTTTTTTCTTCTTTAGTAGGACAAAAGTGCGTTGTGAAAATTATTTGGAAGGTTATAAAATAAATAACACCCTTCCTGGCTTGCTGATATATCGATGGAAAATGCGTGGCTCAATTCTAGCTGTTACTATGCCCCCACCCCCCGCCCTGGGATTTTTTCTCGAGGTTCTATTCCTTACCCCGGGTACAGACAAGGGGACAATTCCCAACCTCGCGGACAAACTAAAAATAAGCTGATGAAAAGAAGATGAAAACATTTATTTTTGTATTTAAACAAAAACTTAAGTTTTAGAACAATTGAAGTCCTTTCTGAAGCAGAGCAAATTATGTTTATTGAAACACGAACAATTAAATTTCAATATTACAACCAGGGGGCAGGTCCAACCACACTGCCTCTCGCCGTGGAAAATTGAAACGAATTACTAACAACTCTTATAGTCCTGAAAACAATGCAGAATGGTGTCTTTTTATCTTTAAGTGAAAATAAATTGCTTGTCTACAAGAAGATCAAAATGTTTGCTCTCAGTATATTTTAGAACATTAATAAATACATGTACAAAAATATTAACTTTCTTCTGGAGGAAAACCCAGACACACTCCCTCAGGTACTGTTATTTATCGGAATAGTCTTAAGGAATTTCTTAACTCATAAGCGTGAAACAGATTATTTTTCTCTAGACATTCGCTTACAAATTTGATCGATCCTACAAATGTATAGACTTGTCCACGCGGGGTTAGACGCCATTGTATAACCCCATACTGATCCTTGAACAAGTAGTTATTTCGATTTTCCCCACCCCCTCTTCTCCCGGGACAAGACCACTTGAAAAAATTCCCCACCCCCCCCCCCCCCCCACCCCCCGGGCCAGAAGGGCCACAAGTGTCGGCCTTGCCCTTGACCAAAAGATTGTTCTCCAAATTTCACAGTTAACCTCGAAACTTCGCTTCTCTGCCAGCTGTTCATTTTTCGAAAGGCATTATTCTCCGATATACCAGCCGCCAGAAGGGGTTTATTTACTAAATATCCTGCAACTAGAAAAGTCGTGCAAAAAATAGCAAAAAACATAGGACAATAACCGTCCCACGGACGAGTTCTTGAGGTTGTTGCACGGGAAAACCCACTTAAGTAACAAAATATAAGGATTTTTGTTTAGTCAGGAAATTAAAAACGGCAATAAATAGCCGATTAAATTGACATTCCAGATCAAATATTGTCCTAGTGTTGTTTCTTGACCGTCTCAAAGACTTTAAACCGCATTTCAGCCAGTCTAGGTTTCCGAGACCGTTAACCTTTGATTAGCACACCGACAGGTGTCTTAGTAGTTCATTAAAATGATTCGTGCTTCCTGTTTTCTCTTGTTAAAACATCCTTTCTATATACAACAATCGCCAATAGACAGAATACGCAAAAGGTGAATTGAATGTTCCAAGACAGAATTCCATTTTCAGTCACGACAGCAAAATCAAACAGATTATTATTTAATCAGAGCCGGAAATCGACTGTTCTCAACGATTTTTTATGCTTTACAATCAACACCAGTATAATCACGACATGCTCCTCACAAAAACCTATACTCGTTGTGATATAACGCTATTTATCTTAATAACACTGGGCGTTGAAATCATTGATAAACGTCACAAGTTATCACTCTAAACAGCAGGAACCTCAGACACCCTAGTTATCAGATACATCAGTAAAAGCAACGAAAGCGTCTCCGACATAGCCCGATCATACAGCGAAGTTACTCTTAGGAATACCGAAAATCTCGCGAAGATCAGCAAATCTACGCGACTAGCTCATAGCCTGCGAATACAGCCGCCACTGGAGCACGGAGAGGCGGCTGTATTCACAGGCTAGACAGCTCACGAAAATAACCACAGGGATATGCTAACTCGTAGATGCTATCGCAACCATGAGAAGAAAAAAAACGAAAAAAAAAATGCCCTTGCTAACGAAACATTTCCCAGGATCCAAGGTTGTCTGGTTGTAGATTGACTTAGGGAAGGTACGTTTTTTCTTGGGAGGGGAGGGCTGGGGCCTCAGAGGGGTGGGTCATCAGTGAAAGTGAGCACCATAAGGGGAGGGCCATACCTCATGTGAGCTATTCAAGGGAGGGTCACACATCTTTTCCAGAATTTTTTAATGAGAATTTTTGTGATGTTGTTTTCCATTTTTCTTACAGATTAAGTTTTTCTTTTCACCTACTTTGATTTAATTTATTGTTTTATTATAGGTACTAGGTTACATTTCTACATGTATATTATGCCATGGCACATAATTTATCTAGGAGGACTCGTGTCCTTTTCCGTCCGTATCGCGAAGTACTTGACTCAGGTATCGTTTCTTCAGCTTCTTGCTGTTGGCTATCCGCTGCCTGATCTCCTGAGTCGTTTAGTTCTGAGGAGTTACTAGTAGATCCAACAATGCGCTCTACGCTGTCGGAAATGTAGGAAATATTTGTTTTTGAGGGCAGATTTCGCATGCTAAACAAATAAACCTTTCTGTTAAAATAACCAACACCAATGCCGGCTAGTCGGAGACAGAAGCGCGTGTATTTTCCCTTAGATATTTTATGTTCAAAACTTTTATACTACTCAGTTACTTCCGTATTTAAACTTCAGCTATAAAACGTAAATATCCCACACTGATTGTTCGCATTTTCCTTGTTTCAGCGCGCACACATTCAATATCGAGATATATTTATATTCAAAAACTTTGCATTCACAAGCGAAACGTTCTGAGGTTTCTACAGCATGGAACATACCATGTAGTAGTGAGGGGAGGGTCGCACTTTTGTTAGTCACCTAAAGGTGGGGGGGGAGGGGGGGGTCAGACGTTTTTTTATTAAAACGCAAGGGAGGGCCAACAATTTTTTGGGAAAAAAATACCAAAATTCCCCAGCCCTCCCCCGCCAAGAAAAAACGTACCTTCCCTTACAGCCACCTCGTTAAAGGTCCATTCACAAATGCGATTTTCGACGCGATTTTTGTCGCGTTCTCCAATTCAATTTTTGTCGCAAGTAGTAAACTAGCGGCAATTTCTATGCAGTTCGAGTGGGATATTTGTTGCACATTCCCAAAAATCACCGCCATGTTGTATCAACTTTCCAACATGTTCGAAACCACTGCGATATCGCAGCGACAAATCGCACTGAAATCGCCGCCAGTTTACACTTCCGATTTTCATCGCGAGCTCGAGTGCGACAAAAAATGTATTGAAAAGTGCAACAAAAATTGCCCCAAAAATCGCATGTGTGAATGGCCTTTACTGTACATGCCATCGGCTATAAGCTAACGTACAGCTCGATTTCTTGTGATAATTTTGACCCTTTAAGCCCTAATATCAAACATTCATACTCTCCTCACTTGCCTCCATATATTTCTTATGGAACAAGTTTTGAGAATTTGTTTGAACATCAGCACATGTCTTTTGCTAATCATTTCCTTCACTTTCATGACCTGTATGTTTGACCAAGCAGCATATTGTATAAAGGAGAAGTTACATATTGGTCACTTTGGGAGCTTTTAATACTTTAAACTGATATGAGCTTGCATAATTTCCACACTGTTCTCCATACGTTTCCTATGGTACTAATGAGAATTTTTTAACAATCAATACCTTTTCTACTTACCCTGCGAGCAGAGGCCCTTCGATCTTCCTAGATAAGTCGGGAACTCTGCCAGCCAGTTCTCGTTCCCAGAACCTACGATCTGACTTGTCAGCGGTGGGATCGTTGGGCTCTGGTATCAGCCATTACCGGATGTCGCACGACATCCGGTAGCGCATGTCTAATTCGTCAAGGTGCTATTGCGCCTGCTCTATTCTCGTCCGGGAGCTGTCCGGGAGCTGGGGAGCTGGGGACATTCTCGTTCCCAGGGCCCACGATCCTTTTGGTCTGCGCCAGGGATCGAGACCTCTGGCAGGGACCGAAGCAGGAAGTCCGCGAATCACGGACTTCCGGCTTTTGTGCGCAGCCTCAGAAATTTGAAACAATAACGGTTACTATCGGTTACAAAAATGAGCAGCTATTGCGCTTGCGCGTTACCTGGCCCCTGCCAGAGGTCTCGATCCTTGGCGCAGTCCAAAAAGATCGTGGGCTCTGGGGACGAGAATGGAGCTGGGTACAGCTCTGGGCATGACAACTCTGACAACAACTGAGAAATTTGAATTCCTATCGATCGAGTCGTGGTGTTAGATCGTTTGAAAGCTGTTCGGGACCCTCTAAATCTCCTGCAATTAGCTGAAAACCCGGAGCTTTAAAAGGAACTAACTTAAGAAGCTGCCTTTCGTGCCGTAGTTGTTCAGAAGAACGATTGTCCCTGCATTTTGCTGACGGTTTTTGGATTTGTATTTTGCCTGAATAAAGGTATTGCATTTGCGTTATACTGAATTGTACAGTTGTTTTGTTACATTCGTTTGGTTTCTGTTGTGTGAGAATGTCAACTGTGTACTTATCGTTTCGCCACTAAACGCTACACTTTATTACGTTTTACCCAACTGAAAATTTCCAGAAGCATTTGGCGCCCAAGTTTTTAAACATCAACATCCAGAGGTCATTACAAAAGTTGATGAGACAGTTTATTCCTGGACAAGCTGTAGTTTTGTAGAAAATGCTGTAGTGAGGAAAGAATCGCTGGCTTTTAGTGACAATCTCTAACACTTTGAATTCTTAACAGCAAAATTTGGTCGCTTAATCTACCCTAAGCCACATTCTTTGCGTGGAAATTGATTAAGTCAATATATTAATTAATGCCCTGATTAATTCAATCGGAAATAAAACGTTATGCGTAGAAACCAAAAAATTTTGACGTTATTACGCATACAGTTTGAATCGGCCAATCAAAATAAATAAATTTTTGGCCGTTACCAGAGCTACAGGAGACGCAATTTTAAAAAAGCCGCGTAGCTCTGGGGACGAGAATGTCTGCCAGCCGCCTCGACTTTCCCTGTTGAGCATGCGATAAATTCAAATGTAACCGAGCCTTGCTCGGCGTCGCTTCAATTAACATGTAATAATAATAATAATAATAATAATAATAATAATAATAATAATAATAATAATAATGATATTTATCCGGGGAGCCCACTCGCCTTGGCGGTTTTCAGTGGGGCCCTGCAAATTATAATAAAAATAAAAAATTAAAAACTATGAAAAGAGATAAAAATTGATATTACAATATAAAACTAATTTTAAAATACTTAAACAATTAGAATGACAGCCGCGTCGACAACAACATATTCTGACTTCGGTCGTCACACAAGAGAGTTGAGAAAAGCTATAACTAATAAGGGGCCGATTACATGGCAAATTTCAGGCGGGCTGAAATTTCGGACGGCCCACCGGGATGAAATTTTGTTGCGATTACGGGTGTTTATATAATGCAAAAATTCGTTATTTAAAATGTCTATATATATAGGACTTAAATTTAGCCGTTAAATCGATTTGTAGAAATAAGTTATTCTTCTATATTACTGTTCCGATTTTCGCCGTTGATTAACGGCCAAATATTGGATCTATATATGATAAGGGGTCCACTTTTCGCGGTTGATCAACGGCTAAATATTGGGTCTATATATATTAGGGGTTTCAATTTTCGCCGTTAATTAACTGCTAAATATTGGGTTTCTATATAATAACGGGTTCGGTTTTTCGCCGTTAATTAACGGCTAAATATTGGGTCTATATATATTAGGGATCCCATTTTCGCCGTTGATTAACGGCTAAATATTGGGTCTATTATAAAAAGGGATCCGATTTTCGCCGTTGATTAACGGCTAAATATTGGGTCTATATATGATAAGGGATCCGATTTTCGCCGTTGATTAACGGCTAAATATTGGGTCTATATATGATAAGGGGTCCAATTTTCGCCGTTAATTAACGGCTACATATTGGGTTTACATATAATAAGGGGTTTAATTTTCGCCGTTAAGTAACGGCTAAATATTGGGTTTACATATGATAAGGGGTCCGATTTTCGCCGTTAAGTAACGGCTAAATATTGGGTCTAAATATAAAAGGGATCCGATTTTCGCCGTTAATTAACGGCTAAATATTAGGTCTAAATACGAAAGGGGATCCGACTTTCGCCATTAAGTAACGGCTCAATATTGGCTCTGAATATGATTTGAGGTCCGATTTTTGCCGTTAAGTAACGGCTAAATATCGGATCTGAATATAGTAAGAGCCCGATTTTCGCCGTCAAGTAACGGCTAAATATCGGATTAAAATATCATGAGGTGTCCGATTTTCGCCATTAAGTAACGGCTAAATATCGGGTGCATATACGATAAGAGGTCCGACTTTCGCCGATCAGTAATGGCTAAATATCAGATCCATATATTATAAGGTGTCCGTTTTGCGCCGTTAAGTCACGGCTAGGTACTGGTTCTATATATGATATAGGACCAAATTTCGCCGTCATGTAATGGCTAAATTTCGGACCTTTATACAATACGCCCAGACGGCCGGGAGTCAATTTTCGCTTAAATCATCTAACCGACCGTTATTACCTCCTAAATGCCTGCTACGCTAAAAATCAGTTATAAGGCCGGATTTATCCGCAACACAGTATCGCTCGAGCTTCTATTTTCATTGAACCCTTATTGTATATAGAGCCAATATTTAGCCGTTAATCAACGGCGAAAATTGAACCCTTATTATATATAGACCCAATATTTAGCCGTTGATTAACGGCGAAAATTGAACCCTTATTGTATATAGACCAGATATATAGCCGTTAATCAACGGCGAAAATCGGATTCTTTATTATATGTAGACCCAATATTTAGCCGTTGATTAACGGCGAAAATTGAACCCTTATTGTATATAGACCAGATATATAGCCGTTAATCAACGGCGAAAATCGGATTCCTGATTCTTTATTATATGTAGACCCAATATTTAGCCGTTAATCAACGGCGAAAATTGAACCCTTATTGTATATAGACCCAATATTTAGCCGTTAATCAACGGCGAAAATTGAACCCTTATTATATATAGACCCAACATTTAGCCGTTAATCAACGGCGAAAATTGAACCCTTATTGTATATTTAACAATTATTCTACGAGGGCGCGCTGGATATGAAATGATAGATAACCAACGAGGCGCGTAGCGCCGAGTTGGTTATAATCATTTGATATCCAGCAAGCCCGAGTAGAATAATTGTTTTATTAAAAACTTAACTACTATTTTTGTTAAAAAAATCAAAAAAAGAAAGAGAAAAATGAGAAAAGGGATAAAAGGGAGCAAGAATCGATCACATGACTGAACGAAAAAGGCGCCAAAACCTTGCGAAGTGTTGCAGCGTTTCATTGCAAAGCTGAATGAATCAATGAAAACTGCTCGAAAGTGAACGAAGTGGCACAAGTTTGGGAAAAAAATCTTCTAATTATTGGCTCTGAAATATGGTACATGTTTGATTTTTCCCGAAACATTGTTGTAATCATCGTTCAAAGCGGATTGAGGCTGTACAATTTCACCATATTAGCTGCTGGAGTTGAAACAGAACAAGTTTGTAATCTGTTCGCACAACGGAGCCATCATGTGCGTGTTTGATCGAAATGAAAACAGAACCAATTTGAACTTGAAGAAGTAATTTCTATGCAGCTCAGAAGCAAGATTACTGTAGCGAGGAACATTAGAATTCACCATCATAGTTTGTTTAATGCAAAGCACAAAATGCAGTTGTTCTCGGTTTAGAGGTTGCGGACGGAATGGTAAAAACAACATTCAAACAACTGGAAAAGCGATTCAACTCCGTTTACATGGCATCCGATTTCTATCTGAGCATTTGGACCTGTTGGAACACAGAGCTACAACGAGTGCAGGTAAACCAGTGTCAATTTTGCGTGTTAAAGCCGAAAAAAATTTTCGCCCTTCCTTCGGCCTTCTTGGTAGTTTGCAGCTGTAGTTTGTTTAGTACTTGTTTAGACTGCTTCATGATTTTCGCACCGAATCGTCATGAATGTGTGACAGTTGTTATTAAATGCTTCTGCCCCATTTCACTGTGTTTTATTTTGTCTTGTCTTGATATTTTGAAGTGGAAAGGCTTCCTGATAAAACCTACCGTTTGTTCAATTTTAATGATCGACGTGACGATCGAAATTGTAAACACAACGTTCAACAGACCCAATATTTAGTAGTTAATCAACGGCGAAAATTGAACCCTTATTGTATATAGAGCCAATATTTAGCCGTTAATCAACGGCGAAAATTGCACCCTTCTTATATAGACCCAATATTTAGCCGTTGATTAACGGCGAAAATTGAACCCTTATTGTATATAGACCAGGCCCCAGTTGTTCAAAAGTTGGATAGCGCTATCCACCGGATAAATCACTATCCAGTGGATAACGCAATCGGTTTCCCTAATACTTATCCGCTGGATAGTGGTTTATCCGGTGGATAGTGCTATCCAACTTTTGAACAACTGGGGCCAGATATATAGCCGTTAATCAACGGCGAAAATCGGATTCTTTATTATATGTAGACCCAATATTTAGCCGTTAATCAACGGCGAAAATTGAACCCTTATTGTATATAGACCCAATATTTAGCCGTTAATCAACGGCGAAAATTGAACCCTTATTATATATAGACCCAACATTTAGCCGTTAATCAACGGCGAAAATTGAACCCTTATTGTATGTAGAGCCAATATTTAGCCGTTAATCAACGGCGAAAATTGAACCCTTATTATATATAGACCCAACATTTAGCCGTTAATCAACGGCGAAAATTGAACCCTTATTGTATGTAGAGCCAATATTTAGCCGTTAATCAACGGCGAAAATTGGAACCCTTATTATATATAAATCCAATATTTAGCCGTTAATTAACGGCGAAAATTGGAACCCTTATTATATATAAAGCCAATATTTAGCCGTTAATTAACGGCGAAAATCGGATCCTTTAATATATATATCCAACATTTAGCCGTAACCTAACGGCGAAAATTGGATTAGTATTAATTACAAAGCAGGTTTGTGGCTAAAAAAGTTTTACAACTATAGAGAACATCAAATGCGAAATTAGCACTTATAAAAACTCCGCAGTCCAGTGATTTCCAATTAGCGGGTCACGGAAGTCTTGCATAGAAATCTTGGTCTTCGAGATTTTTATTTTGTCCCTTTTTTTGTCCCCGTCATTCAAGAGTATTTTCTCGTTGAGTCTCTTTCGTCCTCAACATTCTCGGCTTTCATTCAATTAAACGCATTTGTGTCGAGTTTGTTTCGTATTCAAACTTCTCGGCCGTCATGCGGTAAATTATATTTTGCACTGAGACCGTTTCGTCTTCAAAATTACCGGCCGCCGGTCGGCAAATAATTGTTTCTATTGCCGTTTGCTTGTCTCGCCGTTGGCCAAAATAAATGTCATTTCGCCATAAAAATAAGCGTTGAAGTGCACATTCGCGTAGCCCTTCCCATCGATTCCCGCTCAAACCAGAAGTAAAACCCTGTAGAACACACATTGTCGTAAGAGGGGGGACTTGAAGGTAGGCATTGGTTGGAGCGTAGCGTGAAAGTGCAGCAAATAATAGATACCTGAAAGATGCTGTCAGATGGACTATGAACAGTCCATGTCTGTTATAATGCAAGAAGGTAGAAGAGTTTCTGAATGACAGGTGGCTACTAGACTATTTAGCTGAGAGATAAGAGGGACTGTTTATGTCTATGTCGAGACCTCATGTGCCAAATGGCAAGAGGTTGAGCTAAAGTGTGCCATCAACACACAACAACATTCAACGGAATACAAACAATTTTAACTTGGGCTTTTTTATCTCTAATAACTTAAATAGTGTTCCTTTTTTCAAAAGTAAAGGAGAAATTAGGAATAGAATAGAGATCTTTACACAAGTCTAGTAATTAAGTCTTTATAAAAGTGTATTCATGCAAGAAAAAAAGGAGGAAAAGTCATCCAAAGAAAAGAAAAACGTACACGACGTATTCGTCTCAGTTCCAAGGTCAGAACTTAAAACTTCTTAATCTGCGAAGAAAATCCGAACATTTTAACATTCGTGGTTTACACTGAGCTGCACTTTTCCAAAGCACTTTTCGACTTTATTCTGGAGCTCTTCGAAGCATAAAGGTTAAACAGCCACATGTCTAGAAAGTATCCTTTTAGTACTTGCTCAGACACATGAAATCAAATTTCTCACAATTTGTAGCAGTTTTATCTTCAGAGCAACAAAATTGAACACTGCGCTTTAAAAAGTGAAAAATTCAATCGAATTTTCAAAAACTTAACAGACCTTCCCTTGTGACTGTTACGATCAATAACTCCACTTTGTTTGACTTTTTCTACAAAAGGGTGTAACCAGGTTTTAGTGCAATTTACCTCATTACAGGAAATTTTTGCAACTTGAATTTCGTGATTCATATGGTGCCTGTGTCTCGCAATGATAATTTTTGGAGAATAGACGATCGAATCAAAGACAAAAGTTTTCTTTTTTATTTACATTGTAAAATAAAAAAGCAAATAGTCATGTCATGAAAATTTCCTGCAATAAGACCTGCATGTTATATGAAGGAGTGTAATAAATAAGATCATCTACAAAAAGTACTTATTGTCTTTTTTAGTACAACATATATAGTGGGGGGGGGGGGACAGGGGGGCGGGAGATCGGGACAAAAAGGGGCGGGAGGTATACGGGAGGCGGGAGAAAAGGGGGCGGGAAGTGGGATTCCCAAGGTGGCGGGAAGCGGGAGAAAAAGGGAAAAAATTACGCAACATTGCGCAATATTTCGCAATCGAAAGAATGCCAAGGGGCGGGAACCAACAAATACAGGACGGGAACCGGGATTAAAGGGTACGGGGAGCGGGAGGTTTAAACTCCCCTGTCCCCCCCCCCTATATAGAGGATATTACACGACGGCACGAAGATATGAATTTTATTTCGAGTGGTATAAACAATATTTTACGAACGAGCGCAGCGAGTGAGTAAAATATTGTTTTTTACCACGAGAAAATAAAATTCATATCTTCAAGCCGCCGTGTAATTTTCTTTTTATTATATAGACAAGAGTGTTTTTCCACAAAAGACAGTGTAAAGCGGGAAATGGCATCAGCGATACCCTCACTAGTGAGGATATGGAAAATATGCCACTCGAGTCCCCGATGTAGTTTCGTATGAACTTTATGAGTGGTATATTTTCCACTAAAACACTCTTGTCTATATAATAAATAGCGTTATATTTGTGTCTATGTACAAATGAACTTGTCATGGGTCGTTTTAAGCTGGATCAAACAAACTGTCAGACAGCATTGACAAGGAGCACAAAAAGCTGCAAATGTATGACAGTGATTGCCACGACTGTGCATTACTCCGTTACAAAGGAAAAACTTGAAAAGAAGCTCTGATCTTAATTTTCTTCAAATTCATTGACCCTTAAAACTGAGCTCTTCCACCTTGCCTCCTTCGTTACAAGAAATGTTTCTGTTCATAGATCCGTATTGCTGTCAGCCCTGTGACATAGGAGACTGCCCTACTCTATTTACTTCATAAGGAAGTCCTAAAAACTGGTCGGCAATTCTTCCAGCCTCTCGTACGCCACTCAGCAGTGCCCCATGCACTGTAGCAGGATAATTCCTGATCGTATGCTCTCCAGCAAAGAACACCCTTGGGGGATTGGGTGGGGAGGGGTTTCCTGGTGGCACTCCCGCCACTGGGGGTGGAGCCACTGGAGATGCCATTAGATCATAGTCATTCCCTGAAGAACCAGCTGCCACAAATGAATATGAGCCACGTGACCACTCATCGGACTTCCACCGTGTCACCACTGACTCTTTAGGCTGTCAGAGAGAACACAAAGGTGTGTTATGTTGAGCTGCATGAAATACAGGTTGTAAAAGGGGACTGCTAATGGAGACAGCTTAAAACTTTTTTTTGCCCATGGCCTAGAATCTGGAGAGGAGCTAGGAGACAGTCCCTGAGTTGTGTAATGCGGTACTAATTTGTGAGTTCGTGGACGAAATTCTAAGTATAAATATTCCACTGCAAGTTATTGCCAATACTTTTCCATAGTGCTGTTTATTATGCTGTACAAGGTGGCTCTAATTCTTGCAATTGTGGATGAAAGCCTAAAGTGTAACCATTCAAATGAGCAGCACTTTCTGTGACACTGTTTATTACGCTGTACACCTGCACAACGTAATTCCAACGTTTCGGTCAGTGGATGCAATCTTTAAGTGTGTGACCATTCAAATGAAAGCTCTTGGACTGTAGTGTTTTGATACACTGTTTCTTATGCTGTTTAAGTTGGTTCTAACTTTTGGGACTATGGACAAAGTTCAGTACTTTCCTTTGTTACTCTTTATTGTGCTGTAGAAGGTGATCCTACCTTTGGAATTTGCAGATGAGCTGCTGAGCGGCACTTCCTTGTGATAGTGTGTTTTTATTTTTAATTTTCCTTAAAAATCTTCAAGTATTTGTTCCTAGGCAATCTTGGAAGTAGCGTGCCTCTCAGACGGTCGCTCAATAAGGCAGTGAGAACAAGCGACCTCGGAATATCCAAGAATGAGGCTGTCTTGGGAAGTATGTACAAAGGATTAATTATGGGTGGCAAGTCATTAACAGGTAACATTAACAAACCTGAGGAACTGCACTGCTTCCAAATATGCCCTTCAACACAGCAATGGCGCTTCCCACAATGATCTCATCAGACACATTCTCCAGCTTGTTGGCAGCTTCACCAGCCACAAGTGCAATGAGGACTGGAGCCTTGTACAGATTCCAGAACAGGAAAAGTTCACCACGATTTGCTGTTGTGCTTCCAACATGACCAAACAGATTCGTGTTAGGATCCCAGAACACTCGATCAAAACATAGAACCACCTGCAACCAACAAAACAAGTCAAAGTGATCACAAAGAAATCACTTTATCTAAAGAGGCTACGTCACAAGGATTATTTAGGTCTATTTTAGATGAATTCTGTGCTTAAATCATTACTTAGTACCTTTACTCATACAGAAAATGCCCCTGTAAAACTACGAGGAAGATTTCAAATGAACTTTGTCAGGGAGAGCTAACCATAATAATTTTGGGTGATTTTTGAAGACATAGCAACAACTTGAAAGTTCAACCCACTTCCATTCTTGCCAACCGTAGCAACAGATGACAGGAACAGTCTCAGTGCCGTAAGATAGTCTTTAATAACAAAGCTAGAGCATTATTTTTGGAATTCAATTGATGCAAAGACACTTTGTAGCTTTATAAAAAGATACTAAAATAGCGTGACATAACCCCTTTAACTGTTGCAGTGTTCCATGTCTCCAGGACTCGCTGAAAGGCTCAACTTAATTTTCCAAAACTGAACATAAATGTTTCTGAAAAATCCCAGCTGGTTGGGGCCTGACCAGTGGGCTGTTTATACAACATTACCAAGATTTGACCACAGGGATACCTTGAACAAAATCCAACTTGCACGCTCACCTTGTTCAGATTTCCAAATCCCATTCGGTGAATAGCAGCGGTCTTCCACTCAGGGAGGGGAGGGTGAAACTGAACCCCTGATGGATGGCTTTTGAGTACTCCAAGAGGGAGGGTTATTAATACAGCATCTCCCTTGAAGGTCTGTGTTGTGGTGATGGATGACTTGCTAGTGCTCTGAGTCACTATCTCTACACCTGATTTGTGACAAATTTCAAAACTTGTGGTCAGATGATATCATCAGTCATTATGGCCCTCAATCTGTTTTCTAGAAGTATGCAGCACAGTAGGTAGACATGCCCCAAGTTAACCCTTTAAGCCCCAATAGTGACGAGCATCTTATTTCTCCTTACAATTTATCCCTACTTGATCAAACATTGGTCACAAGAACAAAGGAAATGATCACCAAACATGAAATCTCTTGATGTTTGGGCAAATTCTCTTAACTAGTACCAAAAGAAATGTATGGAGAACACTACAGAGAATATGCATATTAATATTGGGGCTTTAAGGGTTAAGGTGAAACAGGCAGAAACGTTTATGTGTAACATGGTGCACAATAAATGCCACACCTTAGTTTTTATTACTACCAAAGAGTCCACTGCAGTACAACATTTGTTCATCAAATTTGTAAATTGACAAATTATTTAAAGAGGTATAAAACCTGGGTAAAGGTCAGTTAAAGTGAAGTCAAGATGCCACATGGCTTACACTGTAGATACAACAGGGAACTTAAGCAAAGACATTCACAAACCACAAACGACAACAGGAAATTGTTTTGATGCATTGTGATACCAAGACCCCAGACATCTAAACAAGAGGTTTCTTGCCCTTGTCAAGTAACAAAAACAAGCCAATAAAGGGAACATTCAACTTCTGCTTGATGTCTGTGATTCAAGCAAGTCTGTGGTAAGTTCTGTAATATTGGGCAGTGACTTCACCCATCACTGACTAAAAGTAAGGTAGGAGTAAAAACAAGGAAGAACTCAAAATAAAATTCCCTGAAATCCTGACAACACCAAGGATTAGGAACTCGGCTCTTATTTCAATGTTTTTTTTTCCAAAGGCCACTAAGAAGGAGTTGAACTGAGGTTTCATCGTTTCAGCAAAACTTTTGAAGGATCAATAATATAGGAGGGTCAAAAAGTGGCTGTCCTACAGACATGTTCCCTAAAAATATTACAAAGCCTTCCAGCAATGAATTTCTCATGATTTAATCTAGGACTGGCCATCCATAAAATCCCCAGAAAACCTTCTGCATATGGAGCTGAACCATTAACGTCTGGTCTACTAAAAGACGTTAAGTTTTGTTTACCAGTCCTATTGTAGCGAACATGTCTGACTGCCGTATTGAGTCTAATGTCAAGTCCTTCAGCCAGAGCAGCGGGGAGGCATGAATAACCATTGCGCACGGTCATGTGACTACCACTGAACTCAAAGTCATCGTCTTGATCCCAGTGCTTTAGCGATAATGACGTCAAAGGCGTGGCATTTGCAAACTCCAGATTAGCAAAATGCCAGTCCAGGATTTGACGATCTCTTGATGATAAATAAACATCACTGAAAAAGAAAACCAACAAAAATTGAAAACAGCAGTACATTAAGCATGTGGTCTATGTACAACTGAACCACACAGACATCCACTTCACTCAGTTCACACAGACTTCACTCACTTCACACAGACATCCACTTCACTCACTTCACTCTTCCCTAAAATTAGCTGCTTTAGACAGTCAGGCAGCCTGTCAATAAGCACAGTTTTTTTCTGGTCTAAACAAAAGATGATATTTTTGGCAGTACAACCTACTCCTCACACTCAAGGATTATTGATTGGGTCAGCGGACAGAACAAGTAAGAAAAGCAAGCAAGACAACAGACATTACTCCTTCCTTAATAGAATACTAACTAGTAAGATAAAGACAGGTAACATTGTCCTCCCTTGAACTTAAATGTCCTTTTAATTCTAGTAGTGCAGCTGTTATGTTGCATTTGCCTAATGCACCTTGGTTCTGCATAAATGTTCAGCCCTCCCTTTACACCACAGCAATGTTCTAGCTTAGTTTAAACAACACTGGGTCTTCTGCCCTATCATTTCTCTCAGAGCCCTGACATTTTTTCAGCACCCTGTCATTTTTCTTAGTGTTCTGTAATTTTTCAAAGCACCTTCTCATTTTTCCTGTACATGTTTATAATGATTTGTAGAAAAAATAAACTTCCTGACTTGTGCAACATGACTTCGTTTTGTTGCAAAGCACTTAGATTCCCTATAGCTATTTGTTTCCCTTTTTTCCATTATCTCCATGCTGTGGTTTTTTTTTTTTTGCCTAGCTAGAACATTGCATTTATCAAAACATCTTTGTAATCTCCTGGGCTATTTAATCCACTGTATAAGGCACAGTCTGTTTTCATGTTAACCTTATTATTTTGTTACATCACTATTGTACCTTGGTGGGTTATCTTCCAGTTCCTCCAGTTTCTCCTCAATCCTTAACTGTTCCTCTGCCATTTCATCATATTCCTTAGGATTCAAAAGGTGGTACAGTTGTATTATTGTTTACAAAGTATGGACTGGTGTTGGTGACAAATGTGTCAAGTGCTAGAAAACTGAACGACAAGTACCGGTATATACCTCGCTGGATGGGGGGGGGGTACTCCCTTATATAAGCTAGATAGGTATGTGAGGCTCCAGATGGTATGGTTTTCAAGCTATTTTAGTCTGAAATAGGGTATAGATTTTGACCATTTTGGTCTGAAATAGGGTAAAGTTTGTGCGATCTAGTCTGGAATTGGGTATGATTTTTAGATGAAGCTACCTGTTTCTTATTTTCATCTCTTGAGAAGGGTCTTTTGATTAATATCAGAAATTTGAAGCCCTTCTCAACTGTCTACAGAAACCGAAGCAGTTCCTGGGGAGGTCTGAAATAGGGTATCAAATTTTGGGTCAGGTCTGAGATAGGGTAGGGAAAATAACATATTTTGGTCTGAAATAGGGTAATGGTACCAAGAAGTGGACCGCACACCCCACCCAAACTTTCAGCGTCTACCCCCTTCCCAGGGATATCTCGTCAAACAACGTCAATCCATCCAATTTTGTAATTCTCATCACCGTGTAATAATACTGAGTACAGTAATCAACTTGCATTTATCTAGCCACAATCAAACTTGTTGTGACCATGTCCTCCTGACTGGCGATTTCCTCATTACCACGATAAAGTGCATATGTTACAGTTAAATGAATTGGAGGGCTGTAAAATCAATAAACCACTTTCCACCTCAGCCACCAGTCCTAAGTGTACATTACATGGTACAGTTTGGAACAGACCAGTTTCAGCCAGAGTGGTACAACTCAAACGTACTAATACACAAGGAAAGTCCAAGTCAGAAAAGGATTGACACAGACACTAAAGGGAATGGTGTTACTGTAACAGCCAAACCGAGGAGTGGCCTCATGTAATAACTTCATTTAAGTTTTAAGATGACAATATATCTGAAGCAATTATAAACAACAAATTTGACACTCACCCTGCAAAGGGCATTTAAGTCTCGTAACTTGCTTTTCACTAAAAACTCTGACGTAATGTCTCTGCAAGGAAGACAAGACAAGAAGATGAAACAGGCATAGTCAAATATCTGCTAAACTGATATCATCAGTTACATGAGAAAACATATAACATTCAGTTTTCCAATTCTCGCTTACTTTTAATATTCTTATGATCACCTTTACATGTAATACTTGTAGTACCGGTAATTATGAGGTGCCTTCTCATATCTTTCAGAAGGAAAACATTGGTCGCACTACAGTCATTTATCTAACTATGGTTACATTTCTCGTAATGATTATTGGGACATCACCTGCCATTTAATGTGACAAATACCTTGGTTCCTTGACCTTGAGTGCATCCTGGTGTTCTTTGTGTGTCTGCTTCACCTTTTCTTTTACTTGCACCATCTGGAGATGTACAAAATGTATGAAGTGACTTTTTATGTTGTTTAACAGAAATTTAAAAATAATGCCATTGATTTTGCAGAAAAAGGGTTCTCCTAAATGCTGGTTATGAGTTGGTGGAGTTATTAGTTGGTGGAGTTAGTAGTGCAGTTATTTGTAGTTCGAAATTTTGTATTGTCTGACCCATGCAGTTTTCTCTTCATGAACATTCTCTCTTGTAAATGTTACATGACTTATGAAAATTTGCTGTCCTTGAGGCTGAAAAGGCTTTTTGGGTTTAGGCAGATGCTGATTGGTTGATGATGGCATAATACATCTGTGGTTAGGTAAAGTGCATACACATGTGGAACATGAAGTTATGGGACATTGATCAGAGATTTATAATCTTGGTGGGGGGGGGAGCACTTTCTTAACATCTAGAATGAAAAATTACCATATGCTTAATGAATGGTGGGGACATACATCCTGTACAGCCCTGTAAAGCCAAATGCTCAGTAGCTGCCAGTTAGAGCGACAGAAAAGAGTGAAAATGAAGAGAAAGCTCAGGCATTCTTTGTGCTCAGATTCAGCATTCAAAATCAAAGCTTAAATATACAGACATAAAAAGTCACGTATAAAATCAAAGTTCACTTCAAGCTTACATTGTTATTTTCAGGGGGTATTTCAAGTGCTAAAGATACCTGTGCTAAGTTTGTCTTCAACTGCTCCTGAATCTTCAAGATCTTTTTAGCATGTTCAATCTGCTGCTCCTTTACCTGCCTCTCTTGCATCCTGATAACAAACAAAATAAACAAGAGCTCATGTTAAACAAGTTACAGAAATTAAAGTAAAGAACATTTATCAAGTATTACACAGTATGAATAGTCAGGGAAACATAAATGAACAAGCATTAAGTCAGCACTGGTCAAGTGAAAGGTCAAAAGGTCACTCAGATAGTTTTAAATCTATGGATTAAAGTGGAAATTTTGCCTTGCACCTAGCATACTACCCTCTACAACTCTGTGCATGATTTATTAGCATTGTGTAAACAATAGGAACAAAATATGTACGTTGCTTCCTAGTGTCCTAGTGTAAACGTCCTAGAAATCAGACAACTTATGTACCACCTTGTATGCAAAATCTGGTAAGTTTCTCTCTGGTAGTGAACAAATTGTCTTAACCCTTTCACTCCCAAGAGTTGCTTAAATGAAAACTCAGGACAAATCCCAAATTTCATTATGTAAAATGCTTAAATATAAATAGTACCATGCAAAAGTACTGCTGAAGAGGTTTCATTTGAATAATCACACCATAGAATTTCATCCACAGACTCAAAATTTAGGACCACCTTAGTGTCTCCATAATTGACTCTGGGAATGAAAGGGTTAACTGCACCATTACTTACTTGATAACAAGCTCCAAGGCATGTCCTAAGGATACAGGTTTACTGTGCATGTAGTTGAAGTCCAGTTGATGTGAAAGGAATGATGTGGCTTCCAACAGTCTATTGAACTCGCGCTCTACCATCTCATCTTTTTCTTTGGCAACCTAGATTGAGACAAAATGACTGATTTTCAAAACATAAAACTTTTTACCCCTTTACTTACCAGAGACACATAACATCAGTTAGCATAATGGCAGTTAACTTGTTAATTTTGAGTCTATGGATGAAATCCTGAGGTAGTTCACTCACTCAGACATGATTTTAATGTCTGAGTAGCATGTAAGGCCTCAAAATTCTAAGGTGTAACCATTTGAATCAAAGCTATTGATCTGAGTACTTTCCCATTTTTCTGTTTGTTGTGCTGAACACATACCAGGTGATACCAACTTTAGAGTCTGTGTATGAAAGGTTGAGGTGTGACCAGTCTAATGAAAACTATTGAGCAGAATTTTTCTGTGACACTGATTATTACTATTGTACAAGGTGGTTTCAAGTTTTGAGTCAATGGCAAACAGTCCTCAGGCCTGACTGATTCAAAACCTTCAAGTACAATTTTTAGAGAGATTGTAAAACCTGTGCTCTAGGCAGTAAAGGGTTGGCATAACTTCAAAGCGTACATGAGAGGAATATGATAGAGTGTAATGTTAAATGCTCTGCTGGGCAAATTGACTATCGGTCAGAACGATGATCACAAAAATTTCACTGATACTATTGACACTTATCTAACGATGAACCAATAGCCCATTCAGGATTTTGTTCTTGTTGATTCTAGATGTTTAAAACCAATGGAGGTATCTACTGATTTTGAGTACTACGGTTAACTTAATTGCTTCCTTTGTCCAATAAATGTACTGGAACAGTTAAATACTCAAAGCAATACAGCAGGGAAACATTGGGTGTCCCTGTCTTCTTAGCACTTTTGTATCAACTGTTGTTAAACTGTATTAGTATTCAAATCACTTGAAAGTGTTTAAACACTTCTGCGTCACCACGTTTTTTAAGGTTTTGTTGCTTTGGGAAGGCCCCAGCACAACTAAGTACAAGGAAACTTTGTGTACTTTCCTGGCCTATAAGAAAAACTGCTCAAATGATCGATACATCAAACCGACAATCACAGCAATGAAGGAATAAATCCTCTTTAAGCCATAAGCAAAATTAAATCATCATGAAAGAAAAAACAACTGGATTTTACAGGATGGCCTACGTTTTTATATGACGAAAAGATTGTCACTGTTACAAATTATCTGAATTATCTGTTACAATATCTGATCTATAGCTACTGTAGATAAAAGCGTTAAGTTTCACCTTGTGTAATCATACCATTCACATGATTAGTACCCACTGGTTCCACCATGTATCAATACTAACATGTCTTGCTGTTCAAGTACTAAGGAGAAGGGGTATCAATTATCTGAAGGTGTCAGAGTGAGCCAAATGTGGGCAGCAGTATGCAGCAGTTTCTCATTGGCAGCCACTTGAATTTAAGGTAAATACTTTTAGATACCTGCACACCACAGGTAGCTGCTTGCAAATAAAACTAAAGTACAGGTGAAAATAGAATGGCTCACAAGTATAGGGCAAATCACAACAATTTACTATTAACAGCTGGCAAAGTGAAACTTAATGCTCAGATCTAGCTGTATTTCAGACACTGAAATATTGTAGCAGTCACTGAGAATGGTTAGGAAATATTACAATTTTCAGTTGAGTAAAGCACAAGGGAAGTTTGGTGACAAAGTTTTGACATTTAAGTTATCATGTTGTCAAGGGAAACTTGCTCCATTTCCAAGGAAGACTACGTCATTCAGCGATAAAGTGCACTCGTGAGAAATTGTCAGACATGATCAATTCATGCAGTCTCCCTTGGAAATGGAGCAAGTTTCCCTTGAAAACATAAATTCACCAAACTTCTCTCATGCCTTACTCAACTGAATTTCGTAGTAGATGATTGAGTTGAGATGAACGTGACAGCATGTATGATGGATGACGCTATGCTTCATTCAAAACCACAAGGAAAGGAAAGCCTACCCTCACAGCCGAGAGTCTGCTGTTGGCTTTCTTTTCAATTATTGGGCCCTTCAGGAAAAAATCAAGTGTAATGTTAACCAATAATTGTTTATATTATTTTCTGTACCTTTGTAAGCCAGATTGTCGGAAATAAGGCATCATAATGTTAATATGTTACTGCTTGATGTATTTTTCTCTTCCTCGTGTTTTGTTAGAGTTAAATAAAACAGTAGCCGCTGAAGGCCATGAGTTAACATGACTGTTGTGAATTCTGGGATTATTACAACATGCTGTTAACTTTAAATTATTAATAAAAATAAACGTAACCTACTGGTAATAATCACGTTTCATATGCAGGACCACCATGAACTGGATCCCTGGCACTTACCAATGCAATAAATATTTATTTCAGTTGGGGGAAAATTGAAACAGGTTTTTATACTTGTGAACTCTTTTTGCACATGCAGCCTAGATAATGTACTTGGTAATAGTGGTTTGGTTTCATTAACCCATGCATTAACTTACACTGTAAAATACATGTAGCATTCTTTACAAATATTATTATTAACAACAAGACAATTTAACCTAATTGTTAAACATTTTTAAAATATGAGGTATTTGTCAATAGAATTGTTTAAAAGGTACTGAACAGCCTTACAAGAAAACATTCACTTTCCCAACCTCACAGCATTCTACTTACAAAAGAGGCATATGATTAACAATTAGCCAAAAACAATTATCACAATAAATTTAATTTATTATTTAGCACTAGTAACACAACGTGGACATTAGTTTTGATGGGTCCATCTACTGAACTGGCATGACTTGCAACTTTAGGAAAACCTACTTCTCTTGTCTTGCCTTTTTTTTCACAAGATTATTTTGCCAGGAAGGAGACCAACATAACTACTTTGCTGACAACTATTTGAGTTGATATAATAAACATGCAGTGTTTGTGTCGTAGAGGCTATAACAAACACTGGTATATAAAAAATGGAGCTTTCTGCTCTACTTTATCTTTGCTCTGAAGTTTATTGTATCCTGTAGAAAATTTCTTTAATTGCCTTGCGAAAATAGTCTCACTCAAAATTTTGGAGGGGAAAAAATGGTGGTTCACACAAGTACAGTTTTGCCTTTTTAAAATCAAATTTCTTATTTTCAACAATTTAACTACATTGCTATGATACTGTTTTGAGGTATACCTGAAAGGTAGCTGAAATCAACAAACTTTAGACTGCAAAAATCACTTGCCAAACAACATGGAAATCTACAGCTGCTGTAATTTTTATTTGCTTAAATGTTTGTTTGTTTTTCTGGTTTTGCTTTTAATCTTTCATTTCCAAAACAGCAGGACAACATTTCTCAAGTACTTAAGCTCACGCAGATTTCAAATTTAAGGCTCACATCATTGGCATGCTGGGAAACCACCTTAAAAAGAAATTTGTAACGAACAACAGTGGAACAAATTCTTATTCTAACTACAGATAAATCACTGACAGTAATTGTGGAAAGTACTATTTCATCAGTCATTTATCAAACAACTGGTCTCTTTTGAAGATAAACACTGTGCAAACTGTGGGAAAGTGTCTGTTTCGTCAGGCTTTGCTCTAGTGAGAAGCTGCTCATACCGATTTTCCATGAGTTTCATACAGTGGACACTTTTGTCGTATTTTATGTAATTCCATACTGATTTGACTGGCCAGTACTGTTAGTGGGTTTCCACCTATGCGTAATAACACAAAATGTATGTTCAGCAAAATAATCATGTAGTAAAAATAACTATCAGTCTTACATACAAACAGTCTGTAAACTTCTCTTTACTCACAAATGTCAGAGGTTGACCCAGTTTCCTTCCAACAATAAGCCCGAGCAGTTAGTTAGCATTTCAAGCTATTTTGCTGAATCAGCAATGTGAATGATAAAAATTTCACTTATGATGAGTGACCTATAACTTCTATTCCCTGTAATTTCTCCATACTTAGATAAGTATCTATGAAATGAAAAACAGTCTTGCTAACCTAATCCAGTAAGAACCATGGCACCAAGATCTGCAATGTACTGGCCTTTACGAAATGTTGCCACTCTTCCACCAACACGTTCCTGTAGTTACAAAAGATAGAATAAATCACATTACTGCAAATACAGCAGACAAGCCACACCTGCAGGTAAGCTGCACCTTATGTTTAGAATTAAGAAAGTTCAAATGTTAGAAGAAAAAAATTATTAAATAAATTTTCAAAATGAGACTGGAGTGTATAATCACATCACATTAATCATCCAATCCAGTGAAAATATAGTTTTGAAATGGTGCAGGAATGACTTGCCTACCAACTTGAGCATGTGATAGATCTTTGTTTGGTACTTTTTTTTTTGCTGGTATTACTTCACTAATAAAAGCCAGTTTTCAGGGAATTTCACAAGGCAATAAGCAACCTACTGGGAATTAAGACTGAACTATTGCATGGTACTGAATGTAGTCTACAAGAAAGATCCCAGACATGAAGTAGAATGTCTTTTAAAAATTTAGATATGGCGTGACACTGAGGACACACAGACACCAGAGGTTTAGGACAACTTCTAAACTGGGGGACCTGTGGGGGAGCAGGGATGATGAGTGGTGAGAGCACTCGCCTCCCACCAATGTGGCCCGGGTTCGACTCCCCGTCCCAGTGTCACATGTGGGTTGAGTTTGTGGTTGGTTCTTGTCCTTGCTCCGAGAGGTTTTTCTCCAGGTACTCCGGTTTTCCCCTCTCCTCAAAAACCAACATCTCCAAATTCCAATTCAATCTTCAGCCTCCCCGATTAGTAGTGCACTTGTGATTAGTAGTGCACTCGTGCATGGCTATAAGATTGACACTATAATAAGGTTGTTTGTTTGTTTGTTTTTGTCAAACACTTGGGCTGCAGGGGGTGACATGTTGGCTGAGAGAAAACCTATTGACTAAGGTGAGCTGTTTGCGGGGAAAAAAATGGTATTAGTAGGACTGAGCTCACCCAAGGTAGCCTGGTTAATAAACAACAGTTTGTGATTTGAGAACATAAAGAAAAATCTAGTTACTGGACATGTGTGTTCAAAATAGAAAACGAGACTGGACTGGACTTTTGCTATGAAAGCTTTCAGCCTTGTTCCCAGATCTTGTCACAAGTAAGGCACACCCCCGATTTACACCACAAAAATTTCAAGTAAAAGGTGCAGATAATCTGGCAGTTATACTACATATTTTGACTTTTGGATAAACAGGAAGAGAAGAACTCGATCTTGCAGAACAACTCTTGGGATTCAACAGCTGAGTTATTGAGGATGTCAAATTATTTAAAGGTGTTCCACAGTGTCACTTTAGACTTAATGTCTGACTGGAATGTATTTACCCTAGCTTCAACAATGGTGACGTCAATTCCAAATGATTGTAACTGCCGTGCTGCTGTGAGGCCAGAGATTCCAGAGCCAACAACTATCACTTTAGGAGCCTTCTTCACTGAAAAGTGCATCAAATAAAATAGCCATAACTACCCAAATATTCACATAATTTGAAATTGCCATCACCCCTACATACTGTAAAGTTCCGAAAGTAACGACCCCCCGAAAGTAGCGAACCTCCGAAAGTAGCGACCACCGAAAAGTAATTTCCCTTTTTAGCAAGAAATAATGGAAATGATAGAAATTCCATGTGCACATAAAGTGAAAGTCAAAACAGGATTACAACAGCTGAGGAAAGATTTGAAGGAAAGCCTGACTCCCAACAGCTCACATTATGATTTAATGTTACCGGTATTAATGGGCACTGACTGCTGCTAATGTACATTATTCAAAGACTGATTCTCTCGAATTCTTATACAAAACAATCACATGTAATACGTTTCTCCAAATAAAAAGTGTGTATGTTTTCACATTTGCCACAATTTTATTAACTTCGAACGGTCCATGAACAGTGCACATTTTAGCTACCTGAAAGTAGCGACACCCCGAAATTCGCAACCCTCCGAAAGTATCGACAGGAAAAGGCTGCTGAATCCAAAAGTAACGAGGGTTGTCACTTTCAAAACTTTATGGTATGACCATTGACCATTTTGAGCAGAATGATTGATCTTTGGCCATAAAACAAAGCTGAATTTGAATCACAGAGCTGGTTTTAAGTCTTAGTATGAATAGAAACAGAAGCTAACTGTAATGAGAAGGAAACTGATACCAGCTACATACTGTATAATGTGAATGATATTACATATTTTTATTACTGTGGTCTAATATTTCAATTTGGTCTGGATATAAAATAAATTTTAAAAAAGAAACAACTCAGCATTTCACCATTAGAACAATGGTCACCAAATTGGCAACCAGTGCAAAACTGTGAGTTCCCATTAGTTTTTCTCCTCACCATGTACCCGCTGTTCCTTTATCTGTTTAATCCACCGTCTCACTTGTTGTAAGACAGTTACTGACACCCTAAAGAATCAACGACACTGTGACTCAATATTACTAACAGTACTTACATGGTGGTGGCATTTTCAGAATCTTGTACACCCCAAAGTTTATTAAGCCATATCTTGAAAGGAAAGCATAAACTCTGGTAGCAAGTTTTGGGTCATCTAAACAAACAAAAATATGCAATGAGCCTCTGCAACCAAAATTCCTGAATGTCATAAGTAGTCAAGAGTTATTGTCAAAGCAAGTACCAAATAACTACTTATAAGATGTACTTGTAAAACAGTAATAGCTGGGAGATGGGCGAATGTGTATTAGGTTTTTGATACCGACATGTAAAAACAATTATCCCCTATTTGAACATTTTACAGATCGGACCATGGCAATAATAACTACTTACTATTTTGAGATGGATCCAGTTGTGACAGTGCATGCTCCAGAGTTAATTGCTGCCTTGGATTCTCAAGCCATAGTTGTAGCTGTAACACAAACAAAGAATTAAATCTGTTATCCCACCAAATATTTTTCTGCAGTGAGAGGGCAGCAATTGAACTGCTTTACTTGGTTTAACTCCAGTAAAGCAGATCTGTTGCTAACCTCTGGAAACCCATTAACTGTGTTCAGTTTCAAAACAAATGGCTTGTTCATCATCCCCCCCAAACAAGAGAATATTGTTTCAAATGACTTGTTTACTGCCATAATTTTATTCCCCACCCACTCGAAAATACGTTTAAGGTTCAGGGCATAAGACAGTTTTTGGAAAGGGACATCTTCGTCCTACACTCAAGTTAAGTTTTGGAGTGATTGAATTTGAATAAACTTAAAGTTTACAATTTATATCAGGGCTCGACCTTAGCGGTAGTCCACTAGCCCAGGGCTAGTAAAAAATAGGTTTGGGCTAGTAAAATTTCAGAACAACTAGCCACTGGGCTAGTCAAAGGACATCAGGTTTTGAAAAGATAAGTAAAGAAAAAATCAATTTTAGCATAAGCTTATCAGAAGCTTCTGGTTTTAGTTGATGGCAACTGAGAAAAATAAAAGAAAGTTGATGTTTTGTCGCATTTTGCAATCGATAACGGCTGTGAACTGGTAAGAACACTGAGCACTAGTGGGACCCAGTAATTCACGGACAGGCCGCCATCTTGTAATGTGATGCTCTGCCATCTTTGATTTTCAATCGGGGCCTCCATCAGTATAAAGAGGATAGACTCTTTCCTCAAGAAATACGATACTCCCACGAAAGAAGCAGCCTGATGACAAGGAAGTCAAGAAAGACGAAGCACAACCAAGCAACTCAGAACCGAAAAATCATTTGAGTGCAAGCGAATCAAGTTCAGACCCTGTTACAGCAGTTAAAGCGTCCCGACACTTTCATCCCGAGTGGAAAGCAACATTTCACTGGGTATATATCACAGAAGGGAAAATGTTCTGCCAAACCTAAAAGGATTTGCAAGTCTTTATTTTATTTGCATAAAGTAGTGACAATATTAAGCCTTGAACTCTTTATGACATCATTCAAGTACACTGAATGCAACTTTTTAGTGACTTTGTAACTTGAGGTTTGTACTAATCCTAATCGTGTGAACTAAAGGTCAGGCTAAAGATCCAAGCAATTTGTTCATGTACTCTTTCTTGTAACCTGACATTGATTTTTACTTGAGGTTATCACTAATAAAAAAAAGCCTTGACGTATTCTAGTTATCCCACAAAATAAGAACAACAGTGAAATTATAAGTATTCAGACAATTCATGGCTTGGCTTGGACCTCCCTCCGTCGAGCTCAGTAAGTGCACAGCAAGATCAAAAGTTTGAGCCAAGGCTTGGCTACCAGCTGGTGCCTGTTGGCTAGTAAATTTCAAACCCCACTAGTAAGTAAGTCAAAAAGTTAAGGTCGAGCACTGTTTATCTTCTTCCATTAGCCTGAAAAACTGTGTCAAGTGTACCCTTACATTTTTACATTAAGCCAAACAAGAAAACCAAAACTCACTAAAATGGAATCTTATTGCTCAAAAAAGCACAAAAAAAAACAGATGGACAACCGTTGATAAGGTATGTAAACTCTAATGGCTGTTTAATGAAATTCATGATATTTATCTACAGTACACATAACATACTTCATTTTGTCTAAGAAGCAAAATGCCAGCATAGTATTGATAAGGTCAATTAGCAGTGACCCATCCACTCAAGGAAAGACAACACTGCACATACAATGTATTAAAACTGAGAAAAATTAACCATATACCATTCTGTTTCTGAGGTACAAAAAATGTTTCTGCACTGGTGGGGGACCCTGTGACACATCTGGAAAACAGGATGCCTCTTGTGAAGTCATCTTGTCAAATGGTAGTCTGCTAGAGAATGCTGCACCTTCAAGTCCTGACAGTACAAAAATAATAATTATTAATACTAAAAAAAACTGAATCAAGAGGATGTCCAGTGTGTACAAATGTTTACAAGATTACAAGTAACTGCCCCCCTAATATGCTTGGACCTTTCTGTGTTTGCATGCTGAGTCCCATATTTTTCAAAACCCATAACCAGTTTGTAAGGAAAAGCCAAAAGAAATTACACCCAGTGATGTAATTTGATATTATGAAACCTAATCTAGGTGGACATCTTTTAATACAAAACCTATTCCATGCATCTGGTGTGTGATGCCTCACCCTTGAATATCTCCTACATTATGTGGCAAATTGGAGAATCTGATGTAACTCAAGTAGGCAGAAATTCACTGGAAGTTGGTGGATCACTTGCCGATGTACATCAGGTAAGTGGGCAGAAAATGCTACTAGCCCAACTTGTCCTGTCTGACTGGATGGGACTTTTGATGAGCTTGCCATTTCACAGTAAAAACGTATTCTAACTTGTGCATCAAGCCATTTTTGACAACTTACAGTGTGGAATAGCTCAGAAAGCGCCTCAGCAATGGTACTCACCTTCTGGCACATCCTCTTCCTCCTCTTCCTCTTCTGGTTCAGGTGGGTTATCAACCTCCATGGGTGGCGAGATTTGTGAGGTGGTTCTCTGAATGATTTCATCATCAGATAATTCATCATCTGTCAGATTTGCCAATTTTACATCAACTTCAGTGTATTCAACCTAAAATTACACAGAAAGTTAAAAATACTTGATTAAAATCACACTGAAACACAATAACTTGAACACACCAAAAAATACCATTTTATAGGAAGCTAACATGTACATGTATTTGAACAGAACACGTTAATTTAATTACATGAATTTCTTGGCAAGTTAACTTCCATGACCTTAGAAAATGGAGTGGTATTTTGACACTAACTCCTACCAGGTTGACCAAAAACTATGAATCCTGTCTGAAAGTACAGAGATCTTCTTTCACGATACTTCAAGTTGATGGTGACTCTTGTAAAAGTGTATTTTTTTCACTGTCATTTCTTGTATGTTGGACAGAATGTTTTTGTCATCATTATCATTCATGGCAAAATAAGAAACCACCATACTCATTTTAATTTCCTTCATTTGGAGATTTTTCCTTCTCTTTCAAGTCAACTTTCTTCACTCAATGGCACCCAGTTATTCAACTGGGTAGAGAGACAATATGGACCAAAGTTTTGTGTTTACGGAAACAACATGGTTGACACGAACAAAGAATTTTAAGACAAAGCGCAACATGCTAACCGCTCAAATGCTTAATGACCTGGATTTACTTGCTGATCGTAAACAGAGACAACATTACAAGGGATGGGTAGGGTTTGTACTCAAGAATCGTACTTGCATTGCAAGCACGGTATCTGAGAAATCACTACCACCAAACTTAATATGTATCTGAAAATCCCCTGAGGTGAAGCAGTTGTATGGTTGGAATTTCAAATGGTAGATCGCAATTTCAGGAGGTTGATGGCTCAAGGCATAGAATCTGCATCAGGTTGAGTCGTTTCATAAGACAAGGAACTTTCCTCCACATTATCTCTCTGGTATCCCTGTGATGAACTAGCATCCCAGTCAGGAGGGGGGGATAGTAATGCTTCTAGCAGTTTTATGTTACAGTAACTGGAGTTAAGAGCTAGCCATGTCCGCTCTTGTGCTTGATGCAAAACTTTTCCTACCAAATTAAATGAGCTATGTCTTTGTCTGCAAAAGGGATAATGTTCAAATTACCATCACACCGTGCATAACCAGAAGAGACAGGCTTTGGGCAAACAGTTATCTTTATTGAAAGACGCAACGGAAATGTAGAATAAAGAAAGAGACCCATGGGTAGGGAGGGTGGGTTTCTTGCTGTATACCGAGTGCCACAAGATTGCAGTAACATGCGCGACTTGATAAAACTAGCGAACTGACAAATTACTGAGTTAAATAGGCAGATGACCACCGACAGCTAGCTACAATATTATACAGTTAGTAGTTTATTTGATTCAAGTATCAAATTCCTCAATTCAACAGTACCTAGGGTTTCACAGTCCAAGCTGTTACTACCCAAGAAAAGAACATTTCTGTGATGGAAGAAAACCTCTTTGCCGTCTTTATATGGTGTCACTGTAATGTTTTACTGCAACTATGATTATTGCTTTGTTGCTATGAATGTAGTAAATAAAATAAATTAAAATTGTACTCAAATGTACACAGTCCTATATGTAAAAAAACAGTATATTTTGGGTCTTGGTTATTAGTTATTTTCATGAAATAAATACGTTGTAAATATTCAAAACATCACACAAAACGTAGGAATACATGTCTCTGGGCATTTTTCAGGTTATTTTAAGAATTTTCGCCTTGAAATGTTATGCAATAGCAACGTTAGAGGTTTGCAGCTGTCAGACGAATTTCAGTTTTAGTCGAAGGAAACTTGTTATTGTTTTCCACCTACAATTGTTAGATACAGTGGGTTTAGTTAAAGATGTTTATGTTTGAAGGTAATACAAGTTTTAAAATAGTTTTTTTTTCACTCTGGGTCCTCAAACAGGCAAAATAATCTAGATCTTCCGTCCTTTTGAACATCGCCGAACACTGACGGAACACATGGAGTAAGCGTGTCTATCTAATCAATAATTTCAATGATGAATTCGTCGGCTTTAAACTAGAAATCTTTCCCTTTTTGGAGCTTTGTTTGAAATTTAACCCTTAGAAAATGACCTTGACTCAAAATCACAGCTTTTGAGAGAAAAATAACATTTTTATCGTAATTTTCATGCTTTTGTCCTGGATCGTTTTGATCGAGCTAAAGTTCGAATTTCCACTACTGCGTTTCAAGCTTTAACTTACTGCGAATTTCTTACCTCCATCGCTGTGAATTAAGCCAAATTCCAGCCTGAATTCTCACAAAAACCAAGCACTTTATCTCAATTTCCTTTGCTACAGTACAGTCGAATTTACTGTATGACAATTTTTAACTGAAATTTCTCCACGCGAACAATGAAGAACGAGTCAAAGACATCACCATTCTTCGCGCGGACAATTCCCGCGTGACCACCCCACATGAAATATGTAAACAATGCTAGCGCGAAAAGCCGCTAAAATATTTAACTGATTTATTCGATGTAAAAAAAACACAGGCCTTTAAAAGAGCTGTCCAATAAAAAATACGATATTTGGTAGACAAAATTACAGCCTAATACATCCGTTTTGACAATATTCTTGCATCTTTATGCCCGTTGCGTGTTAGCGATTACAAAGTTTCATTGTTTACAAAGTGACGTAGCGCTTCCCATTTCTGGTCCTAAAATCTTGTCGAAAATCTCTCATTTATTCCCAACCGAGGCGGAACGAAGCGCTTCTAGAGTTTTTCCAACTTTTTTCTTCGTTAGAATTCAGGAAATTTAAGCAAATGCCCACAAGGAAGGTATCAAATAATTCCACAAAACAAAGGCCATGTGACTTTGACGAGCCACTAGGAACCAGTAAGGATCTGTCGCTTTGACAGATCGTTTAGTCTGTTGCATAAATTTAGTGTCCCTGGATTGGAGGTCACGTAAAACTTCCCTTTATTGAAAAACCCGATTCTTAAGACTTCAGATGGTGTTCTGTGGGCTGGTACGATATCCATCTGAAGCCTTAATTAAAAGGCTAAGGCTCAACACAAAACCGTATTGTTGACAGTAAATTGAAGAATGTTGCATAATATATCATGAATGACAAATTTTAGATAATGAAGACAAACTGTGAAACATACTTTGGCGCGCTTGCGTTGACTTGTTCTTCTGGCTAATTCTGTTTCCGCGTCGAAAATTTCAGCAGAAGATCCATTCTCTAGTTTTTCGTCCATACTGTTAGAGTCTGAGTGGCTTCCATTCACACCCTGACCTGGCATGTTTGACTTGGGTGCTATAAAAGGAAGGCCGCTTGCCGGCTTTGGAAGAATTGGTGGCGGATAGGAACCCGACATTATCAAATTCTAGATGATAATTGACCTATCTGGCCACTTTTTAACGAACCTAGTTCAAATTGTAAGTTTGGAAATAAATTGTGGAAACTGGGTGAAAATTCAGCGTGATAATCTGGCGGAGAGAAATGACAAAGGGCCAGGTGGAATAACAAACGTCAATTACAACACGTGATCGAAATCCACCAATCACGACACGAAAGAAACGCATGCGTACGGCCGATCGATTTGTTTCTATAGCAACTAGTTATTGACAGAATTCTCGCACTAATTCTTTGATTTTGTTTGCTCCCACCAGAGTTATGTTCTCCAATTTGTCGGTTTATTTATATTTCATCGCTTCGGTTTGATAGTGCTTACTGATAAAACGATCATTAATCGATTATTTTCGTTCGGAATTGATTGTGTTTTTTAATTTACATGAAAGGCTTTGAGAAGCTAACGTCATCAACAGCATCCTTGGCAACTGTCATTGAGAGTCGTGGCAACCAACTCTTGTAAGCCAGGGTATAAATTTTCCACTGTCGCTGCGATTTTGTAAATTAATGCTTGGTTAAAGCTGAATGGTTCAATTAAAAGCGTGTTCAGCAAAACTTTTTATGAAAGCTTCAAAAAGTCAGATTAAATTTCATAGTCTGTAAACCATTCGGGGGCAGATGTTCATTGGCTCACTCGCTTCAACTTTGCAACCGATTAGTTTGCATTTCCTGTTTGATTCTTGGAGTGATTGTTGTTTTACTATTTTCCGATTATAAGAAATCTACCTTGATTAAAGAAATGCAAATCTTAAATATTAACGGGTAACAAACCACATTCAATACCTGATTCAATTTTAAGCACAATAATTACGAGATTGGATTGGTGAATGCCCCAAAATCCTAGCGGGGGTTTAATTGTTATGAGGTGATAGCTCTTGGATCCCTGTTTACATGAATTTATTACAAAGCTAATGAGGTTCAGGCGATGAACATCGGTTACCAAAAATATGAGATTGATATCCCCGGCCAAGCCCGACACAGAAAATGAATACCGTAAATTTCCCGACGAAAGTAAGTTCCGGGTACTAAGAACGTGCGCCTTATCTGATAAACCGATTCCTCTGAATTAAACAGAAAGACAAAAGAGACAATAGACGTACAATTTTTCAGTTTAGAAGGTGATCAGTCTTCGTTATTTGCTTTGCTGTCTCAGGGCCTGGCTATACTAGGGAACACTGAACAGTGTTTCCAAGTAACAAGGAAACACTTGCTTCTACCATGTCTACGTTTATTTATAGCGATGCTCCTGCCACATGTCAGTTTTATGTAGCCGAAGTAGACAGACCCTGTCTGTGCGTTACTTGATATCGGACTTCTCGAGCACCTAATAGTAGGTTTGCCCTATTGAGAAAACAGACAATCTTTTGCGGGCCACCAGCTGTTCTTGGATCGAAATAAAAAAGAGAATACTTTTAACAGTCAGTTAGAGGATTATGGGGGAACAAGGATATACGCCAACAACAAGCGGTTACGTTTCAAGAAGTACTGTACTGAAATTAATCTCAACTCACAAGATTCCGTGTAACGATTTATAACAAGTATTTTTAGCGACAGTTCTTTCTCTGTTGTTGTCGTTGTTGTTGTTATAGTTGTTGAATGTCATTTTGTTTTCATTGTTACACAAGATGTTGGCAAACTCAGTTTTGTCACAAGCCGTCTTGAGTGGGGGCTTTGCCGTGCCGTTTTCTGATATTTTTAAATATCTCGTCCGAGGTAACGTGTATTGAACGGTGGAACGTCAACTACGAGCAAACATTGAACCTTCCGAGACTACTTCGGATGAGTAGTATTGAGGTTAGTATAGTACCCTAGCCGGGTTGGGGGTTTTTTTAAGGTATATTAGTGACGGAGGGGTGCGAAGGCAAGTTTGGGGTTTGAAATTTGTGATATGGACCTTTTCTTGGGTGAGAAATTTTCTGGTGAGCTCTCTTGAGGTAGAAAGATTTTAGCAAGACTGTTTTTGGGGTTGAGCTGAAAGCATGCGTCAGGCTCAGAATGACAGATTTTGAAATTATACATAGAAAAAGGTGAAACCGTGAACTGTCTCGGACTTTTTTGTTTTTTCTTTTTTCGTGCGGTTAAAAAGGACTTTTTTAGGTTACGTTCTGGACCGTTTAACTTTTTTGGGTCCAGGCTTAGTCTAATGGGACCCTGGGGGGTACTTCCCAAAGATTTGGGTGGGGGTGTGCGGCGCGCTTCTGGAAACTCTTACCCTATTTCAGACCTGACCCAAAATTTGATACCCTATTTCAGACCAGACCCTAGCCCTAGTTCCTTTGCGTTAACATTTGAGGACGGCTTCACATTCCCAACGTTAATCAAACCTCAGTTCTCTGGAGAAGAAAATTAATAAGAAGATAGCTTCTTGTAAGAACCATACAGACCAAAATGGTCAAAATCTACACTCTATTTCAGACCAGAAAGGCTCAAAAACCATACCCTTTGGCGCCGCACATACCTATATAGCTTATACAAGGGAGTACCCCCCCTGGAATGGGACTTTTCATGGATATAAAACTTGGCCTCGTGTGCATATCCCCGTCGCTAATATGCTCGAGTACCCCCCCCCCGGGACTGCTGTCTGCTTGTTACGGTGACCTTCAGGATAGCCAGCCGGGTTATGTTTTCACATACGATGATGAGTGCCATGATACCGTACCCGTTTCCATGGGGCGCCGTGTTCCACATGGAACGGGGAAGGGTCGGCACTGTTCAACATTTCCAGCAAACGTGGGACAAGTGTATTCATCTTAAAAGCAATCTTTTTTATGGGAACGGTTAATCCCACAAGTTTTCAACTTAGCTGCGTCAAAATGGCTGGCGAGCTAGGTTCAGTAACTGGACCAACTTAACATGAGCTGCCAGAAGTCACGACCAGTAAATGGTTGGGGATCATTTCCACTAGTTCGGTATCTAACCTTGATCGTACAAGCGATGCAAGCACGAAGCGCTAGCATCAGTGCTTATGTCAAAGTGAAAATGGGTTCGACGCAAAGAATAAGCACAAACGCGACCAGAAACTCAAAGATAAGAGATTTTCAGTTTCTTTTGCTTTCACTTAATTACACTTATAACGCGGTGATTCATAATGAAAACCAAATATGGAGAACGAGTGGATCAGTTACTCCTCTTTTGTTAATGCCGGGTTGTATCTGCGTTACCCCCGCACGTCGTTAGTGTCATTGCGTTTTCCGTTTTCACTAGAAGGGCCGAGGAAAGTGGGGACAGGGAGGTCCAAACTTCCCCGGCCTCCCGTACCGTTCGATTCCGGTTCCCGCCCCATTTTTGTTGGCTCTGTCTCTGTCCTCTCTGTCTGTCTGCCCTTTATTATAATTCATTGCATGAGAGAAATAATACAATAATAATAATAATAATAATAATAATAATAATAATAATAATAATAACAAAAATAACAAAATCAGTAGTAATAATAATAATAATAATACAAATTTGAAAGAAATAAGCGAAAATGGAAAAGTAAAGAGCCATTGAAAGTACGCAAAAGAGCCAGAGACTCCATGCGAGGAACCACCGCAAATTACAACAAAACGGAAACAAAAACAAAAAGGATATACAATACAAGGTCAAAATAGGAATTAAAAACCTAAAATTACAATTCAGAGTAAAAATAAATAAACAAACAAATAAATAATTAAATACATAAACAATCAGAAGATTAAGCTAACCTAAAAATTTCCTTGAAATTACAACCAAAACGGACTTCATTCGGTAAATTATTCCAGCTATCTACAATACTATTCTATTAAAATATTTTTCGATTACAAAATATTACCTAATGTTGTGTAATTTTTTCCGTTTCTCGCGCTTCCTGCCTCCTTAGTTTAAGTACAAGGAGGGCCCTTGTACTTGTGCAAGTTTGTTCCTTACTCGGATCCTTACTTCAGTGTGCGTCAACCACGGCCATAACAGGAACTTCAGAGAACAAAAGGTTTAATGAGCAGAACAGTGTATGTGCGTCACTGATCGTCAAATTTTAGTGTTTCTAATCGAAGCCGTTGAAGCGGATGAAGACCACTACAAGTGCCCTTGGGTTCAAGTACACTTGAGGTGCTTAATGTGAACCCGCCCAACACAAAAACATGTATACGTACGTTAAATATTTTGCACACTGTGGAGTACATTCGTCGTCACTGATGCAACGATTACACAATAGTCAACAAGACCTGGTTTAAGGTCCCGTTCTGCAGTTAGCTTCCACATCAGTACTACTGGTGGTTGTTTTTCCAGCTCGAAAGAAATAAATTGAATCCAGGAGTCTTAGTAGTAGGTATAGTATGATCGAGAGTAATCCTTCTAGCCAAGCCACTTTGGTGACATCGAACATGGCTGACTTTTGGCTGAAAGATGACTTTTGCATCATCAAGCGTCAGTCAGTCACTCGTGTTACTCCCACAACAGTCATCTGGACCTTCATATTCTTCATGGGTACACGTACAGAACGGGAACTGCAATAAAGACTGGCAGAAACTCACCACTGGCTGTACCCGGCTTCCCAGAGCGCTTTACGACCTTTACCCCATAGTCTCTAAAACTGATGGTTGTTCACAAGTTCCTGGACTAAAAGAAGGAAACAAAACTAAGCTGCATTAGTCTTTCATCAAGAGATTACGACCTCAATCCCCTTTCATCCTCAAATCACGTCATATTTCTTCCCGGGATTTCTTACACTTTTACTTCCATGTGTTGAATAAATTGTTGCGATTTTCTGTCTGCATTGTCACAAACCATCACTGCTGTATTGTTTCTGATTGAATCACAGATAGAAAATAAACGGGTTCCTTTTTAAAAACCCACGCGGTTTTGCCACAAATGACCTCACATTTTCGATCATTATCCCCTGTCGGATCGCGGAGCAGTGAGGTATTTCCGCGCTCTCAAAATGCAAATATTCCTCGTTCCCAGTCCTCACTCGATTATTTTGAACAAAGCGAAATGATGAGTTGTTCCTTTGGCGTCAAATGCTATTAAATATGGTTGTGTTTGCGGAGTAGATTTTTTCTTGGCCTCAAAAATGGCTACCAAGGAAATGGACTCGTAAGTAAAACAGTGGGTTTGTCGTTCTTAATCTTTGTAGTCGTGGCTGATTGTTTTCTTTCCTCTTAGCACCGTCCAAATGCGACTTTATACGCTCACCAAGAGGCAATTTGTTTTGGTTTTCGTTGCGTTCTTCGTGTCCTTTTTTCTCACGATTATTATCGGAATTGCAGGTTAGTCCTTACAAGTAAAGCCAATTGTTTATCCCAAGTAGATTGAAAAAGTTTGCTTTGCTTATTTAAGCGACATAAAACTGTTTAATGTGGACAACTGGACAGTTAAGTCTTGCAATTTTTAGCTAGCTTAGCTAATTCGCCGCGGAGTTTAGGTTGATATTACTATGCCCAGTAAATTGAAATCCGCCAAATTTTAAATGTCTGGTTTTGTACATAAACTTAGAATTGTGAAGGCATTTTGCTGTGCCATGAATGCCAAATAATTTAGCTTTGATCATTCCCAGCTAGTGGGCAAGAAAAGGCAATGATGTCGGCAGCTTGTGTTTTGCTATAATTTGCAATGAGCACACTGCATTTGATTCAGAGGTGTTCAAACGTGTTTTCTCGTGAGGTTTTTGGTTGCCTCGACATCCTAGACCACCAAAAGATCGGCTGAATTACAACAATTTTCACGTGGAAATATCTCATGCCTTTTGTGTTCTGGAATATTGAAGCTGTAATTGTACTGGCTTGAAATAAATGAAATTAAAATAATGTATTGCTTCCTGTAACTTCAATAACTTCAATAATACTGGTGTCTAATATCTTCCTGAAATTTGATCTTGAAACCGTATATTAATTGATAACTATAGTTCCACAAGGAGATGTGTGGTATAAATGTTCAGCAATATAAATGATGACCCACTACGTGACTGCTGCCATAAAACTGTGACAAGGACAAAATAATGTGAGCTAGATCACTTGGCAAAATCCTGATAGCAACATTATGTTCTAACCGCCCAAAGTTGAGACAATAATTTAAGTTGTGAAATTCAGATGGTGGACATGCTATGCCCCCTAAGAGAACCTTACCAATCAGCTCATGTGTGGTGAGGTTCAGGGAATGAATTGATTAATTCTTGTGTAGACAATGATTGCAGTATATATGACAAATCTTTTAACCACAACAGGGAAAATTATTTCCATTAAAAGAAGGTAATAGTGTTGATTTCATTTTGGTGATGTCAGAATCTCACATGACTTCTCCACTTGTGATGTAATAATTTATAATCTCCTCACCACTGGATATTGCAGTTTTCAGCAATCTGATTGGCTCACTACACAATATGCTGTAACTACATTATTTGGAAAGCCTGTGTTTTCAAAATAATAAGGAAAACCTTCTTTTCCATTTGTTTCCCTCAGTATTCTCCCAGTCTGGAGGAAAGGGTTTACGGACATGGAGCAAGAGCTACTAGGGGGAATTGATCATGTCATTCTAGACTTGATGTTGTTCGATCATTTTGCCAGGACAAACTTGCAAAGAGGCACTAAGTCTATCCGTACCATACACCACTGTAAATCTACAAAAACCTACAAAGTACATTCAGCTCTTGCCTTGCGGACACCTCACTACCATAGACACCCTGTTACTACAGACAGGTGCTGAACTGCCGACAAAGAAGAATTACTGAAAACATAACTCCGACCCAGTGTCATGGACTCTCTCTATTATGAACACCAAATCTTGGTCCTGATGGTGTCCGTTAGAGTGATAGTTGACTGTTATTTGTTGCCTGTTTTTCTTTTGCCAATGTTGGTACACACACAAAAAGTCATACTGGATTTTTGATTATGTTCTGCAGGACCACCTATAATTGTTGCACACACGCAGAAAGCTTCGGAGCTTCATGTATCAAGAGAAAAGTTGACGGTTTGTCTTACTTGTTCTGTGCTTAAGTGAGAATAGCTTAATACTAAATTTGGGATTAGGTGTCGCATGGTGGGGGGTGCGAGCAAACAGTGGCCCAGAGGTAACCATGGTAACCCAGACACAGCCCACCAGCCAGGTACCTGTAACACTAAGAAACACAGTGGGAAACCTTCATACTTACCATCCCCATTCTTACCCAGCAGGCTACACAAGCCAACTGCAAAGCAGGCTAGCAGTGGTGGGCAAAGTAGCAATCCCTGAATTCTGCTAATGAGCCCCCCAAGAACGATGATGGAAGCATACCACTGACTGGCAACTGCCTCGTGTTTAACTTTGTCTCAATGTCTTACATTGAAAATTATAAATCAATTTTAAGAATGAATTCAAAATGACTTTAATAAATGATGTGACATTTCAGTGACAGCTGGTTAACTGAACATATTTTTGAAGTAAACAAAAAGTAACAGCCAAAATAATTCGTAGTGTATAGACTTAAAAAGAATACATTGAACTAAGGTGGTTATTTTGAAGTTAATTACCAGGTTTGACCCTTGAAACAGTAATACATGTAAGCCATATAATTCCCTGGTAGAAATCCTATACAGGATCTTACAGGATTTTCTAGGATCCTATAGGATCCTACAGGATCCTACAGGATCCTGTAAGTTCACACAGAATCCTACCCAGGATCCTAAATGGCACCATGTTATTTAGGATCCTACTCAGGATCCTGTAAAGTCTTTCAGGATCCTGCTTAAGATTGTCTAGGATCCTGTTTAGGATCCTATAGGATCCTATAGGATCCTATAGGATCTTGCTTAGGATCCTGTAGGATCCTGTAGGCGAAAAATATTGCTCCAGCAGTAAATTAACAAATGAATGTTGTTTCTCTGTTGATCTTTCAGACTGGTCCATTTAGTATCGACACAGGAATCCTTTCGACATTCAACCAACAGCTGTGGCTTCTCTGCCAAATCAAACTGAATAGAACTAAAGCAGGTAATGCTAATTAAGTTGAAGATGATGCTTGCGAAAGGGTAAAGATGCCAAATGGCTCAGCATTGCAATATACTAAATACAAACTTAATTGATTGGTTTACTGTGATCTGATTGGTTAATTATTGTAATAAGTATAATTAATAAAAAGATAAATATTATTAAATGGTATTATAAATTAATAATAATATTGATATTATTAAATATTATTTTTATTATTATTATTTCAATCTATTGTCTGCACATGTATAAAATTATTTAGAAGTTGAATATTATTTTAAGATGTGGCCCAATTCCCCACTTGAGGACACGTGGATGATAATAAGGAGACTTTTGTGTTTTCAGGGACATCTTTTACAGACAACTTTCATTTGAGTGTTAAGATTCACGGTAGGGCGAAAGACAGCAGTTATCACCTTATAGCAGCAACACCTTACAACAGAACACGTGTGCTTCGTTGCCAGAAGGTGAGAACTTCATTTAGTTGTTGTTGTTGTTGTTGTTGTTTTTGTCAATGGATTAATTATTAATCACTGTTAAAAAGGAGTTATAAAGTTTTGAATTAGGCTACACTCCCCACCCACCCCCGGACGGTTGTCCCAGACAACCTGCATGATAACTGTAATATTATGGATCCCTGAGCATACAGTGCACATCTCCAAAATGTCATTTCTTAATTTAAAAAAAAAAGAAGTTACACTAATTCACATCAAGTAATGGCCCCTTACTGGGAACCAATGCTTAATACTAGGAAATGGTTGGGAAATAAAGGGAAAGAGCAAAATAAATTCTAATTATGCTACAAAAAATAATTATCAAATAATATTGTTTTCACTTGCTATTACAGAAATGTAATCCACTGGTGATTTTACATCTTGGTGTTATTGATTATCCATCATATGAGGCAGTCATCAAGTTCCATGATCTTAACTCTCCCAGCAGAATACAAATCAACGACATCGAGTTTGTGGTAAGTTTTTAAATAATAATAGTAATAATAATAATAATAATAATAATTTTCTACTCATACACAACTACACAACTACATTTCAACGAAAACAAACAATTTAGCTGCACCAAAAATAAAGAGAAGTTTGCAAATTATAATAACAAAGTTGGTAGCTGGGCACCTAAAATAAATATTAAGACCTAAACTAGTCTGGTGCCCATCAGAGAATATTGATGGTGCAGTGATGGGAGCATTTGCCTCTAGCCATTGCACAGGTCAAGGGTTGATTCCCAGCCTTGGCATCAATTTGCTGCTGGTTCTCATATTTGCTCCAAGAGTTTTCCTGGTTTCTGAGATTTTCCTCCCAGCTCTCTAAAACCAACAGGGTTTTTTTTTCATGAAATATCCATCCACCTTCCCCACAGAAGAGTTTCAGACCAAAGAAGAGCAGGAGCATGAAGTCTTGGTAACTCTTGTTCATGCTTGGCCTGGACATAACAAGATTATCACAATTCAGTAAATTTATATAATTTTTTTGGTATTTAAAGACCAGTTTTGCATTTTATTTGCAGTTAAAACACTATAATGCAGATTTTACTCAGGTGGAGATCTGGTTCCGATTTGTTTTTCTTGTCCTTACGTTTATGGTCACAGTAAGTACACTGGCTTATAGATTACTACTCTGTGAGTAAACTATTTAGTTGAACGTGTCTTATAGGGGTGGAAAAGGTATGGACATGTTAATTCAAAAGAGGTAATCCCTTCAAGGCCTGCACCACTTGCTACTCAGCTGCTGGAAGCCAGCTAATGGATTTGAAGTTAACATTTGAGTTTAAAGGAAGTTATAAATCTAAGAAGACACTGTTGAAGCATCAAAAAGTCAATAAATTAATTTTACTTTTGAACTAGCAACCTTTTTTGAGCCTCTTCCTTTCTCGCATAAACATCTCCTTTTCCAGGTCATGACAACATTTTTCTTTTTTGATTAACTCTTCTTTGTCTTCTTTAATTGTCCACTTTAACTTGAATAATTTTTATGATATTCAAGGGAAAAAGTGCATTGCCTAAACTTGCTCTCAATTAATAACTCTTTCAGAAAGTATGAAGCATGGTCCTTTATGTAACAGTGTGATTTTGATTTAATTTTCCAACTGTAACTTCTGTGGTAAGAAAACTGGATAAACTGTCAGCCATGTTTTTGTGCATTCTTGGCGGCCCATTTGCACCCGGTATAGTATTTATAGTCTTATATTTTGTTCTGGTAGAAAATGATCTGCAGATCCATTGCTTTTTTTTAAGTCTTCATTATCACCTTTGCTTGGTTAATTATCATTTTCTCAACCTCTTGTTTTAATCACCGTTAATTTTGAGAGAAAAATAAAATTAATGAACACAGTTGTGTCTGAAATAATTCACTTTTTGTTGGATGACCTATTCACAAGAAATATGGTAGCACAGAATAAATCCAGCGTGTTATGTCGTGTTAAGACTTTTGTGCTTACTGAAATGTTTTCGTTTTCAGTGCATGTTTGCTCATTCACTAAGAAGATTTCCCTTGCGTGAATGGTCCATTGAACAGAAGTAGGTGTTACTCTTTAAAAAAAATAATTAAAAAATAAATAAATGAAATGAAATAATAAAATTCCCACACTAATAACTCCTGATTTTTAACCCTAGGAAGCCTTTTTGGGAGCCAACTAGTGGTGAATTTGACCATTTTTTATCTTTACTTACTCAGGTGGATGTCTCTTCTTCTTCCACTTTTGTTGCTGTACAATGGTAATAAATAGTCTATACGATGTATTTACTTATTTGTTCATTTGTCTGATTGTTTGGGTATTTATTTATTTATTTTATAATAGTAAGCTGTCATTCAAATTTACCCACAAAAAGTGAAAATCAATTTCAAAGGTTTTGCACCAAACTAGCCTCTCTTTAAAAGAAATTTAAGGCCTGAAGCAACTAGGAAATTAATAACTAATTGAAGATGTATGGCAATCAAGGTGCACTCGAGTTCATACCCAAACAGAGCTCTTTTCTTTGTTGTTGTTGTTGTTTTGTTTTTAAAAGTGTAGGCATCTAAAAGCCATATGTGTTGTATATTATACATGTACATCTGTCTTATTACAAGGAGGTTTGGAAAAAAATGCGAGTCGCTGATGGGAATTGGACTCATGACACTTCCTAAACTGTTCAGACATTCGAACCACTGAGCTGCTGGGAAACTCATTGCAAGCTACCGGTACTGTAGGTTATATTTACTAGATTCATTATGACATTCCTCCTGCATACTGCTATGGTAAGCAATGTTGAAGGTGTCTGGTATGATGATAACAGTATCCAGGACGTGTGTCACAATTACAATGAACTTAGGACATATGACCCAGCTGATGGAAGGTCTTGGGTTCAATTCCTGCTGGGGACTCCAATTTTTTTCTTTGTACCATTTTTTCTTTAATCACCAAGCTTAATATTCACCATGACCCTGATTCCTTAGTTGTCAAAAACAATGATTGATACCCTATGTTGTCTGTCTGCATTCAACAGATCCACTGTTTCCCCTCAACTTTCTGGTCCACAGTTGGGTTCCGAGTATGTTTGATTCAGTGTTTCAGGCATCGTTCCTGTGTGCGTTGCTGCTCTTTTGGCTTTGTGCCTTTCACGGCATCAGACAGGTTTGTTTTTCTCAGAATGCTTTGTGTTTCTGAGCCCTTGACGTTCCTTCAATTGACATATGCTAGGGAGAGGTCCCTTCCCATCATTAGTATAATAAGTGCAGTCGTATGTAGACTAAGAGCAGTCTGTCTTTCTGCTCCGGGATAGTAGAGTAACAAGAACCTGTGAGTGGGAATGAAATTTCTCCTGTTGCATGGAAAAGTAACACACATGTGGCAAGATAGAAAGTGACACTGCAGACAAGCCCACAGAGTTTGACCCTTCAAAGCCACTTTTTTTGTCAGGTGTCAGGACTTTACTTTTTGTCCTTCTTGGCCAATTAGATGCAAACCCAGTCCTAAGCAATTATGATTACTTTCCTCGTGTCTTGCATAGCACCTGCTTCAGGTTTTACTGAGTTTTCTTATTGGCTGTTTGCATTTTAAATATTAATAGCTTTTTTATTTGATGTACATGACATTCATTGCACTGACAGCAAGAAGCTTTGTATTCCTCCTCTCTCAAAGATTTATTAAAAGTCTTCACAGATGTTGAGCATGCAACAGCCTTTTGTGGCATTCATGTGGTTTTTCTATTATTTTGATTTGTTTGTTGGTTTTTTTTTTTTAATAGAGTGAGAGGAGATTGAGTTTTTACCTTCCAAAAGTTCTCATTGTTGGCCTCCTGTGGGTTTCAGCATTTACGTTGTCATCATGGCAGCAGTAAGTTTTTAAATGAATGTTTCTCCTTGCAGCTCGTACATGTATTTGTAATAATGACACCCAAGTTGTGATAATACAATAATTTATTTATCAGTGGATGAACAAAGCCTGAGGACACAAAGTTATGGTATCACACCATCAACAGACAAACAAAAGAACAACTTAAATACCATAAAGTACAAGTGTGAAATTTTTCTTACTTTCCTCTATTTAACTTTCCACTTTGGACAAAATTTCAAAATGAACCGTGCCTACGTATATAAATAATTAGGAAATAACCGCTCAGTAGCTTTGAAAGTTGAAGCACCCATGTGCATGGCTTCTAAGCCGAGCAAGAGCTGTACTGTGATACAAGACAAGAACATAATTACTCAATAGCTTTATCCTTAGCCTTAAAAGTTAGAAACACTTAGAGGATGATGTAATGGAGGTCTATGTTTTGACTCCAGGGCACATTTGACTCTGGAAGTGAAATTGTTAAACAGTGAGTAGTCTTTAATTTGCTCAAAACAGTGCATTGTTTCTCCACAGATACAATGAGCTTCAAGATCCAACTTATCAGTACAAGATAGACATTGGCCACTTTATGGTACGACAGTTAAGTCACTGATATATAACTTCCCTGCCCCTTGTCAATTCACACCATTAAGTACCATTGTAAATTTAAGTGAGAAATTACAGCACTACTTCCACGACTGGGAGGACAAAGGAAGTCGAACCACCACACAGAGTAGAAAAAATGAATTCCAGCTTATAAGTTGTTTGAGCCAACTCATTTTAAGTGCAATTCAACATTCTGGCTTTGAATTAAGCTGAAATTCTGTATTGCCAAAAGGTCTTGGTAGCAGGAAACAAGTGATTAGTTTGAGATACAACACGACACTTTTAAATTTCAACGAAAACATGTTTCAGCATCCCTGATGCCAGTTGAATGAAAAAGTTGAAGCAAAGCTATATCATGTGTAAGAGTAATTACAATTGTGAATGAAAATATAAGCAAGAATAATAACAACAAAGAAAAAGCGTGATTATGTGAAAACTAAACATTTTAGTTTTAAATTAACGCATTTGACCTGTTGATTTAACATACTAGGCTTTTCCCAGTGGATATGTAAAGATTCTTTGATTTTGAGTTGAAAGCTAGTAGTGGCACAGTCTAAAATATTTACTGAAACAATTGGCCCAACACAAATTGCGGCAACTTTCAGATTGTTGTAAGGGTTTGCATACGTGAGAGGCCCTATCCGAAACTTGTTTTCCTTGAAATTTAGAAGGGACATGTTGCATCTCAAACTACATTCTGTATTCTGCACTACTGCAATACGCGTACGTGGTAACTCACAAGTTTTGTTACAGTAGTCACCCTATAATTAATTTTAGAGCCAAAACTGTGACACACATCGTAAAGTTCATCTCCAACAAGTACTGTTTAATATTCTTTTTTTCAGGGCCTGAAGGTGTTTTTCTTCACAATTGGTGCCATTTACTTGGTGTACCTGGTGTACTTGTTATTCAGGGCATACAGTGAGCTCAGGGCCATGCCTTACTTTGGTAAAAATCATGTTCCTACTAATCTGTTTTACTTAAGCTGGGCAAATATTAGAATAAGTGTAGTATTCATAATGTGTGGGGGGCGCAGTGGTGTAGTGGTTAGCACGTCGGACTTCAGATCTGAAGGTCGGTGGTTCGAGGCCAAGTCCCTGCTATTGTGTTGTTTCCTTTGTAGACAAGAAACTTTACCCCACATTGTCTCTCTCCACCTTGGTGTACAAATGGGCACCGGCGACATACTGCTGGAGGTAACCCTACGATGGACTAGCATCCCATCCCGGGGGGAATATCAATACTCTCAGTTGCTTCATGCTACAGAAAGCGGGTTAAGCTCCGGCCATGTGAGCCTCCTTGGCTCGTGTGCGACTTTACCTACAGTGTACCACCCATTCATAACAATTCACTCATCCTCAACACAGCAAGGCTTGTTTGTTGAACTTGGCAACCAGTGAAAGCTCAAGGACCCAGCAGACAAAGTGCAAGGTTAACCCTACCCTTGGTTAGAAATGACACAAAAAGTAAAACACGGACAGATTATAGTTATTGGCTGAAGAGGAGTATACAGGTGGTGGTGGTTTTAGTTAAGCGTGATTGAATCAACTATAGTTATTATTATAGTATTATTATTATAGTTATTGACAACTAATGTAAGATTAACTTTTTTGTTTGATTACAGATGTACGCCTCAAGTTCCTCACTGGTCTTATGCTGATTGTGTTAACTATAAGGTGTGTTCGTCAAATGTCTGTGAAGTGTGACGTAGCATTTGCTAGTGATTCCTTCGATCAATAATATTGTTGATTTTTAAACAAGAGTGGAAAATGCATGGAAACTATTTTCCGTAGCAATTACGTCCACATAGCTTCTTGTTCAAGAAGTTTCTTGCAAAACTAGGACGGCTCATGGAATGTCTTTTTTGTTTGTTTTTGTAATTATGTAATAATACTATAGCTACTGGTATGTACTGTCCAACTCGGGTATAAATTATTGGATAGAAAAATACTGGGGCCTGCCAAAATTGGGTGAGGCTAAAAAACAAATTTTATAATCCAAATATTTTTAATGTGGACAAGCAAGCACTTTCTACATTGGACCATATGCTATCCATTATTAAGAAGTAATGGAATGGTATAATATTGCTAAATATTCTCCATTTCTCTCTCTGATTGTACATCTGTATTGACCTGTAACCAGTGACACTTACCAGTATATCTGTGCTGCACCTTGACTCACTGTTATTGCAAATAAAGTTTGAGGTTTGATTATTGGTCACTGGGAACAAAAACAAAACAAACAAAGAAAAAGTTGTTTTATTTGCAGGCTAAGGCATATTATTCCATACTTTGCCTTGCTAAGCTGATAATTTCCTGCCAAGTGATTGGTTGATGATTTTTCTTTGTGGAAAAAGGTGCAAAAGGGTATAACTCATAAGCTTAATAAATTATTCATTGTTTTGTCACAGTAATTTTCTTAATAATAGAAATCAGCAGAAAGAATGCATTTCAAAATGTTCCCTCGCTAGAATAATTTTCTTAATTGGTATTGATGAAGCTCCCTCATGGGTAGAGGGTCCAAACAGATCACCAATCCCGTAAAATGAGTAAGTATCAAATAGATCTATGCAAGTTGCTTTGAATGGAAAAATCTTTAGGCTAGCCTAATAATTTCTTATATTGTTATTTAGTATTAATTTTTATTTTAATCTTTAGTCTGGTGATAACAGGCCTTCGATTTGGAACTGGTGTGCTACAGGAGAACTTTGTTGCAGAACTTGAAACTCATTATGAAAATTATATCCTTTTACCATTAAAATGAAAATAAATGTAATAAGTTACTTTATAAAGTAGTGCTGTGAGGATTGACGACAAGTTGTAAACTAAAGAAATGTTAAATTAGAAGCAAACTGAACAAATGTGAGAAATCTCATCTGGTGTAATTTTTTTTTTTTTTGGGGGGGGGGTATCTTAATTAATCACTAATATCTATGCCACCTTTCAGTAATAATCATTAATTTTCATGTATATCTCCTTAACACTGAGTACCTGCAGAATTCCTGACATTTTACGGATTGCTCAATTTCTATCTGTACACTATGGCATTTGTGTATTCTCCATCAAAGAATGCCCTCTATGGTAAGTGACATTTGATAGAAAGCTCTCTTTTGTGACAACTTCAAGTCAATGAGTGTCTTTCTCCGGTTTTGAATTTATGAAACTCTATACCTTCAACTGTAGACACTTTATAAACAAAGGCTCATGCAATGTATAGTCAGCAAATAATTATTTGACATATTGTCTTTGTTTCACTTTAAGTCATTAGAAGCTATAACTAACTTAAGGTGGTATCTTGTTGACAGTCATGAAACGTTTTCAATCACAGGAACGTAACCAATAGTCATAAAGCAAAGCAGTCAGAAATGAAAAGTGCGGGGAAGCCTGACTTTGCGAAGAATAAAGCATTTTCCCTGATTACTTCAAACCCAAGTTCACAAGTTCAGTAAAACATAGTGAATGCAAAATAAAACTAAACAAAGTTGAAAGTCTTTTAACATTTCTTCATTTGTTGTTTTTCAGAGTCATATTTCCGTGATCAGTCGACATTTTCAATGTTGAACGAATCTGAAGATGAGGATAACATATACAGGTGAGAAGTTTTTCCCTGAACTGACGATGGTCTCTGATTACATGTACCAAAAAATTTACACTCCGACTGTTTGCATCCTCCTCCTCCTTCTTTTTTTAATGACAGTGGATCAAGTGGGTGACCAAATTGAGCACTTGGGAGCAAAATACAACAACGAGTGTAGGGCACAAGAGAAAAAAGGCTTTTTTCTCTTTCACCCAACCCCACCCTCCTACATTTGCAGTTTTTGTTCCCTTGCACACTTGATAATTTCATGAGAAAGTAGATCTTTGAACAGGCTATATGAACGTTACAGTGGAATAACACTTGCAACCTAAGGTATCATTTTCGTTGTGGAGTAACCACTCAGAAGGCCTTACTTGACTCCTGTGTTCAAATTGAACTATGCCAAAAATTCACTAGAGAACAAATGAAATTCAGTGCTGTTTGGTTTCAGAAGGGTCAAAGTGTCATTTGAGTGTGAAATCAGGCGAGCTATTTAGAGCAACAGCAGCTTTTAGATTTCAGGCATGAATATCCCTTTCCCTGCAATATTGTGCTTCTTAGAATCCAAACAGTTGTAACAGTCTTGGCTTACACAAGTATAACTATATTTGTACCCCTGACAGCAGGTTGAAGTATGCAAGGCAGTTAGCACCGTCTCCCTTGTGAACAGTCCTGGAAAGAGTGACTTTGTGTTTCTCAGGCTTTGTCTGAAATACTTCTAACATGTTTTTCTTTTATTGCATTTCAGTTCTCAGGTTGAAAAATCACAATTTGCCAGCAGCGACGAGGACGATTAAACCAAGCAAATTTGGTTGGAGTATGCGCAAGCATCTGAGTAGAGAATTTTGTACCCTAGATATTTTACGATAAATCAGCCACTATCTCATTCCCTGATGCAGTGTATCTATCCAAACAGAACTGCAAAGCAGTCAGTAACATTAAGTTAGTGTGGGTTGTTACAAATGTTGCTTAGACCAAAACTTCTGAAGTAGGACTGGGGTACCACCTGGTGTTTGCGCAATCTCTATCATCCCCATGCACTTCTGCCGTTAAGGTTGGCACATACGAAACTTAACTACTGGGACACGTCCCGGAAACAAGTCCATTTGTGTGAAATACATGTACCCATTTTGCCGAAAGAAAAAAAGACTTGTGGAGACCAAAACGCTTTTCTCGCACATTTAAACTGGTTTGAATTGAAGAGACTAGTTCCACGGACTTTTCCCTTCAAACTGTGGTTGTCTCCGTGTTTGAAATGTTCTAGAGACAGGTCCTTGTGAATAAATCAAAACGAAATCAATCAGACCATCAATGCAAAACAAGCCCTCTCGGGGTGTAGCTTAAGGGACTTCTCCCATTCTGTGTGCTGCTGACCTTAAGTGTTGCAGTAAGTGTTTTGCAGGTCTTATTCCTGGTCAAAAGTGTTAATTCGTTTAAAAAGAACCTCTGTTTAGTCAGACATCCCCCTCACCTCCTATCCAAAGAATCATTCCAAAATTTTTCAAACTCACATGGGGTGGAGGGAGGCAAAGAGAGCACTTTTAGTCTACTCAATGACTAAATTTGACCAAGTATCCTTACGACTTCTGATGAGGATTGTTGGTTTAATGTACGGATACAACTGAACCAGAATTACAGTCGGCATTTTACTTCATTTTATAGTGCAGCACGTGGATAACTCTAATTATTTTATCCTACAGCCAAGCCGTAGTTTCTCTTAGACTGTAGCTATTGAACAACCTGATACCAAGGGCCTGAAGCCCTGGCCAGTTGTCCCCCCCCCCCCCCAACTTCTCCGCCCAGCAAAGCTCCATATCCACCTCTACACGTGTTGATGTTCTTTCAGCAGTAGATTATACTAATACAGACATAACATGATTATAGTAAAATACAAATTTAAAGTATCGTCTTGATTAAGAACAAAGCATAGATAAGTTCAAACGCACTTTTTCAAATGAAAATTGTAGAAGGGGAATGAAGATTAAAATTAATACAAAATTGAAGTTACGTGAAGGAATTATATTTTCGGAGGTGTTAGCTTTTACGGTATAATACCTAATTATACCTAATTATAAGCCTACTTGTGAGCTTTCTTGTCTTATTTATTAGATACTATAGTATAAGTTATATAGAGATGTAATTGTTTACCGAGATTCATAAGATAACTCGCCGTGGATTTAAAATCCCTGTTTTTCTGTACAATTTTTGTTGTACAAATCTACAATCGGAGTAGGCTTGGTCGAAGTGAGTCGAGCTCAAGTTTCTATCCAGATTGTTTGTTTTTCGTTTTTTTTTTGTTTGCTTGTTTGTTTTCGGCAAGTTAACCTTTCTTACTTTCTTTTTTTAATTTTTTTGTGGGTGTACCGAAAACGTTTTAAAACTACCGTAACGGTTAGTCCCATCTTCTCATTGTATTGTCGTTTATTGTCCCGAACAGCAGCTAAATCATGTAAACTTAGAAGACTCCATGGTTATGTTATTTTAGGTACGATGTGGTTAAATAAAACTCTAAACGTAAACCAACTTGACCATATAAATACCATTTCCAGCTAGTATTGTGGTGAATGCAACAAAGTAAATATTCCATGGGTAAATGTAATCACCGGACCCTAGACGAGTGTGTACTCAAAGAATAATCAAGTCATAAACTGACCATGTCAGATTCATGCGGCCCCTTTATGGAGGGAAACCACTGTTGTGTAGAACCGTCCAGCCTTCTGATTGGCTGCTTCCATGGTTTCAGTGAGACGGTGTGCCGGTGTTGTGCCTGTGTTCTCCGTGGGGTTCTCCTTGGGGTTCTTCGCAGGCGCTGACTCGGACCAAGTCCCCTCGCAGCCCACTAAGTTCTAAATAAGACTTTTAAAATAGTTTTGTAACGCGAATGGTTGCGAAACGAGCGGGTTGGGTTATTTTTGTAACTTAATGACGTAGTACAATGCACCTGTTAATGACGTTACGTAGTGCTGGAACTTTCTCACATATATCTTTTAGTTTTCTGGTAAACTTGCCAAGCAATAAATATAAACTGATTTGTCCGTGTATTGATTTTGTATGTTCCAAAACAGGTGATGGGTGATAGGGAAAGACTCGGAGAATATGTCGGTTATCATACACGGGTGACGCAAAAGCGTGAAGGAGTATGCAGGGTGTTTGACAGCATATGAGAGGCACTCGGACGGTGAGGTGATCAGGAGAGACGGTGGCGGAAAGAAATTCGCTCCATCTCCCCAGTTCCCTCTCTTCTTTTTCTCCTAGCACAGTATTACACAATTGAATGACTTTGTATCTTTTAATATTATTAGCAACAACTTAATTTAGCGATGTTTCCCTCTTTATGTAGTTAAGCGATTGAAACGACTCTTTTTTTTGACATTTTTAACCATTTGCGTCACTGTTGAACAAATATTGAGCTTTATATAGCGAGCACTTAAATTAGCAATTTTACATGAGATCGCTAAATTCGCCACATTAAGTAGACGCTAATAATAGTATCCATAAAGTGATTGTCTGTAGACTGCTTATAGCAGTGCTGTGGCGAGCGAGGAACTCCGGAACTCCTGTTGTTAAAAAGAAGTGGAACTGCCACTGGCTGTTGCGTATGGACCAACTAAAAAGTTTGTTGGAATTGATTGTGCAAAGAGTGAAGCGCAATAGCTTAAAAATTTCGGTGTTAAGCTGCTGTGAATGAACAACGGAGGGTACGACTTATGAAATTTTGCTTATTGAAAATTTACATGAATTTTAGACAGTCCAGTTTGTGTTCCTACATAACTACCCGGAGTAGAGCACTTCTGGAAGACGTCATACGTAAACAAAACTTCTGCATCTTTCATCCTGGAGTTCCTGTGTCCGGTCACGGACACCTCTGTTGAGAGATACAACTCTTTCATTAAAACTGACACGGGTTACTCAAGCTCTTGGGCTTCAGTTGTCTTCCCTTTACGAGTTGCACCCATGAAAGAGACTCGCAATTAACAGTTTGCGGAGGAAGAAGGAACTTTAAACTAAATAGAGCTAAAACGTGTTGAGGGAAGACCAAAAATGACTGAGACGTGACGGATGTCACTGCTAAAGCCGGCTTGACCTTCAGACAGGCCACCCACGCACGCGCACGTTTTTTGGGCACGTCACACAATCTAATATTGCTACAGAATGGGGAGGGGTGAGTGACAATTCCTAAGAACGTCACGTGGCTTCTGCAATACTGTAATAATTTGTTATTGTCATATAAATAAAGCTTGTTGTTGTTGTCACGCTATTTTCTGGCAAAGAGTGTTGGGTTACTGGATTTCCTTTTTCCTGCGCTTGACTCGCCGGCACTCCGAGCAAGTCCTCAACACCGCTATAAACAGAACATAGACAGTGACAAAGCCTTCCAAATATGGTATACTGTGACAGCAGAGCCCACTTTCATCTTTCTAGAAAAAAATGTTTTTTATAGGAAGATCGATGGGGGTCATATCAACAAAGTAAGAGTGGAAGTCCTGTGGGATGTTCTTCTTCTTCTTTTTTTTTCGGGAAGATACTTTCCACTGTTTAAAAGTACCAATGAAGTAAATTGCCAGGCGGAACTGACACAATTAGTTCCGTTCTGAAAACCTACGCGGGTGAGGTCCACCCACCCACACGGACAAGAATTGTCAGCGACCAGCAGGTGCATGCAGGACTGCCATGCGAGAGCGCATGTCCCTCGTGTAGGGGCGTATTTCCAACCTCGTCCCCAGGGTCTTCTCCTCGTTCAAAATGGCGGTCGGAGAAACCCCTGACCAAGGCTGCCAAAGTGGCTCCAAAAATTCGTTAGAATTTCGTAACGTAAACACGACGAAATGTCTTCGTTCCGTTTGAACAACGGTTTCCGATTGCAGAAAACAAACAGGGCCGCCATACGCTGGAAACAACCTCCGAAAAAACCATTCATTAAGTGTATAATATTCCACGATTCTTGGAGTATTTCAGCGGCCTTGGCCAGGGGTTTCTCCTACACCCATATTGAACGAGGAGAAGGCCCTGGGGACGAGGTTGGGCGTATTTCCACTTATGGTTTCTGACACAAATATCTTAAACCCCTTATTTTCAAAAATGCAAATTAGACGTGTGAACCCCTTACTTCTCAAGGTGAAAGGAGTAAGTCCGTTACGGAACCTTAAGCTATTAAAGGTCTACTTTATTTCCCAAGCCTCCTCTCCTATGCAGATACTGAACGATGAGCTGACTGTTATCTCTTAATTCGCCCTTTTTAAATTAGAATTGACGAAGTTTGAACTTCAATCTTCGTCAGTTCTAATTGAATTGAGTTGTGGTGGTTTGTAATACCTGTGGGACAAAAACCGGAATCTAAGACGATAACGATTGAGAAAGTTTCTCAGTGTCACCTATTTTCGTGTACTTTGGCTCATCTTGATTGCGGTAGGGAATCTATAATAAGCGATGTCGTCACGCACGTCATGTGCCAATAGAAATAGTTTGAAAATAGTCTACGGTTGAAACGATTTTTGTAAAAATAGATCAGGCATAAGCTACCTTTATAGCACTTGATGTAAAACTGAAAAACGTCTGAAAATAACCGTCTTTTTCATTTTTCTTTTTTCTTATTAACTTTTTTCTGCTGGGATTAAGAAGCGTGACGGAACAATGAATCAATAATCAGTTCTCGAAGGGCGCTGAAGGTCAAGCCGCTTTTAGCGATGAGCCCACATATGCATAGCAGTGTTACTAATTCCTGTGTCTCTCTCGGGAAGAACATTTTCTCTCGGCCATTTCGATAGTACCCTCTACTTAGCGTGGGTACTATCGAAAACTAAAAAAAAGTCCCGAAGAAATTGTATTTCATTTTTAGAACCTAACTAAAATCGTAAGTATGAGCAGTTTTAAATTAATGCCATTACAGTAATATTGCTTCGTTTGCTGTTTCGTATAAATATTTCGTTCATCGTATTTTCATTTTACTCTGCGGACTGAAGCCACATTGGCTTGCGTCATAGCATAATACAGCGAGATTGAGTTGTCTCAGTTGCATGTGCATAAGATTACCATAAAGTCACGCAAGAAGATGTTATAATGTATTGGTTTATGATGAAACCAACACTTTACGGACATCTTTTTCGGTGTGATTTTACTCCTGTGTGTGAGATAGCTTAGTATCGTGAAATAAGGTTTTAAGCGATAAAGAGGGCACAGGAACTAGTTGATAGCTAAGGCTTCCGTTCAAAATAAGAGACACCGCGGTAGTCCAAGATAATTTGCCTGCTGACTCAAACATTGCTTAAACTTATCTCAAAGTAATTTGCGACCACAACTGCGATGTGAATTATTTAAGGCAATAAAATCTCTTTAAAATACAATCAATTAGAAGCATATCGATGAGAGTATAGAATAATCACTTAGCTTCTGAGAAATTTATGCTAAACATTTTTCATCCTGTCACGTGACATTGTTTTCAAAACTTCCGCTTTTACGATGAATATAAGTCATCAATATATGCGAGTCAACTGACAAGGGAAGGTTCACCCAAGATGATTTAGATGAGATCGCAAGGATACGCAAGGAAAAAACATACAACGAATGGAGATGCACAAAGGTGAGAAAGAAAAGAGAATCGAGAATGAATTAGAACGGACAAATGCGTATGTTCTAGAGCTGTTGAAGGATAAACGGCGATTAAACCAAGAACTGGACGTCGAGCGCAAGTTATCAAGGAAGTTAAAAGAAGAATGTTATGATCTGAGAAGCAAACTCGGCGAACAGCAGACAGCAGCAGGGAGCGGATTAGATTCTTTTGCCGATGTAGATTCCCTCGTTAGTACAAGTGAAAGTGGCACAGCAGATCTCATGAAAAAAATTCGCGCGCTCGAGGATAGTTTGCGCGAGTCACGAGCTCAGATAAAATCATTAGAGGAACACAAGACAGTTCTTGAGTCCGAGATATTGAGGCTAGCGGAAGCGCTCGGAAAGGACAATTCATCCTCTGATTTGCAACTTTACATAGAACAGCTAAATATTTACGAAAATGATTTTAAGAAGGAGAAAAACGACAAAGAAAAAGCGGAGTCTAAAGTTTCCGTTCTGACCGATCAAATCTCGGACTGCCAAGAGATGATATCATCACTTACTCGTGAGGTTGACTTGTATAAGAACGCTTTTGAGCGAGAAAAGAAGGACAAAGAGTTGGCACTGAGGAGAGAGAGGGGTGAAAGAACAATGGTTAATCTACCAACTTACTCGCAAACTCGCTTGCCATCGAACATTCCGGGAAACCAACCCGCTGATCAGGGAATGGCGTTACCAATTCAAACGCCTCAATTACAAGTAGTTTACCCTGTTGTAGATTCTAGAATACAAAACCAGGATTCAAAAAGAAAACGGGAACTCCATCGAAGGGGTGTTCTTACAAGAGACATCCCAGAATCGAAGGATTTTTTCTATGATGGTTGATTTGATGTTGTTACGTGTAAACAAAAAAAGAGAAGAATAGTGCAGCTTGCTGTCAAAAGTTAAGACTTCCTCATTCTTGTGGCGTCACGTCTAGCTAGGACAGATTAAAAAAATACAGGATAAAAACCTATCTTGTTACGAACCCCCAAATTATTTTATAATTATAATCCTTGAAATAGTCCGTTCCTTTAATGCGCCCGTGCTGAGAGTACATTTCTCGGCCAAAAATTGTAAATTAAACGGATTGAATTCATAATTCTCAATTGCCTTGTGAAAGCAAATTTGCATATCGCATTTTAAGGGAATTTTGTACATAAGAAAATCAAGGAGATATAATTTGTATCATATGTAAATTCAGGTGTTCAATAAAACTAGAAAAGGTGGAATTATACAAAAACAGTTTCTGTATCACAGGACAAGTTGGTGAAATCACCGAACCCAGGCTTACTGTGGGTGAGGCAGTAAAAGGCCAATTAAGTCTTCCTTGAGAAAATCTCGATGTATCGATGATCAACAAATTAAAATCAGGTTGTCCTGGTTACCGTACGTTGGTAAAAGAGTAATTTATTTTAAAGGTATTGTAATCATTTTTCTTCGACAGAACCCAGGCAGTTTAAGTACACGGCCATTCACACAACCCGGATTTTTACTTGCGAGAGTTTGAAGTGAGCAAAACGTGAACGAATTAGTGTTCGAAAACTGAGCAAAATTTTGGACTTGGGAACACGAAAAGTGCATAGAATTTACATAATTGGAAAGCTACTGAACGGATGTTTATTGTGATCAAATCAGTGGACCTTTTATTATGTCTTCCGCTGTTAAGCGCGCGCGCCGATTGACCTCAATGATTTGTTGTCGACGAAGGCAGGAAGTCGATTTAAAGGATGCCTTTATAACATATTTGTTTTCAACATACTCGACAGAACGGACGTTGTTTTTATGCAATATAATAGGAGTTTAAATTCAGTTTTTGTGTGAACTTTCATAGTCACTGTTTCCGTTTATGTCCATATTCCGCAACGTTTCAAGTCGTTTTACGATTTCCTCTGCAATAACCCTACACCACTAAAAATGGTCAAAAATAATTACAGTGAATTTCGTCACCTAGGCATCCCTAAGCTGGCTTCTGCGAAAACTAGCAGATCATGAACATCTACTCCGACAGACTTTTCAGGCTTTAAAGTGGTATCCTGGAGCACAAATTTTCCACAAAATGACTGAATTCTGCGACTTTTATTTACCTCGACTAGTTACAGCTCTCGCGATAAAAATGTCATCTATTTAAAAGAATGACTTCCGGAAAAATTAATAAGGGAGCTTTGCTCTCTGGAGCGAAGTCAGCCAGGCCAGGGGCACGCAATGACGCACATGTGACTTCTTGGAAAGCAATCACATCTTTTCTTGGAGACCGTTGAAATGAAATCTTAGATCAGTGCAGGGGTGTTTTTTTTAGGGAAAAGATTAGAAGGAATTATGACAAATTAGCATGATGATACCAGGGTAAATATTTAATTAAACACTTTTGAATGACAAGAACTTCCATTCTTTTAGAAAATGAAAATCAACTGAAAACCTTTTTTATTCATTATCAGTTACTATCTTTTGATTCCTCCCAGCTTAGTAGTAAATTAAACTGTGATGAGAAAGTTGCATCCTGGTTTACTGTAAAACTGAGTGGTCCCCCGAGTGGTATTCTGAAAAGGTTTTTCCTATTCTCTTCTCCTTTAATTCCAGCCAAAATATTCCATATCCCGTAAGCCATATCGTATAGAACGCTTGAATGCAGCTGACCAACATTAACAACGCTTGGTTGAACTGCCCAGGTCCTCGTGCCGGATCACAGTCGTCTTGAGGCGATACACGTGACAGACCTCACTTTAAGTGTAAAAGTTTTTTTTTTTTCCAAGAAAAAAGCTTTATTGAAACTAACTCACACAACATACATTTTGCTTTTTAACATTACACTTATGTCACATTATACGATACTTATTTTACAATACAACACAAACACTGTTAGTTACAATGCATTACAATTACCTACTTACGATACGTACATTACTTACAGTAGCATAATTAACCTACTTACATCAATATTACGATTACTCAGTAACGAGTACTAACTTTACTTACTAACATATCTTACTAATTAAAACAGTATCACGCATTACTTACGATAAAAAATAACGTTACTTACAATACTAATTTTTTACATTACTTTATGTAGTGACAGTGTACTTACAAAATATTAATTGTTTACTTATACTAATCAAGACAAATGACTGAATATGAATAAATAGAGGCACAACTTCTGAGGTGAATATTTGGGGGGAGCTCATGCACAGTGTTGTCCATTTAGATCTGAATTTCATCATAGTATTATTTTTAACAGCAGTTTTCTGTTCAGAGAGGATCTTTTCATTGAGTAAAAGAAGGAGGATATCAAGACTCGGATCGGAGAGACCGTGTTCAGCCAGGACAGAAAAACATGATACTTGGCAATGATAAGGAAATGGTTCAGGGCATAAAAACTACTTGATTCTGGTTTATAGCCATATAAAATATCTGTACAATTTAAAGTAACACCTTCTGATCATTTTTCATTCCACCATGCAATAACTTTTTGCCAGAATATTTGTACTGTCGAACATTCATAAAGCAGATGAGATAAAGTTTCATATGGAGAGCTACAACGATCACAACTGGGGGAAGTTTTCAATTTCATTTTGTGAAGTCTGCTGTTGGTGGGTAGAATGTTATGTATTACTGACCTTGTATTGAAAACATCTGAGTTTATTTTCTAGTGTAACCTTGAATGGCAATTCATAGATGGCTTAAATAAGAAGTTGTCTTTCAACTAGCTTAATTTCTACGTTTGGAGCTTTGAAAACTTTAAGAACAAGCAATTTACGAGCAGATTTGGCAGTGACATTCGCAGGAGAAAGGTCGTTCCTATCAACATCAGTAAGGATTCGTTCAGAATTTAAAATTGATCTTTTCCATACCTCAGGGATCGCAGCAAGGAGGCCATTATAGGTTAAGAAATTTACTGTCAAACCATATTTGTGTTGGAGCTCGGATCTAGAAAAAACTTCCTATTGTCATTTAGTAGATGACCGATTTTAATTATTCCTTTTCTATACCATGATGGGTAAAAAACTGATTTCTCATATATTCTAATAAGGCAGTTCTTCTAGATAATTTCATTTTCATATATCTTAGCAGAAGAAGGATCCATGGAGTGTAGCTCCTGCCAAACAGTGAGTATCTATTTGTAAAAAGACGGCACATACATAATGAAATTTTCATTTGCGCACGGACGTAGCTTGTTCGTCAATTCGTTATAGAAATTTATTTGTTGATTTTGGTCATTGGGAGTGTAAACATTAACAAAACAAAACTCTTCACCTTGAAGTGTGAGACGAACAATAAGTAATCTCCCGTTCTTATCATTAGTTATGCTAATATTTTCTGCTTTTAAAGTTGGTCGAAAAAGAGTCATCACGCCTCTGCTATGTTTTGAGCCATGGGAATAGCAAATGTCACCTCCTCATTCTGCACGCCAAGCATTTTCGATTGTTTTGTCGCTGTAGGTTTCTTGTAGAAAAATTAAATCGTATTTGCCATTATGAAGCCACCTAAATAAATTTCTAAGTTTGATCGACTTACTTATGCCTCTGATATTTAGAGAAATACATTTTAAACCCATTGCAAATGTAATTAAGGCTCAACACTTGCATAGCCCCAGCCAAAATAGTTGTCCCCAGACGAGGTGGCACCAAACAAAAAATACTACAAAACACAGGACATTACAAAAACTCGTTAAGCGACTTCATGTATTAAGGGGGTAGCTTTAGTAAATAAAAATTAAAATAAATTAGAAGGAATCCCCTCTACAATTCCCCGCATTATAGAACTACTGAATGGTAAACTGAAATTCAGTTTTAAAGGGGCAGTCTCATGGCGATTTTCCTATCTTCTTTGTCACAAGTTTGATTAATTTATAGCAAAGTACCTTGCTCATACATGAATTGCTTTCAGACAACAAGGGGACTATTAAATGAATTTTCAAAAGAAAAAACAAGCCAAACTTAGTTTTTAAATATTTTATCTGAGACATAAGGCAGAAACTTGAAAAATTCTGCCAGAAGTTTTCAAGTCGCACGCCATTTCCATCCTGGTCATCCCTCTCCAGACATACTTATTATAGTTTCCATGTACTGGAATACCCATATTAATACTACTGGACCATTATTTTTAGGCTTCCATAGATAAACATGTGTCTTTTGGCTTTTCACAGTGATACTAAAAATTGATGAGACTGCCCCTTCAAGGCGTAAGGACAGTGTACCAATTGAACTGCATGAGCATAAACAGTCAGACCAGAAAAATGAGTAAATACAAAATAAGTAAATTCACATCGATCAGTAAATGTTATCTAGGTCTTCATTATTATTAATCCTGATAGGATAGTCAGCTGCTTCTAATTTAACAAAGATTTTACCGTCTATCGTCCAGGCACTGTGCCACTGAATGCTCCAGCTTCTTTCGATTCCACACTTTGGCGAATAGCTCGCGTCGCATTCTTGTTAGATTTTCATTGAGGTAGGCGATGCCACCACCGTTAAAAACTTGGTTCAGGTTCTGACCTTTCAAGTGCTTACGAGCTCCGTCTAGTTCTTTCTTTGCTCTATATGATTTGAATCTGATATAATTGGCTTGGCTGGCTTACTGGGGTTCTATCATTTCATTTACTGGGATCCACTGAAGTTTAGAAAAAAGGGCAACAGAAGGTGTAGAAAAGTCAGCGCCGAGAATTGTACGAGCAGCATGTTTCTGCACGCGAAGGAGACGAAGGAGTAGTGTCTGGGAGCAGGTGCCCCAGGCGCTGGAACAATAAACAAGCTGACTGTAAACACAAGCATTGTAATAATGCAGGGAGCCTTCTTGTGTAAGGAAGGAGCTAATTCTGCGCAAAAGCGAGAGACGGCTGTTCAGTTTACAACACAGACTATCAACATGCTGCTCCCACGAGAGATGCATGGTGGTCAAATCATTCACGCCGAGAACTTTAGCCTCGAGGACTTGGTCCACAATGGTGTTATTGACTACTACATCAAGTGATTGAGAAGATAAGAATCTTAGCTTTTGGGGGGAAGCAATCAGCATAGATTTAGTTTTGGAAGCATTTAGGGCCATGCGGTTGAGATTTGCCCAGGATGAGACATCGGAAGCAAGCAGGTTTAGTCGAAGTTCAACTTCCTGCACAGTGGATCCAGATGTAAGAAGGGTAGTATCATCGGCAAACATAGTAAGGTTAGTGTCAAAAGTAGAGGACAAATAAAGTGGGAGGTCATTTATAAAAACAAGAAAGAATAAGGTCCAAGTATGCTCCCCTGAGGGATTCCGACAGACATAGGAAGTGAATCGGACAAAGCCCCTTTAAATGACGTTTTCTGGGAGCGGCCAGTAAGATACGAGTTAAACCACTTAAGTGCGGATGGAGAACAACCATATACGCCGAGTTTAAACAACAGGGTGCTATGATTGACCAGATCAAAGGCCTTTTTTAGGTCAAGTAAGAGAAGTCCACTAAGAAGGCCACGGTCCATATTGGCGAGTATACAGTCCGAGAGGTTCATAACTGCAAGCTCACGAGAGCGAAACCATCTAAAGCCAAACTGGAAGTCTGTGAGAAGATCACAACTGGCAAGAAAACCGTAGAAGTTTTCTCTATTATGGCTAATCCTGAAGCTCCTCTTTGTCTTAAACAGAAGTTCTCCTTTCTATCCACTACACGGACTACTCGTATAACTAGAGGTACTACTGCTCATAATTTAGTTATTCCCCAGCCTAGAACAAATTTGGGTAAGCGAACCTTCTCGTATTCCGCCACTGTTCTCTTTAATGCCCTTGAGGTTGGTCTAAAGATACTTGCTGCGCATCCCCTTGCCTCGCCTAGTGCTTTGTCTTCCTTTTCGTTTTCGCTGAAGCATAAACTTCGTGGCCTTTTCCTGCAAAACCTCAATACTGTTTCCCATCTTGAGGAGCTTTGTTGCCATGAATGCCGCTTTCTTCTTAAATGCCGCTGTTTTTTTTTTAGTATGTGACTACTTCATGTTTCTTAGCTTATTACTTCTCTTACTTATAGTTTAGTTTAGATTATCTGTTATTTTGTAATGTTTAATGTTTATTTTGAGGGCCATATGTTAGAAAACTGTAAAAGGTTAATATGATCACCCTCGTTAAATAAAGTGTATTGTATTGTATTGTATTGCTTGTTTGTAGTCTATGACATAAGTCTACATCGTCCGCCGTTGCGGATCGTGACATTGAGCGCATTTCCAAGTGCGGTGACTCGCTCAGCGAGGTTTTCATCAGGCGTTTCTGGAATTCCGTGAATTTCTAAATTGTGCTTACGGGTGTATTGCTCTAAATCATCGAGCTGGTTGATTGCAGTCCCCAAATCGTCGTACATTTCTTCGCGTTCTTCGTTGGCTTCATTTAACGATTTCTTTAGTGATTTCACTGCTTTCTTCAGTCGGCTTTGTTTTCCGTCGTTAATGTTTCTATTTTAGCTATATGGAATTCCAACGACTTCTGAAGCTCAGAGTACTGGGCGCGTAAAGGTTTTCTTCGAGAAGTTTGTTCGTGTTGTCTTGAATGGTGTTCAGAACTTTCCAAATATTTTCCAGTTCGGCCATGTTGAGTTCCGATATCTTCACGGACTTCGCAGGCGGTTTCTCGGAGCCAGGCGAGCTGCTGTCACTGCTTCTTTCGCTACGTTTACCCGGGAAATAGTACGTAATTTTTCCCTCTTTTCCTTTATCCTTATCCTCCATTACATAGAACTGCGGGGAACAAGAAGGCAGACTACTGAAATTTGCTGCCGTCCGCCATGACACCGCACATGCGCCTCTTCGTAAATGAGTTAAAGTGCAAGTATGTAAAACAAAACTGATCGCAAGCCTGCACCACGACACGAAGGCAAACTTGTTGGCCTATACTGTTTCAACTAATAGAATCTTCTGAGCCAAGGCTAACGTAAAGTATTTTTCCAAATATTCCGCAACCCGGCATATTCCCCTATATGGCCCATACGGGGACGTGCCGCTGGACAGGGTATGGTTTTTGGCAGGGGGGGCTGGCAGCTACCTTTGATCTTGCCGCTTTTGGCCTCTACATGATTGCCCCAGTAAAGAAATCTGTCAATCATTCGAAAACTCTAACGAGCATGCGCGAAGTGCAACGAAGTCTCGCGCGAACTACTCGAGAATGAGAATATGTATTTTTTGGTTCGTGGTGACTCGATTGTGGTAAAGGAATTCGTTTTTTGTTATTGTTTATTTGCTGTAAGTATTTTTGGCGACAGTGCAGCGTTTGGGCACCACATTTCTCTAAATTCTGGATCTGTGTACACTCCTGCTGTGTATTATGTCAAGAACATGAGCGTGATGGTTGTGTTATCGAAAACATAAACGTTCGCGGTGTCAACAGCCACTTGACCTGGGAAATGGCATTAAAGTTGCAGCTTTCGACCGTCCATTTCGAACCATTTCTGTTTCTGAGGCCATCAAAATCGATGGAATGAAGGACCAGCTTTATTTTAGGTTAGTAGAGCAGTCAATATTGAATATGCAAGTGACAAGTTTCGGCCTGAGATTTTCCCAGTTGAGTGTTGAACAAACTACGCTCAAATTATAACTAAGTCTTGTATTCTAGCAGATGATTGTGGATTTCGTCATCTCAGGAAGATTTATAAGAATCTTTTTACTGTGGAAACTGGGGAATCTTCCAGCCAACAAAGCGAAAAGAGGAGATTTCGATTGCGAGTCTTCTTTAAGTCTGTTTCACAATGAAGACAAAATCGAATGCGAAGGCTTAGAATGTATTAAAAATGGGATTGAACTTTCACATGCACTTGTCTCAAGTTTTTTGCGTCTTATTTACAGCTGTAAGCGTAATTACGTGTAAAACACCACGTTTATTTTATGGAATTCTTCTTTTTTTGGCTTGAGTGTTTCTTGGCGGCAGTTGTTTCTGCAAATATATTGGTTGGTTGCAGTTAGGATAGCTTATAAAGGACAACCAACAAAAGAAGAATGTTTAACCTTACAAATAGAGCTGTCTGAGGTTTGCTTGTTTTGATAAGAGAACTTAAAGAATTGGCAAAGTAAATACACCTAGGTTTAGGAAAACTCCCTAGTTCCATATATTGTGCTGACATGCTAAGTTTGATTCAATGGAAAATGCAATGAACTATCACATTTCCAAGCATTTTCCCACATTATGCATACTACTGTCCAATGAGAGGGTTTATAAACATTTGCTAGGGTAATCTGAAAAGATTGAAGGATTTGCAATTATATGATTTTTTTGTCTTTTGCCTGTAGCCTGTACAAGAAGCTTAATTCAAAGGAAAGACATTCAGGCCCATTTTTCTTAAGTGTCCGTGAAAAATTTGTAGTTTGAGTTCAGTAACACCAGGTGAACTATGCAATAATGGAGTATTAGACAATGCAAAAGTTCTCAACTGTCCCTTCTGTTAAAAGAGCAATTGACTTCTGCTCACACCCTTTTAGACATTTGTACTTCTGATGAGGAAACAGTTCCAATTGCCAAGGAGAATTCAGTTTTTTTGAAGATGGATACATATGAAATAAATCAGGTGTGAACTTACCTGATGTAACAAATGTGGCCATTAAGGGCCTGCAGTTTTTAAATGTTTTCAACTTGAGCAGTTGAAAAGGCAAATTTGATCCTGGTCGAGACTGAATTTTTTCAAGTTTGCTTTTTCAACTGCTCAAGTTGAATGCATTTAACTGTGAGGATCATTATTTCAGAACTGTTACCGAAAAGGTAGGGGAAAACAGGTCAAAACAGTGTTGTATTGCTGGGTGTCAAAACAAGGCGGGCATGCATTAATGTTTATAAAGGAGATGTGAAATAACCCCAGAATGGCTGATCAACCATGGTTGCTCTAAGTGTGCAACAGTCCTTTTGAAGTGTTTTCATAAAATTAAGGATTAACATAGCTGTCCATATATATGTCATCAGTCAAAGTCCCTGTACAACCAAAACCTTTGCCCAAAACATGTTAATCAACATGCATCTTGGATAACCAACGCCTGCCAGATCCAAAGTGATGGTGTGTTTGCCAGAGTATCTTTACTTTACAGACTGTCGGAACCTTTGCAAATTCCACCCCCATATGATTGTTTTGTTTGCAAAAGTTGTTCAACATCAATTGCACTGTCAAGAAAAATTCAAGTCCCTTCAGAATTCAAATGCCAATTTTCCACAAACCCATTCATGGTGAAATATATGAAGCCAAGGTCACCAAGTAAATATGTGAAATGACTGGCTGAAGTATTGCTGTCAGTTGAGCAACCTGACCCCTTTAAGTTTCAGTTCTCACCCCCAGAGGTGTGATAGACAAAATATAAATGAAAAATTATTTCACCTTTTTCTTCAAAATAATGAGCTTTATTATCAGGTATACCTACACACTGCAGGCAATATCTGTGACTCACTTGGCGAAGTCAAAGAGCAAAGTGTTGTAAACATCACCTCTCAGCTTTTCACCATTTAAGGATTCTAGAGAGCTGTACATGAAAAAATCTCTTGGAGACTATAAGGTAGTAACATAACTTGGGCAAAACAGAAAATAATTTGGATCAACAAAACCTCCACAATTAATTGTTGACTCCTCCTGGGTAGTTCCTATAAAGGAAGAAAAATCTACGGTGTATGTAAATGAAACAAGGACAAAGTCTCGAGCGACAATTCTTAGTGAAAGAGGAGAGCGAATCTCGCCGCTGTGAAGTGTCAGAAAATGCTTCAAAACTCGTAAAATCAGTACCAGAAAAAGCAGAAACGGCAACCAAATCAGATAGAAACAAAGGTAAAAAAAGCGATCGAAACCCTCCCTTGAATGTTTAAACTTGGAATAACGGAAATAATACTGAACCAACACAAACGCGCGTACACCAAATAACGGCTAATTCTCCTTCCTCGCCACCGCCATGTTTGTTTGGAATAAAATTAGTACACAGTCCTACTCGGCCCATTTCTTTACTGGGGCGATCATGTAAACTCGGTTCCAGACCTCGCTGCCAGCCCCCCCTGGTTTTTGGCCTCTCTGTCCTGAACAGGGTAGAGAAGTTTATGCTGTCCTAATCAGTGTCTGAACTTGTCCTAATCAGGGTGTGGCATGTTTGCACGATTGTCGTCGGCTTATCCAGTAGTCAGCAATCATACATCGGAGACGTTTGCTGTTTTATAAAACATTTTAAAATTGTCTGAAACAAGAGACTGTCGTTTTTGTCATTTGTCCTTAACAGGGACCAAAAATGGAGGGTGTTGTTCTAAACAGGGTTGGAATTTTTAAGCCTTTTTTTTTGTCCTAAGCAAGGTCAGAGTTTGAGACCCTTAGCGGCACCCCTACAACCAAACTGGAGTCTAGTGCCCCCCCCCCCCCCCGCCGGAGCTTAACAGGCTGCAAGGCACCAGGATGACGGATCGTATCAGGCGCAAGGCTGCAAGGGGGAAGAGGGTAAGGTAAGTCACACACGAGCCAAGGAGGCCCACACGGCCAGAGCTGTAGCATGGTAGCAACGGATGAAATGTCCAACCCCTGTCACAAATCAAGTAATCCAACTGATTCAGCCTACCGAACTGCAAAGGAGACTAAGAGCTATCAAAATACAAGGTTATTTCTGTTCCTTCGCAGTTCACTTGATCCGGTACATTTTTGATGGTCCGGGGAGAAATTTCTCTTGAAAGATACACGCTGTTTGTCATTTCTTTTTCTTTAGAAACAATTTTTTCCTTAATGTTTTATTATTATTATTATTATTATTATTATTATTATTATTATTATTATTATTATTATTATTATTATTATCATATCTATAACAAAATACTCGATCGTGATTGGTTCTCCGCGCGCCTATTTGATACGTAATTGGAGGGTGATTACGTAGGTGTCCAATCTGTTCAAATTGAACTTTTTGTAACTGGATAGCTGTAATCGGACAGCTGCGCTGCCCGCGCGTCAATCAGGTGCACTGAAATGAGTTCTTTTTATAGCTGTTTCTTCACTGCTTGCAAAACTGATAATAAAAAATATATCCCCGAAGGGCACGTAGATTTTCTAATCTCGCATTTTGTTAGAGATACGATTAATTGGTAACTGGACTTCGTGGCGTACAATTCAGGGGTACTCCAGTCCTATTACCATTACTTATTATTGTCACGCAACGATTCCTTAAATCTTGTGTGGCGACCTGCCTTAAAATTCTCTGTTCTAAGTTTATTGAACAAAACATTCCCTCGGTACAGTTAAGTACAATTTCAGCAATTTACATTACTACACCAAGAAACTAACATAAAAATAAGTACAGCATTTACAAAATTTCAATGTATATGACATATTTGTTAAAAAATACATTCACAGTTTAATTTCTAACTCTTGTCACTGACTCTAGAGTCTAAATCGTTGATAACCGACAAAATCTCTTTCACTGCCGCTTTACGAGCTACTTTCACACTTCCTAGTCCCTCAGCGTCAATTAAATCCAAACCAAGAATGCAACGAGTCAAATGTTCTTCCAAATAAAGAAATTCCTTGTCTTGCCTCGAGCCTTCGAACGCCTGGACTCGAGGAGTCAGTTCCTTTGCTTTTGCTAGCTGGTTCTTGATTGAGTTCAGTTTCTGCTCTTCGGCTATTTGCATTTCGGGTTGTGCCGGTGAAATCTTCTTCACATTTCCAGCATCAGTGGTTGTATCGTTCACATGTGTTTGTGAGGTTGGACCTTCATCACCGGATTGATAGGCTTCGACAATTTCCCGCTGACTTTCACCTGTATCGTCTGCAGCATCTTCATTGGCATCGTAAAACGTTTCTTCACTGCTTTCGTCCGAGACATCTTCGTCTTTGGACGGCTGAATATTGACAGGTATATCCACAAACTCAGGTTGAGATAACTCTGTTGTTGGCGAGCTTGCACGATTTGCCTCATCTTTTAGTTTCACGTCCAATTCTTTCGTCGAGGAGTTTTCCCTCGCTTGACAACACACGGGAATATTATGGGAAGCTGACGCACGGTCTTCTACCCGTCTCGCTCTATTCCGGTTGGAAACTCTTCTTGGTTTGTCATGTGGAAAATAAACGGGATTTTCCCAAAAGGGATGTGATCTTTCTGGGTAAAATCCACCGAAACCGGCGAAAGGGTTTCCAGTTTGAAATCTGCCTGCCCAAGGATCTCGAAGTATATCGTCCCACATTTTTAAGAACTCTTCTTCTTCGTCGTGTCCACAAGTCTTCCTTAGTAATTTCTGAAATTTTTGCTGACGCTGTGAGCTGAGTAACTTCTTATATACATTACTTCGTTTTCTAGAAATAGCTGGAACACGATGGAAAAGCTGTCACTGCTAATTTTGACTCGAACTCTCTCGACTTTTTCGGAATCTTCGGGAAAACCCTCGAATGTGCTGAGAAAGTTCTCCCCTACAGGGGTGTAGACGCTACTTATTTTGTCGCAACTCCAATTTAAGGTTCTGCAGTAAGAATTGTTCTAGTTTTCACTTATGAACTTATATTTGCATATTGAAAAACTCCTTTCATTTTAAAAATTTGACCACATTTCATTAATAATTGGTAAACAGAAAGCTATAAAAATTACGAAAAGTACCTTCCCCTCCCCAAATTTCATGTCCTGACGAATGTTCTGGGACATTCGAGACACGTGTATTACAAACTGTATATAAGCCACTTCGTCAAAGGGATTTCAGTTCATTCCAGATATAAATTTGTGTGCGCTTGGTGAATACTCCTCGAAGTTATGGGAAAGGACTACTATAAGATTCTTGGCGTTCCTAAAACAGCTAAAGACAACGAGATAAAGAAAGCCTATCGAAAACTCGCCTTGATTTGGCACCCCGATAAAAACAAAAGTCCAGGAGCAGAGGAGAAATTCAAGGAAATTTCCGAGGCTTATGATGTACTCAGTGACAAGAACAAGAGAGAAATCTTCGATAAATACGGTGAAGAAGGCCTTAAAGGAGTTCCAGGAGGCGACAATGGCTCGAACACGCATTTTCAAGGAGGACCAGGATTCGCAAGAACATTTGTCTTCACGAGTGGGAACGCACGCGAAACATTCGCGAGAGCGTTCGGCGACGACGACGAATTTGCAGACCTTATTGGTGGTCTAGGGGGGTTTAGCTTCTTTACCGACCAAAGAAGAACGCCTGGCTCAAGAACAAGTGGCATGTTTGACTTTGATGGCGTTCAACCTCGAACGAAGAAGCAGAAAGTCCAAGATGCGACCATCGAGAAAGATCTACTTGTCAGCTTCGAAGACCTCTTGAGCGGGTGCACGAAAAAGATGAAAATATCTCGAAAAGTTTACGACGAGCGTGGAACTTTCACGAATGAAGAGAAAATTCTGACGGTGAATGTCAAACCGGGATGGAAAGCGGGAACTAAGATCACATTCCCAAAGGAAGGAGACCGAAAACCTGGTATCGTCCCGGCTGATGTTGTGTTGACTGTCAAAGACAAACCTCACAGCCAGTTTACACGAGACAGCAGCAATAATCTCCTTTACACAGCAAAGATTTCTTTGCGAGATTCACTAACTGGTGGACAAATGGAAGTGCCCACTCTTGATGGAAGAAAAATAAAACTAAGATTTAACGGTATCGTAAAACCAGATTCAATTAAAAGAATCAATGGAGAGGGGCTTCCATTACCCAAAAGCCCCTCCAAGAGAGGTGACTTGATCGTCAAATATGAGGTACGCTTTCCAGATCAACTGTCCCCAGCTCAAAGAGACATTTTACTGGAAACACTGCCAAGTTGATGGAGGAAAGAATTTGGAACAATAATATTGTACATTTCTAAGCTCTTAATTAGGACAAAAACAGTGACTTAATTTTACACCATGTACTTACTTTTATTTTTCAAAAATTATCTGAATTTTTTGTATATGCAATGGATGTGATTCACTTTTGATACATTAATTTATCCGTTCTGTGGTGGCAATGCATGTCACGTAACAACAGTATTGCCAAAAATGTAACATAAAACAAAGAAATTACCCCAGATACTCTGATTGAATGCCAGGTTTTGGTTTAGAAAGGGGTGAAGACTAGTAGTAAAGGTTGGTGGGTAAAGGTTATCTTAGAGAAGGATGGTAAATGCCCAGGGGGTGTACTTCATAGTAATAGGCTAATGGGGATGTGCCGCTGGATGGGGTCGCATTTTCAAGACTGGATTGACTATAATGGGGTTGCATTTTCAATAGGACCTAATAGAGTTACTAGAATGGGGTGGCACATTTGCGGAATTTTAGGGGTAAGTAAATTCCGGCAAGTAGGGATTTGGGGTATATTTGCCCACAAGTGACTAACATGGGGTCTATAATTGGCTACAGAATACACTGTAATGGGGTAGGGCTTCGCAGAGGCCAGCGGCACATACCCAGACAAAAATGAGCCAAGTACCCCCCCCCCCGGGGTAAATGTTGAGGTCAGTCATGAAATAGTGGAGATATAATGTTCAGCATGTTACAGGTTCGACTGACTCCCATCAGGGCTCTCATTTATTTTTGTCTTGCAAACATGGCATGCTTAGCACTCCTTCTTTGTTGTTTTGCGCCGATCAATTCGAAACTTCAACATCCCCCCCGGGCATACCCCGGGCATTTGACTGTGCGTCGTGCCCGGGGAGGGGGGAATTTGAACGTTGCGTTGGAAGGGTGGGGAATTTGAACCTGATTTGTCTCTTTTTTTGACGTAATACACCCTGAGTTTTTTCAGTTTTTGCAAAGTTTGAGGGATTTACAAGATAGAATTTCGCCTTTGTCAGTGAATAACTCTTTCAAAAGGGTCTTTAAAAGAAGTTTGAAGGCGTTATTAACGGCATATCTCTCTGAAAAGCGTGTAAAGTGTTTGATTGAAGACGAAATCTGTCTTTGAGTAGAGGTATTTCAGTACTTAATGGTGAGGCATTTGAACGGCTCTTTTGCCCCGAGGGGAGGGAATTTGAACAAGCCAATCTTCAAAAGTTCAAATGCCCGGGGGGGGGGGGGGGATGTTGAACTTTCGAATTGATCGGTGCATTTCATGACCAGGCTTGGGATTTGCCATCTTCCTTTTGTTCTCATCAAGCATGGTGTTGCTGTGCTGTCACGTGAACCTGGTGGATGTGGCCTTGCTCGCCACAGTGTCTACTGGTGGCTCATTGGTTGGAGTGTCCAGCCAGTATGCAGAGGGTGGGGAATGTGGGCTTGGTTCCGGCTAGGGGAATAGCTGCACGGCTTTTGGGTGGGACAAAATAAAATGATTGTAAAGACAAGGTGGTCAGCACTACAAACATTATGTTCATTCGTAAAACTGGGCTGCACCAACTAATAAATCATGAACTTTACAAGCTCTTTTGTATTTGTAGTAACAAGCCCGGGGGTGGGGGGTATTTAGGACTGTATGTGATGGGGAGATGCAAATGAGGCCAAAATGTTTATACCCAAGAAAGTCCCATTAGGCTAAAGCTGTACCCCAAAAAAGTCCAACAGTCCATAACATGACCTGAAAAAAGTCTTCTTACATGTAATTCAAATGTTCACAAAAGGAAATAAAAATGTTTGACACCAAATTGGGAACCCCATTTTATTGACACTAAAAAGTACTGCCAACTGATCCGTCTACCCAAACTAAATACACTGGAAAATTGCAAATCACTGATTTTAGACCCAAGAAAGGCTTTGCACCTCCCTGTCAATAATGAACCAGAGTACCCCCCCCCCCCCGACCACCTCCAGGAATAACAGCAGTCAGTGTTGACAAATTATAAAGAATGGGGGAAGTTCAGACCCATTCCTTGTCTCCCTAAATAATGTGTTAATGAAAATCCTTATTAAGCTATGGTCAACCCTCCTCATAAAAAAATTTTAAAATCTACGTCTGTAATGTGGGGGTGGGGGTGGGGGTGGGGAGGGTATTACAGTGGTGAACAGGTTAGTGGGGGGAGACAGGGGGCGGGAGCCCGGGAAAATAGGGGGCGGGAGGGAAACAGGAGGCGGGAGAGGAAAGGGCTGGAGGTGGGAGTTCCAAAAGGACGGAAAGCAGGAGAAATAGGAGGAAATTACACAACATTCCATAATATTTCACAATCGAAAAAGGGCAAAAGGGAGGAGCCCAAGAAAAAAGGGGCGGGAGCCGGGATTGCAGGATACGGGAGGCGGGAGGTTTGGATCCCCATGTCCCCCCCCCCCCCCAGCAGGTTAGTGCATGGGATTTTAAATCTGAAGGTTGCGGTTGAGGCCTGGTAGTGCCACCATGTTGTTTCTTTACTCCACATTGCCTTTCTCCACCCAGGTGTTAAATGGGAACCAGTGACATACTGCTGTGGTGTGGGCTCCTTGTGGCCGAGTCTGACTTTACCTTTATTATTGCTTACCTCTGTAAAACAGTTATCTCCATAATGTAGATGCTTATCCCTGTACCTTTTATTTGCATGTTAAAGAGGCCCTTTTGTACATATTAATGAGGTTCAACTGTGTTTGTGGACATAAAATATTGACACGTGATTCTGCAATGGCTTTCTATTGCAGCCGGCAAAACTGGTAGGCAGATTAATTTCTCGAGAGGCACGTGACCCACAAATAACTCTAGCTCCTGCAGCATGAAGAGCCTTTGAGAAGTAAACCTAATCCCACTGGAAACATGTTTGCTACATTCGCCCACCTGTTTCTTGGTGCTTTCTCTTTATACACCTGAGCAGAAAGAGATTAATATGCAAAGAAGGATCAAAAGCAATCTAAGGACAAAGCAAAGAGCCAGATTGGGTCTTCAGGACAAAAGAATGATGGCCTAGCTACATGACCATTGTTTCAACCTATAAGAAAGTTGGTCTGAGACTCCTGTCCTAATAGATTTGCCTTTTTTTTATCTCCCTTCACCCTTTGCCCAAGGGCACCCAGAAGGTTGGACAACACAAATTGCTAAATTAGGGAATCGCAATAATTTACTAATTAGACGATCATGAAAGGTGACAGTTTCATGGGCAGCTAAGACATTGAAGTGGAAACAAGATTTGATTGACACCTCCCTCCTGTCCTCCCCAAGGAAGCTGTATTTGTAAGCTATTTCTTCCAGAGATTATTAATTTTAGGTCTTATCTGAGTAGGGTGGGGGGGGGGGGGCTCCTAAGAAGCACAATTTTGAAGCTTCACTGCATTCAGCCACAACAGAAACAAATACTTTAGTAGCAAGACCAAATGTGTATTTTTAGAAGATTACTATGTTGTGGCTTTATCTTTCTAAACCTGAAAGAGGGAAAAATATTAGAAGTTGGGGAGGGGATAAATATAGAGAAAAAATCGTATATATGACTCCCATCGCAATAATCTGATGGTCAACCTTCAGCCTTTCTAGGGCTCCAGGGAAGCTGGGAGAGCGTAACCTCATCTCCAGGTCTTCTCTCATCTCATAATGGCAGCAATGGAAGACCCTAGCACATGGGTCATGTCATCTCAAAAACTGTATTCATTAGCCATCTTTCATGCCTTTTGCCATGTTGAATTGATTAAAAGAGATATTCAGAATAGCTGCTTTGTGCCAGTCTTTTCTTGCAACCATGGGGATGAGGTTGGGGAATACACCTTATACCAAAATGGCGGGAAAATACATTACTCTTTTGTCTCATTGTTAATAAGCCCTTGATGCCTCTATCCCATCTGCAGAATTCAAAGGAATATTTGGCTTAAAACGAGGCAACAAGGGCCAGTTAACATGGAGACAAAAGAATAATGTATTTTCTGCCATTTTGGAATAAGGTGCATGTGTTCACTGAAGAACAAAAATGATGAACTCTGTTTACAAAACAATGTCTGGTATAATTTATTTGTGCAAGTACAATAAACAAATTATTGCACTCATCCATCTCAAAAATTGCATGCTGCACTGTACTACAACAGAGTGAGATCTCTAGTGGTTTACCTGAAAATGCAACAGCCATCTAACTGAATTAAAGTAAATAAAAGTTTTTAAGACCCAATCAGACATGGCCTAAAATTCAATCTTAAATTTGAAACCTATAAATTTTTTCTACCACACTATTTACATGTTTACTTGGCAACGTTTTGCCAAACAAATCGTATCACTCACTAGTCTTTCACAAGATGCACAAAAAACTACCATGTATGACATATTTACAGTCCATCTTTCTCACAAATAATTGAGATTTTCTATAATCATCAATATTAATTAGATAAATATATGTATATATTATTTCCATACAATGATTCCTGCCACGTACTACTACTGCCTTTCAGTATACATTAACAGCTAGCAAAAGCTTGCCTTGTCAACTTATCATCAACTTTAAATCTCCCCTCATGCCTTGAATTTTTGTGAGGACAAGACAATCAATCTAACTGACAGGAGTCAGTCCTACAAAGCATCATTGTACTAATCCAGGATCAGTGAAACTCTGACAACTTCTCCGTGAGGATTCCTGGAGAATATGTTTTTGCACTACCCTCCATTTAATAGTGAATAAACTCCAACTGGAACTCAGTAAGAAAGAGAAACTTAAGTTAGATTTAAAACCGAGATTAATAAAAATCAGCTTAACTGAATCCTAGCCCAAAACCAACATTTTTCAGAAATCACACATAAAAGACCAGAAGATAAAGTTAGTAACTGAACAAGTTTTCTTTAAACAGAAGTTTCTAATCTGGGGGGCTTAAGGCATTTTTGTACCTAGTAAACTATTACTTTTCATTTGAACTAATTTCAGTACATCGATGAAACAGAATACATGCCGCATGACTTGGCTGGGAATTTGATCTTGATATTTCTTTTTTAAAACAATTTCTCAAGGTTAGTTTTATATTTACAATCCTTTAAGGTTTCATGAAATTCAATCCTTAAAAAAATAAAAGGCATTTAATAAAAAGCTTTGCTTCACGTCAAAACAAATACTAAGTAAACCCAGCTCACAAATGATACTTTCCAATAGCTTGTTTAATGCTCTACATACCAATTGACTAATAAGTGTTTGACACACATTCTACAAGTGTTTTGATTAACTTTAGAAGTTCCAACAAGTCAACTGGATTTAAATATGTACACTGGATAAATGTGTTGACTGATGACACACAACTAACCTCCTACAATACTCAGGAGACAACTCTAAACATATTTCAAGAGTAACACGAGAATGACAACAGTCTGTAGAATTTAAGTTTTTTGATGTAGGTATATAGGGATCGTGTTCTGCTGATAAACAGAAGTAAAGAAAAACGATATTTGAAAATAGAAGATAAATCTTCTGGTTGTTTTTAGGTACAAAAACAAAACGTTCCTGATACTTCTGCAGTTCTTGACATGTCATGGCACCCCTACCAAATGATCAAGTTTGTAGTCACCACTACAATGAATTCACTCACTCCTTGCTGTGAAACCTTATTTTTATGTCACCGTGGTACTAGACTTGCTAATTCCTGTCTTTGCTGCATAGACAGATTTGTTGGAAACTCAACCTCAAAAGTCACAATCATGTCTCCTCGTTGTCCAGGAGATTTTGGAAGTGGCAGACCTTCTCCAGGAATTCTTTTCTGTGTTCCTGGTTGTATTACTTCATTTAATTGTACTGCTAAGACTCTCCCATCAATAGTTGGAATCTGAAGGAGGCAGCCAACAAGAGCATCATGCAGACTAACTTTTGTAGTGTAAAGGAGATTGTTATCGCCATCCCTTTTAAAGTACTGATGAGGTTTGTCAGCGACAACAAATACAATGTCTGCAGGAATAACTCCTGGTTTCTGATCCCCATGTTGCTCAAAAGTTATTTTTGTTCCTGCCTTCCAGCCTGGTTTTACGTTTATTGAAAGAATTTTTTCCTCGCGTGATGCCCCTCCACCTGGCGATAAGACCTGACGACTTATTTTCAGTCTTTTTGTGCAGCCTGTAGCAAGCTCCTCGAGGGATACTTGAATAGGGTTCATGATCGGAGGATCTTGGACAGTTTGTTGTTTTTTAAATGGATCTGTAAAAGGGAAATCAAAGTCGTCATCACCAAAGTTTTTAAACCCAGTAGATTTCGACGAAAATGTCGACGTAGAAAACAAACGTTGATAATCCGAACTGAACCCATCCATAAAGTCTGTTAGAAAGAAAAAAGAAACAAAAATCTTGTTAAGTACATTTTCACACCTACTTGTAAAAACCCAATGTCATTTTCATTCAATGCAGGTGAATTCATGGAGTCACAAAAATAGGCAGTTTAAACTGGTAAATGTTTTCCAAACATAACAGAAACAAAAACGAGATGGAAATGTTTTGCAAACATAACAGAAACAAACACAGATGACAAATGTACATCTGTTCTACCGTTATTCAGGTAAGTATACACGTAAGCAGAGAAGGTAGAAAGGAAAACTTCTCCAAATTTTCTTAATCTTTTCAAAGTACTTCACACCTAGTTTCAACATCTGTGAGAGGAGAGAGCACTGAGAATTTATTGCAATGTGTCTGGGTATCTTAGACATGCTGAAAAGCGTTCTGACCCACATTAACAGAAATTTCTAGAAGGAGGAAGTCGGGTAAAACAATGAAATTGCAACTAAAATTTTCTCTCACCGTTTCACTCCTATTACAAAAATGTCTGATTCTTATCATAATTTGCAGATGCACCCAGACTTCAGTTTACAGATGAACTGGAAACATCTTGGAATTCCATATTCCAACCATAAAAGTACTTTTGGAGGAGGGAGTTGTAGTAACGAAGATGAAACACTAAAACTATTTACACCCTCAGGCGAGGATACAGATACTATCGTGTGAACAAAGATATGAAAGAAATGGACACAATTTGCAAACAGACTGGGATTTTCAAAACGCTAAATACTTCCTAGTAAGACTATAAAAGTGCTCAACAGGCAAAATTTATAGAAATTTGTTTTGCCAAGACAAATAAATCGAACAGCCAAAACATACGCTTCCACTTGTTAGATCATAGAAAATTCCAGAAAGATTTGATATGCATGAAAAACGCCAAACATGCAGCGAGTTCATAACACAAATTTGAGATGAAAACCATAAACGGCTAGGTAGCACAATTTCAGAAATCGTTTTATTATTGGTAAACCATAATTTGAAAAAGGAAGTATTTTCAAAGTTGAACAGTTAAGAACAAAATTTTAGTCAGACCCCAGGCGATCTTTCCACTTCGCAACAGCTTTTTATTTCTTGTCAGAATTTCAATAAGTTTTTCAGAAACGATGACAAAGGAAGGGCGAGCTAAGAAGTACGTCAGGAATAACTTAATTCTTACTTAGTGCGTATTACTAGTGGTTGAGTTTACGCAGATTAAATCCGTCGTACGCGTGACAATCTGCCTAAAACAATGTGATTCAAAAAGCAAGCAATTCATGATCACTTGTTGTGACGTAGACAACTGAAAAGGTTACACTAAGGGCTCTTTTTGTGTTCTTCCTTTCAAACATTCATCCCACTTTGAACAATTTATAATAGAAGACAAGAACCTAATAAAAAGGTGACCTAAATCGAGGTTCTAGTGGTTCAACACTCGCCCAATATTAACAGGATTAAAAATAGAACTTTCCAGAAAAGGGCACACGACATATTGCCTTGTAGTTTCGATGACGAGGCTTTTTGTATTTAGCAGAACAAATCCAGACACTTATACAAGACACGACGCTCATACAATCTTCTTCAGAGAAGAAGGGTTAAAAACTTGACACTGGGCTTAATCTTTGCTACCTAAGTATCGGTACATTGTAACTTTTGAAGAGTCATTTTGTACCACTCCGTTTACCTGGTTAACACTGCCCCAGAAGAAAACCAGTTTATGGTTCGAAAACGTTGAAGGCTAAACCAGCTTTGACAAGGAAATAAAAGGAAAAACTTATAATCATACCTTGAAACGGACAATCGGGATCATCGCCAAAAACATCGCGGAAAATGCTCACGGGATCGCCGAAGAAATTAAAACCAAAACCGCCACATTCATTCTTTAAACCTTCCTCGCCGTACGTGTCAAATATTTGCCGTTTGCTTGGGTCCGTTAAAACCGTGTAAGCTTCAGATATTTTCTTGAACTGCTCCTCCGCTCCTTGGCTTTTGTTCTTATCCGGGTGAAACAGCAAAGCCTGTCTTTTGTATGCTTTCTTGATGTCTTCGGACGATGCATTTCGGGGAACCCCAAGTATGGAATAGAAATCTCGCCCCATATAAGCTAGCAATTCCTTCATAAACTTGCACCTCCTAATCTAAAATCGCCTTTTCCCGCACAACAAAACGGGAAATTCAACGAAAACGCGACCACCAGCACAATGCGTGAACACGGTATACTTTCGAAATCCTTTTGCGAACAAACACAATCCCCTTCATTTCTCGAGTCGACCGAAGGTTCCAGAAACAGTAATTGCTGAGCATCCACGCCTGAAAAGAAAATACTTTACTAAGGAGGGGCCTCACGGTTCCAATTTCTAAAAGGCTGATTTGAAACTCGCTTATAGTTCAGAATTTTTCACATCAAAACTTACCATATGTTGGAAAATATTTCCTTTAAAGTACAGAATATCTTTATTTGAAATTATAGAGCGGAAAAAATATTTTTTTTCGACACAAGTTTAGCTTGTCATTTTCGCCTGTCCCCTCCCTGCTGTTTTGCGCGCATCTTTCGCACAGCTGGGTATCGCAATACTTGTGCAGCAGTTGTCACGAACGAGTGAAACTTCTCGAAACGAAATTTGCATCGTTTGAAGGTTTATTTGTTTCTTTGGTTCCAGTTTGTTCTTCTGACACGAGAATATTAATTACGCGTGAGTTCACAACACGTGATTGGGAAATATTGCCAGATTTTTTCAAAATTTTTTCTAAACATGGCGTCTGGTGGAAGTGATCGAGACAGTTTTCCACAGTTTACTTCGTCGAACTATGAAATCCCTTCTTGGCAAATATCATGGAATAAGCCGTGGTACCAGCAGTTTGAAGAAAAGCGAAATAATCAAAGCAAATACAATTCTAGAGGACATATTTTGGAATGTAAGTGTTCGTTATGTGAAGAAGATATGGAAAACGCGTTTAGCCCTGAGCCAACTGATGTGACACATCTTTTTAAAGTTTCCACAGAAAAGAAAAGAGAAGAAACATTCCCTTCCAGGGAGAGACAGGAAAAGCTACAAAACCAAACAAGGGAACGCGTGATTTTATTTTCCGATTTACCGGAAGTTACTCCTTCTTCTTCGTCTCCAACTAACGAAGAAGCGCGTAACACCTCTAGCACGTCAACGGGAAATACCTCAGAGAATATAAACGTAGGCAGAGATCAAGGGATTTCTGGCGTTGACACTGACGCTTTATTCTCTAGCATAGGCTCTATGTCGTCAATCCAGTCGATATCAGATCGTGTTACAGACATTCAAACTCGAGTGAATCAGTTTTCTGGCTCTAGGGACAGCCGAGAGTTTATAGTTTTAAGAGGATTACTCGTTACGACCTTAGCAGAACTAAACAGAATTGACACCGCTGGCATAAGGTGGCTTCAACAGGCAAAGCGTATCGCTATGGAATCGATCCACGATCTTCTGGCGCAACTAAAGAGTAAAATCAACGAAGATGATGATTATTGACCCACAGCTAAAAGGTGAATTTGGTCGCCGTGACTTTCCGCACGATTTGGATGCCATTGTTTTATCAGCACTAATTAATTTTTTTCAATATCCTGTTTGCTCCTCGAGAAGTTTCGCGGTTCGCAACGTGGCTAGAAAAACACCGAAACAAGTGAAGCATATATATACAATGCTACAGCTGAAGCCCCGCAGGAGACTTAACTAGAATAAACTGAACAAAAGAGTATTGCTTGTTACACAACATATATTCGCTTGACCGGTCAGTCCCATACAAACATTAAGACATGTACGTGTTTAAAAATATTGTTAGCTTACAGAGATCGAGAGATCCGTATTTATACGTTTACATTTATTTCTTCATTCCGCAGTTCAAATATATGAATTTCATATATTCATAATTTCAGAACAAAACATGTTTCTAGATGTTGCTGTTTGGTATTCCAAATGTGGCATAATTAGAATTCTTATTATTTTTAATTGATATGACCCAGTCTTTTAAGTTTTACTTCTTTTATTGGCCAACAAAATTGCAAATTCAAAATAAACAGTTAAGTTTTTTTCCCCAAACTGTTATAAACTTCAACCAGTATCCCTCTGTACAAATTTCAAAGTGTGTGATCTGTGACTAGCTGTCACTAAATTTTTGGTGGCGTCTGTGCTCCGATGACATGGGGCAAGTGCCACCCAAAATTTTGGTGTTAGATCTATTAGTTTATTCTTTGAGATGTGGATAACATTCCTTGCCAAACATTAGACGTCTTAGGTTCTCTGCCTTTCATCTTGTTTAAGGAGTCCAGGGCCGGGTTGCATAAAGCAACTTAAGATTAAGTGGGATTTTTTTGCAGCCTTTCCCTGTGTTCCCAAGGGTTTTCTTGTGCTCTCTTTGTGTTTCCTATACTCACTAATCTGTCTTTGGCAGAGTTATCTGTGATACCGGTGCAAGAGATAATGGACAAAGATAATGGTTGCAGAAAATTTGCACTTGATCTTATGTTGCTTTATGCAACCAGGCCCTGGTTTGTATCTCACTGCAGATTTCTCAACTGTCTTTATTTCACTTCTGCTTTGCAGTAAACATCCTTGATACAGAGGTTTAATAACAGGCCAAGTACAGAGTAATTTGGCTGCTTATGAACTTGATGTAGCAAATGCTAGGTCAGCTGCAGTAAACGGTTTCCATTTAATGGCCAAAAATACCTCTTGCCAATTACATCCTTGTAAGAACTTTTCGGAAACCCCCACAGTGAAATATTGATCATCTTTCTTTCATCCCATTCCATCTGTAAAGTTATTTTTACTTCGTAGGCCAATGTTAATGAATACCATGTTTGCACACTGGTCATTAAAAAAAAAGAGACAACTGAAATTTCTTGTCGTCCTCGGTGCATAGTCAAATGTGACAAGACCATTGAAACTTAGTCAAGCATACTGAGAGATGGTTTATGGCTAATGCTCCGAAAAACACAGCTTGCCTCTTTTCAAGTACATTGTTTTTTTTTCGTAAGATGGATTGATTAACTGTTACTATTTCTATTAACCTTTGTGACATTTCCTTTCTAAACTTGACTGCTTAAAGAGAGCATATTTGAAAGAAAGAGAAAATTTCAAGTAACGTGGTATTTGTGGATTTAGTTGGGTAAAAAAGCTTCCTCGAAATGTCTCAAACCTTTGAAAATGCTGTTTTTGTTATCAGATATGTACACCTGAGAAAATTAGAAATGTGGCTGGTATTTGGTTGTTAAATATAAATATGGAATGCTGAAAAGTGCTCTAACGCCATTTTAAAGGAAAGTTCTAGAACCTGAAAATCAACCACAACAATAACTGCCACATGAGAATCACTCATATTTCTTTCCTTTTGTTAGAAAGACAGTCAAATAAATCAAACAAAACAGAGTAAAAATAAAAGTGGCCCATGCTTATCACATGCTGAGCACTACATCTTTCTGTTATAAATTAATCATAGTTGAGGCTTACTGTGTTGTAAAATTGCAGAACTTGCTCATGTAAGCTGGGGCCAACCAGCTAAATAACCACAGGGATCCCACAGGGATGCTTAAACCAGTTGGCTGATAATTATTATGTTGTGTGGGGTACTTGAATTGAACACCATTAAGAGCGCAAAAATTATATCAAAAGAGGTTCCGTTGGGGCAGGGTGAGGACTGCGTATGCTGTAAATCTTTAATTTTTTGCCTATTTTTATATTTCGTATTCCTTTAATTGTAGATCATTATATCTGAAGTGATTCTCAATATGGCAGATTCTCTTTTCACGATATTCTGCATCCCCGTATTGATTCCCTTAACTGATCATGTATCAGTCTATAACTTAAATTTCCTGTGTGCCATTAACCCCTATTTAAATGGGCCCCTCACCCCAAGTTAGGGTTTTGGGTCTAGGCAGCACCCTTTAGTCTTCCCATGCCAGAAATCTGATTGCAGTTTCAGACTTTGGCCTAATTTGTATACTTACCCTATTTCCGGGCAACCTGGATGAAAAAACCATTGCAGTGTCTTGACTCATTTCTTCATTCCTTCTTGTAGTTTATGTAATTCCTTATGGGAGTCTTTATCTCCCTCCCCCCTCCACCCCTGAGCCTCAACACACATACCGTATTTTCTTGATTAAACGCCGGACCCGAATAAACGCCGGGTTCAAATAAACGCCGGTTCTACGGGGCCGAGTTTAAAATAACGCCCCCAGCGTTTATTCGGGGTCCCAGCTTTTATTCGAGATGGGTATATTTAATCAGGATTTGAATTTATCGCCTTATTTTATATTGCTTGCGCAACACGTTTGCTGTCGAGCAGTTGCCGATATACTTCCTCCGTGTTTCACGAAGAAATGTAACTTTGAGAAGAGTTCAATAACTGTTCTTATCAGTGATGTCTTTTGATTAATGACTCAGTTACCTGATTCATTGAGGGAAGACAGTTGGTGACATCGTTTCACATTTTTTTAACGTTTTGGGATCTTAATTCAACAAACCTCCAGTACTGATGATAAAAAAAATTGTTGAAAAATGCACTGTAATAAGTAAACGTCGGGTCTACAAGGGCGAGTTTTAAATAAACGCCGCCGGCGTTTAATCGAGAAAATACGGTACACAGAAACACACTCTTTCCCACGTCTCCAACTATCCGTTAAGTATGCTTGCATTACTAACCAACCCCACATTTTACAAGAACATGACCTGGGCTCCTACAACAACTATGACCAGACTCCTGTATAGGGACACTCTATTAAAATGGCAACTGCTGCACAGCTGTCAGGGACATACTTTTCCCTCGACCACATGAATTGGGCTCTCTTTATCTAGTGAGGTAACAAGTACTGGAATAAAAACCCTATAAGAAGCTGAACACAAACGCCACTGAGACAGCAGTCTTGTATGCAAATCTCCCTCAGTCAACGTGAGCCGCAAGATCTGGAAACGTGATTTCTCAGACAGCTGTACCTAACATTACGTAACATTACGCTAATAACGTAACGGACTTACATATGTTACGTACGATGACTTACGTATCGACACTTACGGCTAAAGCTCCAAAACCGTGCAGCACGTATTTCAACTAGAAAGGTATACGATATCACTTCCAGTGACATCCGCGATATTCTTAAATGGGATACACTTGAAATAAGACGTTTTATCATGGTGTATAAAACCTCTTAATAAATTAAAGATAATTCAGTTTATATAACCTGGCGTAGCAAAAATAATCAGCCACGAACTGAATTTCTTCAAAGAACTTTTGTATAATTATACTCTGGCTCAAAAATTTGGAATAATCTACCCTCGAGGTAAAGCAATGTAAAAGCCTTGCGGCCTTTAAACGCGAGTCAGTTGGCATCTGTAAGGCCCTAGACTCTCAATAATTTTATTTATACTTTTAATTTGTTTGCTCGGCTTTCATGTAAAACAGTGACTTATGTTACTGATGGCCTTCCGAAGACTGATAAATAGCACTCAGTGGAAGTCGCTGAAACGGCCAAATACAGCACACCCTGTACACTAAAAACATCGCGAAGGCATGGGCTATTTATTTATTTATTTATTTATTTACTTATTTATTTATTTTTGGTATTTTTGTCTCCTCAGTGTATAGAATTTTAAGGATTTGTACGGACGAATCTTGGGAGTGACGTATATTTATGTTTGTTTAACGTGACTTACGCGATTCTTACGTACAGATAACACGATTTACAAAACTCTTATCGAGCCATAATTTGAATACTATATTTTCTTATAGCTCTATATAGGATAATGGCAGGATAACATAGCTATACGGAAATTTGAGACACTGCAAACAGGGCCAAATTTAGGGCGGCACGGCACGATTTAATACAAATTTCTCTGATCTAAAAGTTTGATCCCCGCCTCGGGGTTCGATCTTCACGTTTACTAAATGATGGGCTGGGAATCAAAGTCTGGAACGAATCGTCTCTGTCAAGCTCTGTCAGTATCTTTAAAAATAAATCTGGTGTTCATTCAATCAATCAAGGAAATTCACATGTACTCTTTTTGGCCCATTCCTCTTCCAGAAGCGGGTGGAAGCAAAATTTGATTACTGCGGTGCTGTCGACCCACCGGTTTTCGGTGGGTTGTGTCTTATCTTTGAATGTTAAGACACAACCCACCGAAAACCCACCCTCACCTACCTCCGTACCCAGTCGCTTCCGTTTTTTGTGCGGGACTCTAGAGAGGTGCAAGGGGTCACATGGGACAGACGAAAAAATGGGAATCGGGAATTTTCGTTGAGCCTTCCCTTTGTGCCTTGTGATCGCTGTGAAACCTTCCCGTGGCCCTTCGCTCTCGTGAAAAAAAAAACTAGCGCCTGGATACAAGGCAGCACTCTCACTCTCTTCAATCCTAGCTCAATTTTCGTCAAGTTTTGCAACTTTCATGGTAACAATAATTATAATTATGGTGTAGATGTATAACCTTTATCTCTCAGTGTAAATTAGTTAACATTAGAGACACAGCTCGATGAAAGTGGCACGCACAAATTTAAAAATATGAATGAATTTAAAAATATCATCGTGGTTGGTGGTGCTTGCGAGAAACGCTTCTAGCACCCAGGATAAGATTATCTAAATACAGCATATATCCCTTTCAGTCCATTCACGCATACATGCTTGAGTCTTCCTTCCATTCTTGAACAGTATTCTTAGCAAGGTGTTGAGATGCGTTAGAAATATGAGATGGTGCGGCTCTGATCTAAAGTGCATCTCTCTCTATGAAGGAATAGGGAACTGATCTGCCTCACGCAGTGTTTTTTAATTCAATATCCCTGTAGAGTTCCACACGGGAATTTAGTGGTGAATAAGCAACTGTAATCATAATATAGTCATAATTATAAAATTTGCTTTTGCTCCTAGGGAATTTATTCCGTTGAGAAAGGCGGAGCATAATCAATTTTAGAACGAAACGACTGTCGGCTTGTCTGGAGTAAGACTTGAATCCTTACTGTCCTTACAGGTCAAGAAGCCTCGTTTTGTGTAGTCTGGTCACCAGTACTCCCCCTTCAGCTGTCTGGTGGTGAGTTTCTTTTGGTAGCCTGCCTAGCAAGCACTTGCAGTGGGGTTTTTCTGCGCGTAGTCCCAACCTTCCCGTATTAAGCAAACATCCGAGTTCTTAATTATCGCAGAAAAATCCCGAAAACGTTTGTCACTCAAGCTGGCCTTTTGAGAGTGACTCGCTTTGCCAGTGAAGCAGAAATCACCCATGAAAAAGCTATACAAAACAAGCAGGAAATTCATCCAAAACTAAATGGCTCGTTTTTGATGTTAAAGCAAGTTTAATTGTAGAACGTGGTTTGGTAGCAGTACACTTATTGCGATATGCAGATGAAAACGAGGAGCAAAAACAGATAGTGGGTTTGCATGACCCATGAACAACGAAGAATCGTGGTGTTCGAGTGTTAAGAGCGGTTATCTGTAACTTTCACCTAGGACCATGCAAGATAGAAAAATCGAAAATTGCCAAACTTTGTCACAATAAAGGTCTTCCCAAACCATTTATAAAAATATAAGTTTCAGTTTATTTCGGTAGATATTTTACCGTTACGACGACTTTATCATTCCGATGGCTCGGGAGCGAGTAAAAACGACTTGAAAGTGTCACTTAAATCAACGGCTCGTCTTGAATTGTGAAGACAGAAATATCAATATCAAAGCGATGTAGTATAAGTAGGATATTTCCTTGTCATGTTTGCTTTGTCAAATTTGAATTCGATCGAGACCAGAATTTTTAACAGATTTTTAAAATTTAACCGTTTCGAGCGGCATAGTCGCACGCTAAAAAATGGCGAAATTCAGGACCAAAAAAAGCACTCTGGTATATGGCTTTCGCTGCTGAGACTACACTTGTTGGAATAAGCAATCTTTCCTCTACGATTTGATGAAAAAAAATTTTTGGGTAAATGAAATGGTAAATTTTGGGAGCGCTTTATCTACACCCTATTTTCCAGGCGAAGACGACCTTTTGACCTTGAAAGGCAGGGAAGTAATGACCAGCGTTTTCAAATAACACGCGCTAATTCCATTTTCTAAAGAAAATTTTCACAATGTTTGGTACTTACTAATTAATAGAACCTCAAATAAAGTTATCAGCCGAAAACAGGACATGTTTTCACTAGCAAATACGTTTTTTTGGCCAAGGGAAACTTTGGTTGTTAGTGATTAACATTGGCAAATTTGCATATATTTGAAACATTTGTTTTTCAAGAGAAACTCGTTTTACCTAACTTGTTTCTAAAGTAAAAATACTAACGAAAACCAGTAAAGCATTACCTAACTCTCTATGTAGCAAATCGTACCTTAATAACCATTTTCTGTGAAGAAATGACGAGATTTCTACTAGCCGCCCATGACAACTGATGACAACCGTCGAACATTTTTGGGTAAGTGATGGGTATACTGTCACGCAATACACAGTGGTCTTAGATTGCAAAACCACATGGCCAGGCAAATGCCAAACAGCTGTCAGCAGCCAATCTCCAATGCGCAGGAATGGACGAGAAACAAAAGAGATGTCTAAGACTTTGCTGTTAGTGCAATGAATTCTTTTAAAATTCAAACCAGTCTTTATAGCATTAGTACTGTAGAATGTAAAATTATCCCAAAGCCTGTCTTAACCAAAGAAAAATAAGAGCCAAATAATGTTACCGGTCAATATACCTGAAGTTGCGAAATACTTCCACAATCATGATGTAATAAACATGCCTCGTGTCAAAAAATCCCGACACAAATCTTGCACGTGGGTTGAACTGCTTGGAACGCCACCAATCTGTCAAAGCTCATAAACTACCATGGCTTTGTGTGGGTATTCGGAAATAGTTGGAGGAAGTTGTGGGGCTGGTTCAGACAACCCAGCGAACTGGTCCAGTGTGTTACTTACTTCTTATTAACTGAGCGCGAGGGCCATACTGGGAGAATATTGCCCGAGGTCGTACAAGAACGACTGAGGGCAATATTCTCCTAGTAAGGTCCCGAGCTAGCAAGAGATAATAACAGGGTGGTAACGAGTTTTTCATCGCTGATCCCATTTTTGTACGCAAATTTCTGTTCCTTGATTCCAAAACCGTGACCAATTTTTGTCCCTGATCCCGCAAATGTGGTACAACCTGATCCTGATACCTATAAGAAACTGCTGATCCCGATCCCATGGTCTGTGATTCCTGATCCCAGGGCTGTGGTCCTAGATCCCACCCTTCTGATCCCCGATCCCACCCCTTTGATACCTGATCCCACATACCTCCTTACGACCCTGTAATAAGAAGTTTATTATATGGCTATGCCTAACACTTTATTACTTGAAAAGTGAGCCGTGGCGGATTGGGATGAATGAAACAGTTTACCGGAAAGCATACAAAACTCAGCAGTTTTATTCCACACAAGAAATTTATAGCGCACCCGGGGGAGGGGGGTACTCCCTTACATAAGCTATATAGGTATGTGCGACGCCAAAGGGTATGGTTTTTGAGCCTTTTTGGTCTGAAATAGGACATAGAGTTTGACCATTTTGGTCTGAAATAGGGTGAGGTTTGTGCCCGGGGGGGGGGTACTCCCTTATATAAGCTATATTGGTATGTGCGGCGCCAAAGGGTATGGTTTTTGAGCCTTTATGGTCTGAAATAGGGAATAGATTTTGACCATTTTGGTCTGAAATAGCGTGAGGTTTGTGCAGTCTGATATGGGGTCTGGTAAGGTTCTTACAAGGAGCTATCTTTTTATTAATTTTCTTCCCCAAAGAACTGAGTCTTGATTAACATTGGGAATTTGAAGCCCTTCTCAACTGTTTACGCAAACGAAATAGGGTTAGGGTCTCGTCTGAAATAGGGTCTCAAATTTTAATTCAGGTCTGAAATAGAGTAGGGAAAATCACATATCTTGGTCTGAACTAAGGTAAGGGTTTCCAGAAGCGCGCTGCACACCGCCACCCAAATCTTCGGGAAGTAGCCCCCGGGGATATCGCACAAGAAAAAGTAAAAACTTTCAAAGAAACTGTCTCTTTTCATTTAGCTTCAAATCATTCCAACTATTTGAATCAAATGTACTTTTACAAATTTCTATATTTCCACTTTACTAGCCGGGCATTAACATCGCTCATAGTGGCTGTGAGTATTACGGGAAAATCTGGCCCCGAGTATTGGCCAATCACAGCGCGCGTTATATATTTACAAGCTCTAGCCATATAATAAAATTGGGGAATGCAGTAAAAACATCAAAGGACATCTGAGAAGTTACAAGGTGTCGGATGCCTCACTAGATTCAGAAGCAAAGCTTTTGTTGGCAAGAGCAGGTAACTGTACTAGCTTGTACTGTTGAAAAATTTGGGTACTTATTGCTGTAGACTGCAAAATACTTTCTGCTGTTCGCTCTCTTTCTCTGCCTCAAAATAAGAAAAGAAAAGACAAGAAGAAGAAAACTCGCGGGGGCACGAATCTTCCGAAAAAGGTTAACTCGCTTGGCGCGAAGTGCCGAAAGCGTGGATTTTCCCGTGCGAGCTACACACGTCCCGCGCGTTCGTATGATGCACCAAGAAATATGTAATGCTCTTTAGCTTGGATACAACTGTACATGCCGCCACCAGGAGTTGTAAAATCTTGCCTAAAGGCCAAATAACACGGAAAACATTCGTGCAACTATTCGCGCAACGATGTTGCGCTTATTATCACCTCCCCGTCGCGTGTTCAGGTTGTAGAAAGTTAGTTGCTTCTACTTTTCAAAAAATAAAGATTTGTTGCGTGTTTCGGTGAGAACACTCTCAGCTTGTAACGCATCCTTGTTGCGTAACACGTTGCACGAAAATCTTGCCGGTATTACTGAAGCGAAATAATGAAATTACTCATGGTATCCACATTTGTTATCACCTGGGGCGCAACACCCTCTCTCCATCTTGGGGTACATCCATAGATAATTGAGGGGTAAACGAAGTTATGCATTGCCCAAATTAAAAATTCTGTTAAGATACCCGCCTGTTACAATGAGACATATTTGGCAGCTAGGGTGGGTGAATACTTCCACGGGATATATTCCTTTTGACCTAAATGAAGACAGGAAAACTGAGTGTACCTTGGCACAGATTCTGACGTTTGACGATACTCGGAACTGTTTTTTTTTTCTAATTTTTAAAGGAATTTTTTAATTCAATGAAGTTCGTTTGGGTTTAACAATATGCCCGCGACACCGGGAAAGGTTTAGAATCCGCTGGAGATCCTACAAGAAAAACTGCAGCTGTCCAAGTGAAGTGTCCGTTAAATATTTAGGTCCAATTTGCAGCAAATTATGTGGTAGGCCAGATAGTAGAGAATTACAGTAATCGATCCGAGGAGTTGCAAGGTGTGTGTTAGTATTTCGCAGTTTTTGTGTGACAGGAACTTTCTGGTAGTAACTAGATTACGTAGATGATAGAAAGCTGTTTTGTACAGTTAGTTCACTTGCTTGTTCATAGAAAGGGAACTTTCAAACCATACGCCAGTGTTCTTGGCTGACTATTTATATAGCAGCCGTTTATATATATGTAGTCAACGGTAGTATCGTGGAAGCCATTGAAGCACACCCGCAAGATAGTTTTTCATTACCTAGGGTGGACCGGAATACCTACGTTTGTTTATCAAGAAATGTTTTTAGGGCAAGGGGCGCCCAGCATACCCCTATGAATGATATTTTTTCTGCTTAGAATGGTTAAAAGTAAAACCATCAGCATTAAATTTATCACAGGCACTTCTATTTAGAAAAAGTGGCAACCAAAAAAAAAAACATACACAAACAAACAAAAAACAAGTCATGCCCAGAGATTGTAGCCAGACAGCATTCCAGGAGATAAGAACAGGAAAAAACATCAGACAGATTCTGCCGCAGGCTAGCAATAAATTTAAATCCAGGCATTTTATCTTATGAGGTCCTTTTAACATGTCCGATGATCAATCCCGTCGCTTTTATATGCCCTTCCCCTCATCCCCTCCCCTCTCCAGCTCTATGCTTTGCAAGTTGTTGAATACTTTCAATAGCATCTGAGCCTTTTCTGCTGCCTTGTCTTTCTGTGAACTGCCCACACTTTTAAATTGAGGATCGTATGTGTGGCTCCAAAATAACACGGTAAAAGCCAGGATGGGACCTCTCTGGTTTGTAATTTAAGACCAGTGTGTATATTGCGTGACAGCAACGTTTTCGCGACCACCCAAAAATGTTCGACGGTTGTCTCGCGCGGCCAGAAGAAATCTCGACGTTTCTTCATCAGAAAAGAGTCATTAAGGTAAGATTTTCTTTATAAATAGTTGGGTCACACTTTATTGGTCTTCTTTACCATTGTTTTGGAAAAAAACTGAAGGCAGAAAACCGACTTTGTTGTGAAAGAAAAATGTTTCAAATGTATGCAAATTTGCCGATGTTAATCACCAACAACCGAAGTTTGCCTTTGCCAAAAAAACGTATTTGCGAGTGAAAACCTGTCCTGTTTTCGGCTGATGACTTTATTTGAGGTTCTGTTAATTAGTAAGTACCAAACACTGTGAAACTTTTCTTGAAAAAATGGAATTAGCGCGTGTTATTTGAAAACGCTGGTCATTACTTCCCCGCTTGTCAAGGTCAAAAGGTCGTCTTCGCTTGCAAAAAAGGGTGTAGATAAAGCGCTCCCAAAATTTACCATTTCATTTACCCAAAAATTTTTTTTCATCAAATCGTAGAGGAAAGATTGCTTATTCCAACAAGTGTAGTCTCAGCAGCGAAAGCCATATACCAGAGTGCTTTTTTTGGTCCTGAATTTCGCCATTTTTTAGCGTGCGACTATGCCGCTCGAAACGGTTAAATTTTAAAAATCTGTTAAAAATTCTGGTTTCCATCGATTTCAAATTTGACAAAGCAAACATGACAAGGAAATATCCTACTTATACTACATGGCTTTGATATTGATATTTCTGTCTTCACAATTCAAGACGAGTGGTTGATTTAAGTGACACTTTCAAGTCGTTTTTACTAGCTCCCGAGCTATCGGAATGATAAAGTCGTCGTAACGGTAAAATATCTACCGAAATAAACTGAAACTTATATTTTTATAAATGGTTTGGGAAGACCTTTATTGTGACAAAGTTTGGCAGTTTCCGATTTTTCTATCTTGCATGGTCCTAGGTGAAAGTTACGGATAGCCGCTCTTAAGTTGTTTCCAAAAGCAGACAAATTGCCTGAAACGGCTATTACTCGATTAGGTGCCTTAAAGTTCCAAAAACGCATGTGTGAAGGGTTCTACCTGAAAAATCTTTGTTTTTTTTGCCGACACATATACACAAGATAATTTGACAAATTTCCTTGTTCAACAAATTAAAACTGAAATTGCTCGCCAATGTTTCAGTCAAAAAAAGGAAAAGAAAAAAACCTGAACAAAAAAAATTGCCAAAGAAATTTAGGGCTGGCGAATGACTTTACGAGACGGGAGAGACGATCGTTTTCAGTTGTGCAAGACCGAGATCCCTTCAATATTTAATTGCGAGACCAAGTTTTCTAAATACGAGCCCAAAACTTTCTAGGACGTAAAAAGTCGAACCACCCAACTCATCAGATCTTCGAGATTCATTTTATAGCCTTCTAAAAAGTCAAGACTCTAGGTGGCTTCGCAAAAGATCAAGACCCTAAAACGGCTAGGTCGAAAAAAATCGAGCCTCGGAGAGTGCTTTGCCAGAAATTGGAGACTTCTAGACGCAACGAATCGCTCAAAAAACGAGACTGCGAGACGCTTACAATTCAGCTGAAACTACGAGCCCACAACCTGCTGAAACTTATCACTGAGATTTTGGCAAGGCCATTCGCCATCCCTAAATTCTTCACGGGCTATACTATACTGTACAGCGGTGTGACGAATGGTGTCAAATGTCAAATGCTTTGCTCGTAATGTTATTCAAACGCCTCTACCTTCGTTCCTTGTAATTTATATTTATAAATTCACCAATGGTCACGATTTTATTTACCGTCACTAGCATTTTACGCAATTACAAAACGGCAACCGCCACGGAGTTGAACAGAACCCTGCGTCGTCGCAAATCATACAGACAATGCAGAGATTGAAATTTCTTCTTCTGTTATTAATCGTATTGATCGTCGCTACCACATATTTTGTGTCGTTCCATTTCCAATTTAACGTTCCCCTAACTAGAGGGGCTAAGGAAATCGAGGAAAGGCACCTTTATCAAATTCATAGCTGGCAAGGTAAGTCTATTTTTTACAATTTATGCTTTACGATGTTGAATGTATTTCCGGTGAAGTGATTTTTGGCTACGTCTCGACCCCGCGCACTTCGACTTCCACAAAACCTGTTATAAAGCAAACTAATATTGAGTGGACAAAGGTGATTAAAATGCTTCCGATTTATTTGCTGAAATTATGATTGTAAGCGTGATCATCAGAGATATTCGGCCTGTTTAAAAAACTGTTTTATTGCCTGTGTGAAACCACAACGTTCAACAGAAAAACACCCAGTGATGAGGTTACAAATTAACTGACCTTTTCCTGTCATCGGATTACAGTGGGGTAGTGACTTCTCGCGTTTTTGTCGCCTTTTCCGACAACATTTTCGTAAGAGACATCGACACTTATTCCTGAAAAAAACCTAATCCTATCCTGTTTATACTAGAAGACTTAAATCTCCTCAATCTTAAAGGGAGAGCAGGCCGAGAAATTATACAACTTTTTGTCATACCGCTACATCAAAAGTGGGGAATTTACGAACAAGTAATTACTCATTATGAAGATGTGACTTTGATAGTTTTATTCCAACTGGATCTCTCGTTCAATACGGCCCTACGGTCGTAGTAAATGGTCTCTAAGAAGAAAGTTTCTGAGTACCAGTGTTTGATTCAAAGAGGATTCGAGAGGAAGTCACTGAAGTGAAGGAAGCCATTTGCTAGTGGTCGCTTAGAGTGATTCAGCTGAAACTGAAATATTCTTGACAGCGTCTGAGGGGTTTTCCTTCAATTTCGTTCATTTACATTTCTAACTCAAAATCTCTCCTGAGCGAACAATCTTGAAGCGGTTGTCTTATGGGTCGTTTTCAGTCCATTACTGTCACTTTCCAGAGATAGCTCAAAAGACAGCGTTCGACTAAAAACTGAGTCAAACGGGATTTCCGTTCTTTTTCAGTTTTCACAGACTAAGAAGGCTTCAGTTCAGTTTCAGACATGTCTCCCATGGTACTTTCCTCCGTTAAAATGCTAATGTTCGACAAACAAAGATGTGATTATTTAAGGCTAATTAGTTCTCTCGCATGCATGAGTTATCAGTCAAGCAGCGCGGTAGTTTTTTGGCAGGGAATTAGTCTCGCTTTAGTTCGAATTCATGAAGTCAATGTATACACACTCTAATGTAGGCACAGTGTTGTTATGGTAAGCGCAGAGGAATTGCGATCAAAATATCGGAGTGTCCTCGGTGTTTCGAGGAAAGGTTGACTCTGTCCCAAGGGCCTTTGCGGTGTGGGCCGCTTGTGCCTTCCCGAGAGCCTTTTCAGTGTAGACCACTTGAAAATCCCCCAAGGGCCTTTTCAGAGGTAAAAGTTCCAGGTAAAGTGAAAACTTAGTCAGGCCACATTGCAAATTCTTTATGCACGTTTTCGGTTTGAAATGGGATTAAAATCCACGAATTGCAAATTAGAAATGACAGTTTCCGGCTCTCATATAGTGCAATAAATGTAATTTTAGTTACTTGGAAATTTTTGGTTTACATTTCATAAAGCAATTAATGACTTCGTCAATACGACTTTTAGAAGAAAAGTGGATTTGGTGTGTTTTGTTTTTGTTTGTTTGAAAGGTGGAAACACAATTATCGGTCGTTTGTCGTCTAAAAAGATGATAAGGAATTCTTCTATTTCGCTTTAATCGGGACTGGTAATCTGCGAGTAACAGTTCAGTTAGTGTATTTCGTTAGGATAAAGATGTATGAATGACAGGGGTTAAAATCACGCCAAAAAAAAAGTGACGCTGTGGACGCCCACCCCCCAAAAAATTGGCTTTATAAAGGTCCACAACAGCTGAAGAGATCTTAACAGTTTGGCGTTTAGCAGGGTATATTGCATTGTGGACAGTGAATGCTAAGCTATTAAGGTCTCTGGGAATGGAGTACATCTATTTCGTCCTGTTGTAACCCCTGGAATGAAATCATTTGTGGCCTAGTTAAGCATATTCAGCTGAGTGATTGTGAATTAAGCAAGATTTTTTACTAGGTTTTTTCGCCACTTCCTAATTAAAACTGCGAAAATCATTTGTCTTTTGCTGCTGGTTAATTAACAGAACTCACAATTTCTGAGATTTTACATCGACTTTGACATTTATTGCCTCATTTTGATCGATTAACAGCCATTATTCGGGACAACCATTGACATTCGATTTATTTTCGATTCTTTTCGTTTATAAAGAAAAATTCTTTTGACCATGATCGGTGGTCTTGTGAACCGTGTTGTCGCTAAAATTTGGGGAAGCTCATTTGTCAAACAATAAAACAGTTTTCAAACTCGGTTTTCACAAGACTCGTCCTTGTTTAAATGTCTCGTGATAATTGCCTATAGGTAATGTTTTACAACCAAAACAAGTTGAAACCGTTAAGAAAAAGAAAAAAAGAGTATAAAAAATCAAAACTAAACAGAACAAAAAGCTCAAACCTATAATGAGCACTTTTAATCACTTGTTATGAACCTCTTGGCTGCGAGCGAAAATTAATTAGAAATTTCCGTGGGATGAATGCAAAGTATTTAATCAGCTGTTTGTTGTTTGTTACCTCTTCGCCTTTAGCTAAAATGGCGAAAAACCAATTAGTGAATATGTTTGCCTGTTGTGACGCGTGAGGGGTTGGTATTCATCGACAAAAACGCACCGATTACAAACGTTCACGCTCACAATTAAAACAACGGTTTAACCACTGCATCTTCTACTAAGCATTTTCAAAAATGGTGGCCATGAGACTTTGAACATTAAAAATAAATAAAATTTGGGAAAAGTCCCTTAGAAGTTCTCTGGCTTTTAATTATATGAAAAAAACCTTGGAAGCCGAGTTCCGCACTTCAGAGTAGGTTAGCTAACCGAGAGCAACAAGTGCTTGGTTTTTAAGTCAGTGAATTGCAGCCGACAACCCAAATTAAATCCTTTTTTAGTTCCAAATCTTTCTGAGTTTTTTTTTAGCAAATTAAACAAACGTAGCGAGTCCGTTGCTGTTTCTGAATAAGTTCATGATATTTCTTTGTTCGGTATTATTTATATCAAAATCGATTGACTAGAGAAAAATAAGGAAGGGATCGACCAGAGTGAGTATTCTGTTGGTCTTCTACAATTCCGTTGGCATGTTACAAAATTGTGTGTAATCTAAGTGTTGCAGTCATTGAGTATTTGCGAACATTTTTTGGAAGAAGTCTTTTTTCATAATAAAACCAGCAAGGGTAGTCTTGTATGTAATGTCTTCTCAACCTCGATTTATATTATTTTTTGTTATTTTTTTGTATTGGTTAAGTTTCCAGGTTGCTGTAGTTATATTGAGCAGTCATCATCTAAAACCCTCGCTCTTTTGGAAGCGCATTTCCAACCATGGAATTATAGGGATTCTATTTCTTGTGTCGCAAGAGGCATGAGATATTTTTGTGCTGGTCATTTTTTCACCCTAGCTTTTCGTGCTGATCTTATAACAAACGGGCGTGGAAGTTAAACTTTCATACTGGACCGAGGGTGGACAGATTGTTCTAACTGATGTTTGCATTTGTTTCTAGATATTGTGCCGGTAACATCAACAATAAAAGCGGTAAGTGTTAAGTCCAAGTCGACATTTCGAAAACTAAGAACTACAGTGGAACCCGATATAACGAGTCTCGGTATAACGAAGTCTCCGCTACGACAAACGACATTCTTCAGCCGGGGAAAGTTACAGTAAAATGTGTGGAACAGAAACCTGATATAACGAACCCCGGTACAACGGCATCCCCGACATGACGAACACAATCCAAAAGCACAAGCTTAAAATTTACCCTGATATAACGAATAAACGTCATCAAGCAGCTGAAGTTGACAACCTCGTTCCCAGGGTTTCTCGAGGGAGGAAGAGAGAGGACCCGGGTACGAGGTTGCTGAAGTTGAATGCGTAACAGATCAACAGAGATGCATCTTGTAGAACCTTAATCATGAATTTTATTTATTTGTTAGCACTTTGCTATATCGGGGTCCACTGTTATGTAGAAAGGTGCAGAGCAAAATGATTGTGGTGAACTTTGACGAAACTGTTGTCTGATTACATTTACCCAATTTTCTCTTAACAGAAAAGAGTGATATACAACCGAGTGGGGAAATGTGGAAGTCGCACTGTCATACAGCTTATGGTGTCACTTGCAGAACAAAATAACTTCAACGTTATAGGTTCTACGAAATACCAATCCCTTCATATTAACCTTCGGGAACAGGTAAAAATAAAATCATCCAAGATCAATGTTCACAAGGTGTTCTAGCTACAAGGCCGCCGACAATGGGTTCAACATTTTAACCCTTAAAGCCCCAATGGTGACAAGCATCTAATTTCTCCTTACAGAACTACTGCTTGATCAAACTTACACCGAGATCATGAGAGTAAAGGAAATGATTACCAACGATGAAACGTCTTGATTTTTAATCAAATTCTCCTAACTAGCAACATAAGAAATATATGGAGAATAGTGAGGAGAATATGGATGGTAATATTGGGGCTTAAAGGGTTAATTCAACACTGTTAAACATTGTTGAATACAAAATGTTGGGCGCGTTAGGCCACCCTGTTGAATGGTGTTTGGTGTTGTTGATCCAACTTCTCTCAGTTTTGTTTTTCAGGTGAACACCAATGTTGAATTCGTTTGGCTACCTCAGTCAGCATTATCAGTACAACAAAATTGTATTCAGCAATGTTGAATAATGTTACTGCGTTTGACCGAAGCCTTACTTCCAGCGCGACGTGCTTAATGACGGTGCCTCCTAATACAGAGGTATTTTTGCACAGTTTATGACAATGCGGGAAAAGAAGATCTTAGCTAGGGTTATTGGAATCCAAAATAGAATTGTGGGTAACCACGAAACTTTCAGCAAAAATTAAGCGATCACAATTCTAAAAACCTTTAAAATGCATAATTCCAAATTTAAGATCAATTATCTCTGAAAAATGCGTAGTTGCCCCCAATTTTCTTTTTGTATTCTGATAGCCCTTGTTAAGATCTGCTTTTTCCACATTAGTCATAAACCGCGCAAAAATACTTCTGTATTAGTAGGCAAATTCCTTAAGAAACCCGAATATCTCGGACCAACGGTGCGGTTCTCGAAAAGCCCCGAAAAGGTTTTCAGCCCGGAAGAGCCATTTCTAAAAATACATTACATTCTTTGTACTTTAAAGCTTTTTTTAGAACTATGGCTACTTAATTTTCTCTGAAAAACGCGTGGCTATCCACATTTTTCCTTTTAGATTCCAGCAGGTCTTGCTAAGATCTGTTTTTCCCCTTAGTCAAAACCTTTCGCAAAAAATATTTCTATATTAGGAGGCACCGTCCTTAACCATGTTAACTCAGTGCTACGCGCCTCGCAGGTTAGTTATCATATCCAAGGCGCGCTCGTGGAATGATTATTAATTACACATTTGTCCGGGCCTTGTGTCCGACCATCCCTGGGATTTCTTCCCATACGGACGTAATTTGATCAGACATTGTTGTCCGATAATCAACTGTTATTCAGTTACAGCTGTGGCAAAAAGCGTTTTGTGCTTGCAGCATGTTAACAGTGTTAATAATGCAAACTGTAGAGTGTGAAAGAAATCGTAGCGTTGATTTTGATTCCTTTAGCAGTTGTAGAAAACTGAGCCTGAAAAGATTCACACTCCACACCAATTTCTCTTCCAGAGCCTCCCTTCTACTGTTGCTACCAACAGAAAGGATCGAGGGAGGGCTCTGGAAGCATAAAAAGTCATTAAAATGTCGTTGTAAAAAATCTTTTCACGCAGGTAAGGTTTGTCGACTTCATAGATCACCTTCAAGTACCATTCGTCTATCATCATCATTTACATTACGTGGACTTTAACAGGTAAAACACTTCCATAAATGACATAAATAAGTGTAGACTCTTGCCATCTCGAAACCCTAAGAGAAACAAACAACTGTCCAAGAAAGCGAAGCTTGAATTAACCAGTAGTAAAACGCTGCGTCTCTCCGTCAACGGGTTCTGTTCGAGATCTTGGAAGATGATCCAAATTTTCCCATTGACAGCCCGCCGCTTTTCGAGGGATTCTGATCCTTCTCAATAAAAAGTGAATAACTCTGAAATATCGTCAATGGTATATAAAACCTGAAGATGTCTACTAGAAACTATATAGGTTCTTCCCATTTATCTGCAATCCCGGGACCTTTTGTTGGAACGCTTTTTCCTGTCCGCCCCCCAATGTTGATAACAATGACTTGCTGCATGGTTAAAATTGGTTCACTCAACATTGAGGGGAAGGGAGAGCCGCAGTTTCAGGCAGGTGAATTGTTACTGAGAAAAATGTTCCAATACAGTGTGACCGAAATTGTAGCTCTTGATTTTCTCGACTGTCTGAGAATCTTCCATGTTTTGTTTACTCGTTGGAGTTGTTATCCTATTGACCAGTGTCGGTGTAGTAAATGGACTGAATAAGCAGGAGTCTCAGTAATCTGTCCAGTGTGATCGTCCGGATAAGAATAGACAGTCTGAGAAGGAATGTTGTTGGCTGAGGGTTCGCTGGACAACCTTAGCGAAAGACACTGCGATATCGATAGTCAAGAGGTGTATAGTCAGTTTGTGGTTTTCATTATCGTGTCTTTGTTTTTCTCCAGATTTGGCTCCCTTCAGCCCATTTATATTAACCTCATACGGGATCCACTTGCTCGCCTCGTCTCTTCATATTACTTCCGTAGATTCGGGGATTACAGAGAGGGCCGTAGAACGTGGAGTTTTAAAGGCACAGATGAAGCCAAAAATCAGGTTTGTGCTAAATGTTGTGAAGTGACATTCTTGTTATTTTGGAGTTTTCTATTTCTAGAAACATTTGAACGATTGTTCTAAATCTGCATGTTTACTTCACGTTGTAAAATTGGTAACCTTGACCGCGCTGATCATGAAATCAACACAGGTGGAAGAACTCGCGCACGAAACCCACAACAATGCCGGTCGGTAGGTTAAAAGCAGATACTATCCCATGTTTGAGCAGCCAATCAGAGCGCGTGAAAAACACTATCCACTGGTTTGGTATGTACTATAGATTTGGATATTTCAGAGTTTGTTTATCTCTTGCTTTTGTTGTCTTCAGTAGACATTCGACGAGTGTGTCCTCAATAATATGACAGAATGCGTCAATCCTGCTAGAATTTTCTACATTGTTCCATTCTTCTGTGGACAGGAAGCCTTTTGCACGTAAGTCTACAGTTTTGTTTTTGCGGTATACTAATAAAATCCTTTAATGGCATATTTTTGTTCGAACAATTTTTTTTGTTACTGGTATATTTTCTTGAACCTTATTAACAATATTGGACATCAGTAAACTGAATTTGTTCAACTTTCTCCTGTCCCGCCAAGTGGCGATATTGGAAAGAAGATTGATTTTTTCCTAGTTTCTCTCAGTTTTCTATGAGACCACCTTTACAACAGTCAATAGTTTTCGACCAATAAGAACGCGCGTAATATCACGCTATTTTATATAATTGGATGGGATAATAACAGTCTCTAAGGTACCCTGAGAGATCTGTTCGTACCCTACCCATGTACGTGTGTCATCATGTTCCATAATAAACGAGGGCGGGGCAAGGAATTTTGATCTTGATACTTAGAAAAGCCAAAGAATAATAGGTAGTTTCTAGCATATGTAAAACAATAGATACGATTTCCTGGTAACATTGGTCTTCTGGTCTAGGCACTTTTCTTTTTTCTCTTGTTTATCTTGAAGTTGTTCCATTATTTCAAACTTTAAAAAAAAGGGGTCCTGTCGCCCTGGATCCTTTCTCTTAGTTCCGCCATAGAGCCTTACTGTATACAGAGGTATTGTAGGGTTTTCTGATCTTTCTTAGTTTTCTTTTTGTTCCTTCTCAATGCCTGAAACAGTAAATGCTGTGGTAGTAACACATCTTACAGTTCTTTTCCGCTGGTCAGGCTGCAAAGACTTAAATTTTAGCTTTAAAACGTCCTTTTTAAACCCGAGCAGCTACCTTTAGTCTAGGTAGTTATTGATTGTAACCCCGAGGAGGGTGATTCAGATTTCCCTTCATAGAAAATTATTATTTAACGTAAAAACCTTGCCGTCATCTTTCATATTGTGGCTGTTGGCTACAAAATCACATCTGTGGGGCAATTTTGTAACCTGTAGTAAAGTTGCTTATACCTCGATCACACTTTAGGTTAAACATGTCTAAATGTTGTTAATCCATGCTTGGTTAATTAAACTATGTTCAGCTAAACGTGTTTAGTTTTTTGTACACGAGGTGTTAGAACCACTTCCTCCTTCCGATTCCATTGCCTTGCACCAACTTTGTGAAAAACAGCTTAGTTATAGTGGTGTGATACCGTCTCTGGAACAGCTTACCCTCCGATTTGCGGCAAGCAGAATCACTATATGATCCCTGTAATAAACTACACTCATGATTAATTGAATTCTAACAGACATGGAATTCTTGTAAAGCAGTTTTTTCAGATGTTTTTAAATCGTAGAGTGAATTTTTGGATACGAGATACGCATTTGCCAGTTTTATATTGTACTGTCGAATTTCCCGTGCTTATTAAAGGACGTTGGGTCCTAATACAGAGGTATTTTTGCAAAGGATATGACTGTGGGGAAAAAGCAGATCTTAGCAAGACCTATTGGAATCTTAAGAAATCCGAATATCCCGAGATGCACAGAACGTATGCGCAGTAACAAAAGGAGGCACCGTCCTTAACGACCCTCGCGACGACGAACCTCTTTACGGCGCCATTTTGAACGCAGTGGTAGCCCTAGAGACAACAATGAATCACTGTACTGAGCATTTGATTCACATATTTGGTTTCTCTACAGGCGACCTTCACAGTTAGCTTTAAGACAAGCCAAGGTAAATGTAGTTAAAAACTACCTGCTGGTCGGAATAACAGAAGAGTATGAAGATTTTCTTTTCGCCCTCGAGACACTCCTACCTGAATTTTTCAAGGGTATATTGGAGATCTACAAAGCACCAGGTTGGATTAGCGTTTTGCTATTGTTTATTTTTGTGTTTTCTTAAGTTTCGCTTGTTTTGTTTACTTTAAACCTTTTTCTGATTTAAAACGATTCTGGGATTAACATTGCGGATTCAAACTCTTTTAGACTTGATAAGGATCCCAGATTATTGAGTTTACTCATGCGTTGGAAACGTAATTGTCTTTGCAAATATCAATGTATATGTGCACCTGAAACCCGCATTTTAGTAGTGAATAAAACCTATCAGTTAAAACTCCTTAAACGAGAAAAAAAGTAGTCATTATAATACTGGTAGTTTTATGATCGCATGTAGTACACAAACACGTACTAAAATCAATGTTTAATTACTCAAGGGAAAAGAATTCAGTCTAAATGAAACCAATATTTTAAGAATAGTTATCGTGGATCACAAATAAGAGTGGCGTGGAAGATTTCGATATAAATTTGTGATTTCAGTCGTTTTACAACAACAACAACAACAAGCTTTATTACCAAATAGAAAAAGGAAAAAAAGTTAAACTTTGCAATATAATATATTAATACAAAAATAGGTAATGTTTACTCAGGATAACTATAAAGCTAATCGAGCTGAGTAAAACTAAGTGATGTTTAAGTACAGAGGTAGGTTGGCACTAAAGCTTGGTGAAAGAAATTAATTAGTCAATTAAAAAAAGACGAAAAAAAGAAATAAAGAAAATAAATAAATAAAAATAAATAAACAACTACCAGTTGAAAACTCATGAGCAGTAAGACTTTATTATAAAGAATATTTCATGATCAACAAGGCAAAAACAAAAGAAATCTGGAAAGGAATAAAGCAACTTATATGTCTGAAGTCCAAAGGTTCCACCTCGCCTAGTAAATTAATTATTAACGAACATGAGATTACTAACGATAAAGCCATTGCTGATCAATTGAATAACTATTTCTCTAATATTGGCAAAAACTTGGCATCAACTGTACCAAAACCTAATCTACCATTTAATTGTTATTTAGATAAACCACAGGCCTCTAGTTTTTTCTTGTCACCTACCACCTCAACAGAGATTGAAAATATAATTATGTCCCTAAGCTCAGCCAAGGCTTCTGGCCCATTTAGTATTTCAACCTCCCTTCTTAAGACTTTAAAAGGCATTTTATCAATCCCTCCTCAGCTGCTCTTCAATTGCTCATTTTCTACTGGTTTGGTGCCTGATCAATTCAAAGTAGCCAGAGTAGTTCCAATTCACAAAAAAGGGTCTAGTTATTTAGTCTCCAATTATAGACCTATTTCATTGCTCTCCATATTTAATAAATTAATTGAAAAATTAATGTATAATAGGATTATTAGCTATCTTGAGAAATTTTCTATACTACACAATAATCAATTTGGCTTTAGATCAAAACATTCAACCACCCATGCTCTTCTCCTCTTGGCCGATAGGATACAAAGATCAATTGATAATGGTACCTACTCTTGTGGAATCTTCTTAGATCTATGTAAAGCATTTGATACAGTCGACCATAAAATTTTATTAGCCAAGTTGGAGTATTATGGCATACGAGGTGCTCCAAATGATTGGTTTGTTTCTTATTTAAGTAACAGAAGACAGTTTGTTTCTTTGTCTGGTACTAACTCTGATTACCAACCTGTTACATGTGGAGTACCTCAGGGGTCAGTGCTTGGCCCACTTCTTTTTCTTTCATATATAAATGATATGCCTAAATGCTCCAATATCTTAGAATTTCACCTTTTTGCTGATGATACAAACTTGTTTCTTAATAATCCTAGCATTCTAAATTTAGAAACCAACTTAAACGTAGAACTAGAAAAGGTAAGCCAGTGGTTATATGCTAACAAATTATCTTTGAATATTGCAAAAACCAGCTTTGTTGTATTTCATTCTCCGCAAAGAAGAATAGCCCATAAGTTGAATCTTAGTATCTTAGTATTGATATGATGTTCATGGCTTTCTTAATACCAGTGCAGAAAGCCTTTGTTGGAAAAGTTCGGACATTTTAATGTTCGAATGCTCCTTTTCCTCAGAAAACAGATATGAAAGGGCCTTCACATCATGAAAGAGTACGTTGTTGTTAATTTAGTTTCATTTGTAAATTCAAGGCCTGTTGTTTTTAGCCGTGTTTAAATAAAGTTAAATGAATGAATGAAATGAATGAATGAACAGTTCGACCAAATAATATCAAATTTAATTTTCTTTGTAGGGGATGAGCTTCAAAATAAAATAACAACAACCAAGACGATGAATAAGAAAGGACCTTCTGCGGAAGTAGAAAAGATCATGAAAAAACATCTTGAATTGGAGTACGACTTTTATAACTTTGTAAAGGACAGGTTCCATAGGCTTAAAGTTGAACTACTATCACCCTCATCTTAACGGACGCCTCTGTAAGGCGGACAAATCTCTAAAGTGGACACCTCTAAAAGCCAAACACCTCTGAGCAGAAACCAACTATCTAAGGCAACACCACTCCAGAGCGGGCAACTCTCAAAGCTAAGGCAAGCAACTCTTTCAGTGAACATATGCCATGGATCCTGGTGTCCCTGGTGTTCTTTCGTTCTTTACGTCAACACCGTGTTGAAGTTGAGGACTACTCTACATGGCCCAGGTGGACAGCCATAGCTGGGTGGGGGGGGGGGGGGAAGGGGGTTAAGGGGGTGGTGGGAGGCGTGCACACGAGTACAAGATTTGTTTTTTTTTCCAATGCTTGTATTTGGGCAATCCTCTAAATTTTGGCTGGACTGAGTTGTGCCGCTCGTGGATGTAAAAATATATTTATGAGAATTTTTCCAGCTGATAGGATCAGACGCAAGCGATTTGTGACGAAGAATTTTGAAGGGCCTTTGTAGAGCAAACGAAATGTAAAAACCGGAGGCCTGATAGAAATTATTTACGGTCAAAATGTGAATCCCTCATACGAAAGTTGAAAAAATTCATCTTCATTACTTCATAAGCCACAAGCAATCAACAACGTGATTTTTCCTTGGAACTTAAGCTGTGCAGTTTTTGCGTGTTTACCTCATTATTAAATATTTAAAACCATACCATTTCCAATAAAAGTGAAGGCATCCTCACGCGGTTTTTGTTTTGGAGTGAATGTTTTTCGTAGAGATTATTTTGTGGTGACATAATCTTGTAAGACACACAATTTAGACATGTGTATTGATCAGTGAAGTTTAAAAAATAACATCACTTGAGATCACGTTTGCTTTATATTCTTTACTTTTTAACCGTCAAGGGGACTAATTGATGTCACAAGTCGCGCAAAACATGTCGGCTAAAGAATTGGGGCTGGAGTGGAAAGTGACTTCACTACAGCTCAAGTGGTTGCCTTCCTTAGAGTCAGGTTTTCCTACTAACCGACAGAGCCTAAGCACGGGGACTGGTTCTAGTTCTCAGGCCCTGTCGGCTAAGAGTGTAAAACAGCTTTGGGGACGAGAAGGAGAATGGTCCCCAATGACGAACGATTTGTTTTCTCGCCTTTTCACCATCAGGAATGTGGTTTTGTTTGAAAAAACATCCTTTTCTAAGCGTTTATGCCGACCGTCTACACTAAAACGATAAAAAACGCAGATGGTTATGGATAAAAATGGAGGTTTACAAGAACGCTCACCTACGTGGAGACTTTTGAAAACGGACAGGCAAGAGGGGAGAAAAGCGCGTGACGAACTTCTCGCGCGCGAACTGTTCAAATTACTCATGGGCCAAAAATTAGAAAAGCGCGTGACGAACGTCTCGCGCGTGTCCTATATTGTTCAAATTATTCATGGGCCTAAAAATTACTCAAGCGCCTGCAGGCTAGGGTTACAAATGTTTGACTTGGTTCTGCTAAATGTGTTAAAAATCTAAGAGGGACTGGAATCCGTGTAAAATATAACTTGAGACGTAAGTAATTGCCTGAATTGATACTTCATGAGGTTAAAAAAGGAATCAAACCATGCCTACAAAACAAGGTGCTGGTACGTCTGGGCGTGCAAAAGAGATTTTTAATTAAGCAACTCACTGAATCGAATCACTGAACCTCAAGTGCTTTTTACCACCCACGTCACAATGACAATACTGAAAAAATAAAATTAACATATGAATTAAAACAATTGATCTCAAGTAATGGACAATTGAATTTAATAAGATGTGATGCAAGAGAAGAGAAGCGTGGTTGTGTGGATGAGCTTGTCTTGACGAGTCGAAAACCACAGGAACACCGAAAGGTAAGTCCACCTTTGCTTCAAGTTTCGGAGCAAACAAATATGTCGTTTAGAATGCGAAATAAGGTTAGCTAGCATTTTTGGGAAGCCAACACCAGCTCGGACATTCGGGGAATCCTACTCTGTTCCCTAAAACGTTCTGCGACTCAAATTTTTAGCTTACAACAACAACAAGCTTTATTTGCATGACTATAAGTACATACAGTATTGCAAAAGCGTAAAACTTAACTAAGCGAAACTTATAACAATCATAATCATGTAATAGGAAAAAAAAAGAAATTATGTTTGCGCTACATTACTTTCATTCGATAGAAGATTATTCCGTAAAGATAAGCATCTCAAAATGAACTTCATCAGTTGAGTATTTAAATAATAATTATCAGAATTCATTAATTTTTTGGTGGCTTGCATAGGAGGTAATTGTGTTATGTTTGGTATTTGGTTCTCTATTTTTTTGTAAAATTCATCTCTAAAACTACAGTATTTAGTACAATGGAAAAGTAAATGAATTTCATCTTCAATTTGGTTTGATTTACACGTAGGGCAGAGCCTATTATCCCTTGGGATTTGATCATATCTGCCAGTTTCGATCAATAATTTGTGATTACCTATAAGTTTCACTAATTCTTTCCTGTTATTTAGTTTTCTTGTAAGATCTAAATAGCAGGAACGCGTATATTCGTCCTTAAAAGTGTTATAGAATTCTAATTTCTTAGAGTTTCGAATAGTATGTTGCCAGTGTGAAATATACTTTTGTTGAATTAGACTTACATAGTGTTTAATCTTAGCATCAGTTAAGAAAGTAGGGTCAAAATCAGGCAAATTATAATATTCAGACATCCTCATAACATTAGAGTAAAAACTATTTTTGCTGGTGTTATGAAGATCAGATGACATCAAAAAGATTTGTTTAACAATAGAGTCATTTTCCTTATTGTGGAGATATAAGGTGTAATTAAATATTTTTTGATTAATAGCTATTATAAGAGGAAACTTTCCAAGCTCAGCTCTACAAGCTACATTCGATGCCTTACTGCTTACTTTTGAGTAACGTTTACAGTACTGGAGATGAGCTTTTTCAATCTGTGAACTGTCCCAAGACTTGAAATCAGGTTTGGTATAAACTCCCCAGATTTCACTTTTGTAAGTTAAAATTGGAGAGATCATAGCGTCAAAAAGTTTATTTGCAAGGAATGGGAACAGATTCCTGATATGTGTGTGTTTTCTGAGGCTTTCAAGCGCCAATGAAAAGTTTCCTGTTGAAGAGATTAATGTTCCTAAGTAGGTGTAATTCTGAACAACTTCAATGTTTTCATTGTCAATATGAAAACTATACTCAGTACATCTTTTTGCGCGTTTTTGGAAGATCATAACTTTAGTCTTTTTAGGATTAGAATCCCACAGATCAACATGTCTTAGCTTACGCAAATATCCTCATTTTTAAAGAAAGCCTTGAAGCAACGAACGAAAACGAGAAAAGACATTTGAAGTATTTTGCTTACATTTTCTCGTTGGTTGACCTTGTCCCTTGTAGCATGGGAGAAATAAATCTATTTGGTTTCTGGAGGGACAAATATGGCGTTTACAACACGAAATAGAGCACACAGCCTGTGTGGCTTAAAATGTTTCAGCTATAGAATCCGAACAGATCAAGCTTCAGCAATCTGAGGAAACAGAAAATGACATCTCATGTATTTTGCTTACATTTCTATGTCCGGTGCCCCTGTTGAGTATGCTACAAATTTGCATCATGCAGACAGTGATGAATCTCTTTACAGTGGCCAAGTTACCTTATTTAATACTAACTCACGCTCCTATCAAATGGAAGTGTTTTACTTCCCTCAGCGACACAGCGCAACAGCTTCTCTACAAACTTATCCCTGATATTTTATATTTACCTCAAACTGGTTAACCCTACTTTCTGAAAGCCTTTACTATGCAGCGATTTCGTTCGCCAATACGTTGTTGACTTCTATTTAACTCAACGCAATTCGCTCTGCTCTTTTAGGTTCCCAAATGCTATTCTAGGCTCCAAGATAGTATGAACGTAGCCTAAATTTCAACCGTCTCTTCTGCTTACTTCTGAGAGTGAGCGACCAGAAGAGATTGATGAAATTCAAACTACGTAGGATCGGCGAAATGTGCAAGGCGGACGCAAAAGTAGACGTGCTAAGACAGAGGAGGGACTGGGCTTCATTTTCTCTTCTTTTCGGTCCCTTTGCCCACCTTTTTTTAGATATCGTTTGATTTTTTGAGGGAGCTTCATAAAAATTCGTGAGGATGTTCCAGATTTTCAGGATGACCAGCACATGTTCGAGTTGACACTCCACGTATTGGAACCGGACTAGTCCAATCCTACTATTTGAGGGGTTTTTTTTAACCACGCAGGATCCAGATTATCTTCTTGGTTGTCTCATTCATTGTTGATTAACTGTAAGAGTTTGTATGTATGGGAAATAATACCAGCACTTGAATCTTCTAATTTAAGCTAAACTCACTTTGTTCATTTTCTTGCATTTTCCAGCGTTTTAGCCGTGTTCGTGGCCTTTTAAGAGTAACCAAATGCTGTACTAATGTTATCGAGTATTTGGTATCGATATCGGCCCACCTTAAATAATAATAATAATAATAATAATAATAATAATAATAATAATAATAATAATGGCTCTTCCCTTACTACAAACGCTTCTACATTCGTTTAGTTTCATTTATATATTTATAAATTCACCAATGCACGGCTTTAATTGCTTACTTTCACCAGCATTTTACGTAAGTACAAGATGCCAACCATCACGAAGTTGAACAGAACCCTGCGGCGTCGCATATCATGCAGAATGCAGAGATCGAAATTTCTTCTTCTGTTATTAGTCGTGTTGATTGCCCCTACCGCATATTTTGTGTCGTTCCATTTCCAGCTAGAGGAGAAGCACCTTTATCAAATTCATAGCTGGCAAGGTAAGCTTAAATTCATACATTTTATGCTTTACGATGTCGAATGTATTTCTTGAAGTAAAACGCTTCCGATTTCGTAACTAAAATGATGATTCCAACTGCAGTCATCTCAGAAGTTCGGCCCGTCTAGAAAACTGTTTTATTGCCGTTGCAAGAACTACAACATCAGAACACTTCAAGACTCAATGTCTCACTATCACTCAATGATAGCCAATCACAGCAAACGCACATTACCCAATGAACCAATCAGAATACGAAGCAATGCATGTGGCAGGTTTTGCTTTACTTCGCACAGTGATTGGTTAAAAAAACTCGGACCACTTTCTCAACTAATCAGTAGCGAACCTGACTCGCCCGCACGTCTTTCCCGTGCTTGCCGCCCGATACATTATCTGTTTCGAGTTCTGATTGGTTCATCGTGTTGTTAGCGTCTGTTTAATGATTGGTCAGAGCAATTGCTTTTACGACACTGAATTGAACATCCATGGCAGTTACGTTTCCCCCGTTAAAATTCTAACGTTGAAAAAACTAAAATTTGATGAATTGCGTAGGCCTAATCTCTCTTGTATGCATGAGTTATCATTCAAGCACCTCGATGATGTTGTGGCGTGGAATTAGTCTTGTATTCGTTCGAGTCCACATACACATTTTGTTGAGCCAGTGATGTGCAGTTTAGCGCCGGCGTCGGACTCTCGATCGGAGAGTCTAGTTTGATGAACTTTAAGTTGCATAACAATGCGGTTTGTACGGCTACATTCATAAAATAAGAATTTTACTGACTAAGGCGTGCATATGGTAAGCAAGCTGACGTAGAAACGTGGAAAGGAAAAGAACAGTGCTCCGCTCCGTTTTTTAGCCCTGAACCTCAATCATCTACGACAATCTCGTTAAAGCCACTTCGTGTTCACACAGTAAGATCATACTGGACCGCAGGTGGAGAAATTGATCTAATCAGTACGTTAATTTTCGTATTTATCTCCAGATATTGCGCCAGGGATTTCAACAATAAAAGCGGTAGGTACCAAGTTCAAGTTTTATTCTTCATAGGGTGTAAGATTTGTGATTAAAAGGGCTATGTCACCAATTTTAAGTATTAAATTAAAAGCCATATAAATGTTTGTGAATAACGGTCCAGTTTTGTTCAAAACTACTCTCCGAGTGCCCTGAAGCTGTAAATAAAATAGGTGCCTTTGGCCACGTATGGTCAGGAAGGAAATGCATTGCAACTTGAAAATTTATCGGTCCACTTTTTTTTCAAGATTTCCGCCGTGGTCTTGCAGAAACCATTATAAACTGATTATGTTTTGTTCTCCTTTCAAGAATTCACTTTACTTCTTCCTCTTGCAGTTCTAAGACCATTATGTGTATGAGAAAATGTTATTCGTTTTGACTTTACTAGAATTTTGACTCCCGACATTAAAATACCCATGATTGACATAGTCCCTTAAAGAAGGTTAATCCTTTAAGCCCTAACAGTGACGAAAATGAAATTTCTCTTTACACCGTCACTACTTGTTCAAACATTCAAGTGATGAGAATAATGAAATTGATCACCAAGGATGAGATAGCTTGATATTTAGACTAATTCTCCTTACCAGTTCCATACGAAATGAATGGAAAACAGTGAGGAGAATATGCATTTTTATATCAGGGCTTAAAGGGTTAAGAATACGGAGAGAAGAGCAAAGTGAAAAGATTTGCGTGAACTTTGACAAAATAGTTGTTATTAAACCTTAGAAAATTGGCTGATTACATTTGCCCATTTCTCGCTTCATAGAAAAGAGTGATATACAATCGACTGGAGAAATGTGGAAGTCGCACCGTCATACAGCTTCTGGTGTCACTTGCGGAACACAATAACTTCAAAGTCATAGGTTCTACGAGATTTCTTCGTCTCAACCTTCGGAAACAGGTAAAAACAAAATTATATCAATACTAAAAATCTAGTACCGTAAAAATCTAGAACAAAAAAAATCTAGAGCCGTAAAAGTCTAGAACAAAAATTTATTTTTCTAATCGGCACACTTAATCCCCACGGTATCAACCACTCAACTCATTCAGCTAATTTATTCTTGTTTTTCACGTTGCCATGTTCCCACCAATAGCGTAGCTCCACCTCTCTCTATATAAACCAGTGCACCCCACAGTTCCTTTATTCGCTCTGACGAAGGGCTGACACTCGAAACGTCAGCTTTCAATCTCTTTAAGGTGGCCAATTTACCTTATCAACTCAGTTGTTAAATCCAAAATTTTGTATATCAATACTAACACTGGTATTCTAACAATAAGGCCTCGAACAAATATTTTCGACATTTCCATTCAACAGTGTTTAACGTTGTTGAAGTCAACATTTTGAACGCGACGGGCCACCTCGTCGAATGATATTGGATAATGTCGATTCAACTTTTATTTGTTTTTATTTGAACGGAAATGTTAAATTCGCTTTGCTACCCCGGCTAACATCGTTCAACAAAGTTGTATTCAACAATGTTGAATGATTTCGAGTCCGATTGACTGGGGTCTAACTTTCAGGACCTCTTTGAGAGCGACGGGAATATCCAATCACAATTTGGGGACTGTCCCCAGAGATCTCCCAGGAAACCAAACGAAGGCAACAAAAGAACTTGAGTTCGTTTCTTGGAATTCTCGGCTTACTGGATAATCGATACCCTAAAACAACGGTTATAAACCTTCGGCTAACTTCGTAACTGGAAATATTGCGCTAATGAAGCGTTAATTTAAGCGACCTTCACACGTCAAGCTAATGTTGGCCAACTCGTGTTGGCAAACTCAAATTGGTGTGTGTGAACGACACAACAACTTGTTAGCAAACAATTGGCGACAAACTATCGCCAACTTGTAGCCAACACGTTGTTGTGTCGTTCACACGCACCAATTTGAGATTCCCAACACGAGTTGGCCAACATTAGTTTGACGTGTGAAGGCCGCTTTAGTCAATTCAGTGTAACTTGATACGTAACTTGACATGCGGCATGCTTTTATCTTGGAGGGTATAGCCAAATGGAATTTCTGGCGTTTAAGTGGATACGAATTAGCCGGAAATGAAATATTTCTTCGGCACGAGAGTAGGGGGACTGGGGCTGGCCAAGTTGAAGTGCAGCATGGGTAGAAAGGAGGGCTATATAAGAGATGTATGTCACGTGGGAAATCATTCTAGGCCGACACCTCGTTCAGCTTACGTTATTTTTAATTTTAAGTAAGTCGTTCTTGGTTGTCATACGTATGACTTTTATTTTAGTTAACGCAAGTGGGGATGTTGACAACGTGTAGCGTTGTAGGTTGGGCTATTTAGAGCTTGAGCCATGGTTCCTACCCAGATTTCCTGCCGAGTTTTTCCCCATCGGGGTCTTTTTCAGGCAGGTTTTTTCTGGCCTCCGTTCTGACAGTAACGTCTTTGTAAACTGTCGCTCAGTTCTGTTTTTATGTTATGTGTGATGTAATAAGAGGTTGTAGTATAACTTAGTGTTATAGTTCCCGGTGCTCGGCCGAAACCGCTGAAATAAACCTAATGGTTTTTGTTCATGTTGTGTACTGCGTGGTGGAACTGAAATGGTATGCTTTGTTACCTATAATCGCGTATTTTACGGTATTTGGGCTGTAAGGTTTTTTTCCCCATAGCTTAGCACCTTTGTTCCCATTTGTCGGCCACCGACCATAAGTATTAGAAGTATGATCAGATAAGTAAGATTAGAATATCACAACACTTGAAAGCCCACACCATCCCCTCAACCTCGATATTATACAAACGTTACACGAAATTGGCTAAAAACGGTTCCCTTATATACGGCATCTTAGGGCTGCACTAAAATAATTTTTTTTCTCTTGGAACGGCCGGACGTAAATGAGGTGTTAAAAACGCGTCGTGGTAAAGTTTATTTTCTATCATTACTGCAAAAAAATTATTCTATGATAAAAACAGCTATTGAACATTTGTACACGCCTTGTGTCCGACCACGTTTGGGGTTTCAGCGGACGTGGACAACTTTTGGTCAGACATTCGCTGTCCGATGATTGACTGTTTTTGTAACTCAGGCATCTTGACGTTTTGTGCTTGCCGTTTGTCAGCAGGTTGTAGAAGGTGAAAGAAATCCTCGCAGCGATTTTGCCTCCTTTACCTTTAGCAGTTACAGAGAAGCCCAAAAAGATTAAAAGAGCTTTTTTGTTTACTGGTCACCAGCAGAAAGGATTGAGAAGGGCTCTTGAAACATCGTATTCAATATCCTGCTCTCGGTCCAATCTAAAGCTCCCTTTTTGGGATGAGCGTGCTTATCCCTTTGTCATCACTGTTCTCTGTTGTCAGTATATTGTTTGTTTGGATACGATTTGCTACATTCGTCATGCATGACGTGACGAGGCACAAGACGTGAAGAAATGTACAAGTCACACAAGAACATTTAAGTTCCGTGATTTTTTCCCACGATTACGGAATTAGATTTGTTGTAACGCGGCATGGGTTTTCTGAATAAATTTAGAAAGCAGTTTTGTGCTCACCTTTCCACAAACATACGTACTACGAATGTTCGAAAATGTACTGGAAATTAAGAAACCGCAGTGTATCTTTCCGCCAGCGCTAACACAAAGAATAACACTCATATTATTGAAGGCCAAGATCAGGATGTAATTTGGAGCCACACGTATTCGCCTAAAAAGTGTAAAAATGTATTTTTTTGTTTTGACCCTTCGGTACTAAGATGACATAACTAGTCACGCACTGCTGATGTCAAAAATGCACAAGTCACACAAGCCTGGTTTTAACCACACCATAATATTATCAGCTCTTTTATTAAGCCACGCAAGGTCACGCTCATCCCATGTCCTCATGCACGCGGACCGATTATACTAATCAGAGAGCAACTCCCATTTAAATGTTGCGGTGAAACATTTCTACGCAGGTTGAGTTTGTGAACTTCATAGATCATCTTCAAGCACCATTCGTCTATTGTCAGCATTTACATTACGTCGACTTTACAAGGTAAAACACATCCATAAATACCGTGTGGCACTAAATTTTTGCGAGTTCTAATTTTTGCGATTTTTGTGGTTTTCCTCGCGATCCGCAAAAATAAGGTCCCGCAAAATAAAATTACCGCAAATTCTTTTTCCGCAAAAATTTATTCCACTCTAGAAATTATATACAATAATACTGGTTTGAAGGAGGAACAGCCATAGATAACTCGGTGGATAATACATCACGTGGTACCGTAGTTATTGTCGATCCACTGTAGCGTATTAGAGTGACCTTGATTAATCTGTCTTAAATTCCCATTTGTTTTATCTGCATTTCGATTGCAGATAAAACAATGTCATCAGTTCTGTTTGAACGCGACTTCCAGAAAATCGCAAAGATTGATTCCCAGCAAGAAAAACCAGTCTTTTCCAATCGCAAAAATTAGTTCCCGCAAAACACAAAAAAATCGTGAATCCGCAAAATTAAACTCCCGCAAAAATTTGGTGCCACACGCTAGCTAATTAGAACTATTTATTTCTCAGCCTTACACACTACTCATATTCATCAGTTTTATGTTAATTTCCGAAGATTTTTTGAACGATTATTTCTTGCCGATTTTTGAAGGGTTCCGACGTTTGGTGATTGTTTTCAGTGAAATTGGAATATTTAGGAATTATCGTTAATGGGATATATATTTTTTTATTGGAATAAGAACGATTTCCTAGCGAATGGCTGCCTGGGCCCTTTTAAGGCTCTTTTCCATAAAAAAATTGGTGGGATTGCAAACATGGCACGAAATGCTGTGTTTGCGCAGGAAAAACTCCAATCTTATGTCATATCATTACCCGTGTAGTCTGGTATCGCGTTTTAAAAACATTAGAACATTACAAGTCAGTTGTTGTTGTCGTTGTTCTGACCCCTCAAGTTTTATCTGTATTTATTTGTCATGAATTTTAAGTTTGCAATGTTTTAAAGTTTCAGAATTGGCATTTTACTAGAACTATTGATTATTTCCCATCGGATTCCCGATCTGTATTTCTTGCGTGTTTTCTACTTAAGTCAATATGCAGACAAAATCTTCTTAGTAAATTGTTTGAACCAAGGAGACTCAGTAATCTGTCTAGTGGGATCGTCCGGATAAGAATAGTTAACCTGAGAAGGACTGTTGTTGGCTGACGTTTCGACAACCTTAGCGGAAGTCATATTTAAAGTCAACAGGTAGTTATTGTATCGCTAGAGGATGGTGTTTATTACTGTGTTTATCTTTTTTCTCCAGATTTGGCTCCCTTCAGCCCATTTATATTAACCTCATAAGTGATCCACTCGATCGCATGGTCTCTTCATATTACTACCGTAGATTTGGGGACTACAGGAAGGGCCATAGAACGTGGAGTTTTAAAGGCACAGACGAAGCCAAAAATCAGGTTTGTTTTAGATCTTTTGAATGGGTTTCGCGTTTCCTACATGTTCCACTGGGAAAACTTCGGAGCGGGGAGGGGGTGGTATATAAACTTAAGATGATTCCATTCAATTGCATTTCGCATCCTTTCTGCGCGTTATTTTTTGCGTCATAACGCGCGCACGTGCGCGCGCGCATTCGCAACTTGGTACGTTTTCTATGAAAACTGTGCTGTTCAGAGAAATAATTGATCACTTTCTCCTAAACGAGCAAGGTGACCCCCATTTTTTAACAAAAAAATTTAAATGGCATACGGTTGAGTACCATATATCGCAATTTTACGAGAAGTTAAAAATTCTGTTTTGAGATATTCATATTTCAATGCCGAAAAGAACACGTCTTTAGGTACAGCAGGGTATATGTGCACGCAGCAGATTCTCTAATTTATTTTATAATCTCAATTTCTGTTCAAGTAAAATAGTACACAATACAAGAAAAATGTCTATTTTGTTGAACTGCTTCAATATTTCAATGCAAGCAATGATGTTTTAAAGAAATTAGAGTTCTTATTTCTGATTACTAGGGTTTCTCAGAAAAACCTTGCGGTTCCAGTGTAGTTGCTGTTAGTGGTTATCCATTTTGTGCAAAAACGAGCTCGGTGAACCCTACTTTAATTGCATTTTTGAAATGTTCAAAACATAACTACTAATTGGATCAAGTTTTAGAAAATTCTTAATATTCCTTCTATAAAATAAAAAGACTATTTGAACTTTTTACTTTGAGAAAATATGCCATGGATGATGACGTCAGGTTTGTTTACTTCTTGCTTTTGTTGTCTTATTAGACATTCGACGAGTGTGTCCTCCATAACATGACAGAATGTGTCGATCCGGCAAGAATTTTCTACATTGTTCCATTCTTCTGTGGGCAGGAAGCCTTTTGCAAGTAAGTTTAAAATGTTTTTTGCGTTCTACTGTAATCCTTTAAGGCATCTTTTCATTCAAGCAATTATTTGCACGGGTACATTTTCTTGGGGCTTATTTTTGTAGCAAATTTTGCGTTTTCACAGTCGCTTGGGTACCTTGAGGGATCTGTTCGTTTAATATTCACGTGCATAGCAAGCTTACGAACCTGTCACTACACATTCGACTTACTGCAGCATGCTGTAATGTTTCTCAGTTGTTCGCCGTAATTTCTCACTTTCTCGATGACTAAGGGGCCGATCGCATGGCGAATTTCAGCCCAGGCTGAAATTTCGGTCCACCCACCGGGCGGAAATTTTGTTGCGATTACATGGCCAATTTCAGCCCGGGCGCAATGCTTAAAATTAGGCGGGAAAATTTGCAGGAAAGCGTTTTACATCCACAACTCAAGTGGTGCGCATGCCCAAGTTCATATTTCACACTGGCTGGCATTCACGTCCCCAGAGCTGCGATCCTTTTGGCCAGCGCCACGAATCGAGACCTCTGGCAGGGGCCAGGGTAACGCGCAAGCGCAATAGCTGCCCATTTTTGTAACCGATGGTAACCGTTATTGTTTTAAATTTCTGAGGCTACGCACAAAGGCCGGAAGTCCGTGATTCGCGGACTTCCTGCTTCAGTCCCTGCCAGAGGTCTCGATCCGTGGCGCTGACCACAAGGATCGCGGCCTCTGGGGACATAAGGTTTTTCAGCCCGTTTCCCTGGGGTAAAATGTCCAGCCCGGTTTCATGGGTCCCAGATCATGTTTAATACAAGTTATACGTCATTAGGCAGGAAACCAAGTCATCATCCTTCACAATGCTGTAGTTGGTGGCTACAGAATCATATGTTTTCAACTGCAAATCAACTTAGGATCACTTCCAACCTCGTTCCCATGGTCTTTTGGTTGTTTAATCCATGATGGCAGCCTTTAGCGTCAAAGAACCTGTTTCATTCCATTTTTTTGGGGGGGAGGGGTAGGAGGGGTGGAGTATCTGGTGTATGCAGATATTATGGTGTATGTATATTATGGTGCAACATTATCACTAAAGTGAGGGTCACGCGACTTTGAAATTACTGACTACACCAAGTGCTTAGCGCATTTGTGGTTTCTTCTCACAGGAGACCTTCACAGTTAGCTTTAAGTCAAGCCAAGATAAATGTAGTTAAAAACTACCTGCTGGTCGGAGTAACGGAAGAATATGAAGATTTTCTTTTCGCTCTCGAGACACTCCTACCTGAATTTTTCAAGGGTATATTGGAGATCTACAAAGGTTGGATGAGCATTTTGCTGTTGTTTAGTTTTTTTTTTTCAGTCTACTACATTTTCATTTCTGTTGTTTACACTAAAACCAACTTTTTCAGGTTCAGAACGATTCCGGAGTAAACTTTGCGAATTCAAAAGCATTGCCCTCGATAAGGATGCCGTACTTTTAACGTCACGCTTGGGTTGTAAACGTATCTAAACATTTGCCATATTCGCAGATTAAGACCACCGCGTGTGTGCACCTGAAACCCATATTTCAGCGCTGAAGAAAACTGACCTGTAATAACGGCTTGTAAAAGCAATAGACGAGGTTATGCCCACCAAAGAATTCCAAAAGCGACGACGGTACCCAGGAACTGCAACCTCGTTCCTAGGGCCCTTTCTCTTTTTTTTCCCGAGGGACGAGAATATAAGACCTGGGAACGAGTTTGCAGGAACCGTTGGTGTGGATCGGTGATGACGAAAAACTTTTAGAAGTCTTGAGGACACTGCAATGCGTTTTGAATAAAGTTTCCGGATTCAAAGTTTACGCTTAATTTTGATCCGGAGTCGTGGAACTGCTTCTGATTCTGAGATCGTGATAATCGGAAATATTTTCTTTAGATAATCACTTCTATTTATGAAAGCGGCTCTCATAAGTGGAAGTGATTATCTAAAGAAAACATTTCCGATTATCATGATTTGAGAATAATGAAAACAACGAAGGGTGCGACTGAAAACATCAGCGTCTGGGAGGTAGCGTCAATTGCAAGTTGGATTTATATCCGTGATACTACTTATATGTAGATACTAAACACAATAAATATCAGTTATCAATACTCCTTTTCCATGACGTCTTTTTGGTATAATCCAGGACTTGGAATGAGAAACTTTTTTCAAATAAACTTTTCGATGGATACAGAACTTCTCTTTATAAAAAAATAAACTATTTTTCAAACGCAGTGCATAGAATCAACAACTTTTTAAGAAACAGAAAATGGCGCACAGGTTGAGAAGGGGGGGGGGGTGGTAAAGATCCCATTTCCCAGCCTTATTCTTCCAAATCCCATCTTCCAATTTCGTTAAAATCCTTTTCCCAGCAGCAGTTTTTCATTGGCAATATGCCAGTCCCAGTGCTTCAAGTCCTACTTCCCAGTGCAAAAAAACAAACAAACAAACAAACAAACAAACAAACAAACAAAAAACAACAACAACAAAAAAAAAAGAAATTTCATTTCCCATTTTACCTCTTCAGGATCCTCTTGGAAGGATTACAAAGTTAGTACGAACCTGAGCCGCAGACGAGGGTTAACGTACTTACTTCTTCTAAACTCCTTCGAGTTCAGCCAAATATGACAAATTGTATTTTCTTTGTAGGGGATGAACTTCAAAATAAAATAACAAGAACAAAGACGATGAGTAGGAAAGGACCTTCTGCGGAAGTAGAAAAGATTATGAAAAAACATCTCGAATTGGAGTATGACTTTTATTACTTTGTAAAGGACAGGTTCCATAGGCTTAAAGCTGAACTACAATCACCCTCAAATCTCCAAAGTGGACACCTCTCAAAGGCAAACACTTCTGAAAAGACAAACACTTCTGAAGGACAAATCTCCAAAGTGGACACCTCTCAAAGGCAAACACTTCTGAAAAGAAACCAGCTATCTAAGGCAACACCACTCTAGATCGGGCAACTCTCAAGGCTAAGGCGAGCAACTCTTTCAGTGAACATGTGCCATGGAGTTGGTCCCTGGTGTTCTATAGTCCTTTACGTCAACACCGTGTTGGACAGCCATAGCTGGGTGAGGGAAAGGGGGTCAGATTTTTGTCGCTCTCTCTAATGTATCGTTTGTCGCAAGTGATTACTATCGGCCATTTCGTTGCGATTTCTCTGCGATTCGGGTGTGATATTTGCTGCAGTTTCCCAAAAACTGCCGCCAAGTTGCATCAAGTTTCGAACATGCTCGAAACTTCTACAAAATTACGGCGACAAATCGCATTGAAATCCACTGAAATCGCCGCTAGTTTACTCTCGCGATTTTGATCGTGAGCTCAAGCGTGACAAAAATTGCACTGAAAAGTGTGATAAAAATTGCCAAAAAATTGTATGTATAAACCGGCCTTAAGGTACCTGCCCAGGATATTTTTCACGTCTTCAGAAACAAATAATCTTTAGCCCATTTAAAAGTTTATGTTGCCTAATATTCATAAAATAAGTTTTTATCTCAATATCAAGTACCGCTAGCCCTCTAATACAGGGCAAAGCTTGGCATTTTACCGGAAGTAATTTCCTTTGACCGGGGAAGGATCTGGGTCGGTTACTAGGGGCCCTGATATGCGAAAAAAAGTGGAATTTTTAGCTTTTATATATAATGACGATTCATTCTAAGGAGTTTCTGGGATATTTTGAGACATCTAGCAACAACACTTTTGAAAGAAAAAAACCCCAAAATAGCCTGGGCAGGTACCTTAAGGACGACACCTACTAACATAATGGCTATGGGGGAAAAGGAGATCTTAGCAAGAGCTGTTGGCATCCAAATAGAAAATTGGGGGTAACCATGCCTGCATTTTTTTAAAGAGACAACTGAGGCTAAGATTTGGAAAAAATGCCTTACATTGTTATGGACAAAGCGTCAACTGGTGAGACCACATCGAAAAGACGTTCGGAGTTGCCGATCTTAAAGGGGTTATGTCACTCTATTTTAGTATCTTTTTAAAAAGCCAAAAAGTGTCTTTGCATCGATTGAACTCCAAAAATAATGATCTAGCTTTGTTACTAAAGACTATCTTACGACACTGAGACTGTTCCTGTCGTTTGTTGTTACCGATGGAAAGGATGGAAATGGATTGAAACTTGAAAAAATTGGGCCAATTTTTGCAAGTTTTGATGCTACGGCATTTTCAAAAATCACCAGAAAAATTCTTATGGTTAGCTCTCCCTGATAAAATTCATTTGATATCTTCCTCATAGTTTTACAGGAGCATTTTGTGTATGAGTAAAGGCACTATAGGTAATGATTTAAGCACAGAATTGACCTAAAATAGGAAAATCCTCGTGACGTAGCCCCTTTAAGTAGATGGGGATCAGTCAAATATTACGCACACTCGAAGTAAAACAACAGAAACGGTAAGACTGATCCTTACGCAAGTTAAAGAAAGGCGCAGAAGACGAAAACAGAACATTTGGATATATAAAGTAAAAAACATATGAAACAAAAATTGCCCGATATTTCGGTTTGCAAAACAAACCTTCAGGGGCTACAGGAGTAAAATGAGTAAATAAGTTACAGGCCGTTAACATAAAATTTTAAAAATTTAAAATAAATGAAAATGATAGGTTGGTAGCTGAAAAGAAGTGTCTTTAATTTAGCTCATCACGTTCAAATATATCCAAATTTTCTGTTTTTGTCTTAACTCTGCATCTTTCTTTGACTGCCGTATGGATCAGTCTTACCGTATATATATTTTTTTACAATTTTATGTATTTTTGAGCTTTTTAGAATTATGGTTTCTTTTAGGTTACCCACCATTTTTTAAAATTCAAACAGCCCTCGCTAAGATCTGCTTTTGCCGCAGTCATAAACTGTGCAAAAATACCTCTGTATTAGGAGACACCGTCCTTACCCAGTAAGACCCAAGTACGAGGACCGGATCTAGTACTTAGGCCCTGTCGGTCAAGACGGTCGAGCAACTGCGGGTAGCTGTGTCGACGGGCACGAGAATGATCCCCAATAACATTAACGATTTGTCTTCTCGCCGTTTCACTTTCAGTTCTGGGCCATTGTTCTCTCAATTCACAGTGTTGTCGAAACAAAGCCTCAAGCAATACAAGGTGATATGGGAGATTTAAACACTAATAGCCCAAAATCAACAACTCGTAGCCAGATAAAACGGATAAGGCTTGAAAACCAAGTAAAAATATCCTATGTCACTCCTAGTCGTAACATACATTTAAATCAAACCAACTGATATATCGGTTTTAAATTTGGATCTTCGAAAGATCCTTAAAATTTGGTCGTAGAGTGGACAAGTGTTCTTGAACCATCATTTCCTGTCATGTTCCCATCGCCTTCAACAGATTTTTTGTGAAAAAAACATGTCTCATGCACACACATCATGAAAATTCTATTTCATGCAAGTTTGGTAAATTTACAATGTTATGTTTACAGTACCAATGTTGACATAGCGGAAGCTTTTTCCCTTATATGGTCATGCATAAGAAACTGAGACATCACTAATCAAAGACATTGTGGGTTCTGTATATCGCTAGCGACAAAAGCGTACGTTTAGTGTAAAGAAGCGAACCTCCCCATGCAGGCTGATCTAGTCCCTTTAATTCTGAGTGGTTTTACAACAACATATCTGACACAACACTATAACAGAGCAACATGGCCGCCTGTAGGACTCCCTCCCCACCCCTCCCCCCGCAGTTCCCCAGGGACCTCAGAGCAGCTCCGACCCTCCCTGGGTTAGCCAACCCTCCACTCGAGGGTGTCCGGCTAGCTAGATTAAGCTCTGTGCACAGAGTCAAGCGATCAGTTTGCCCTAAAGAGCAAGTAAACACTTCTACTTCAGATCTTTTGCACAGCAAAGCTAATGTTAAGCCTCACTATCCCCCCCTGAATGGAGTCCCAGACCCAACTTTCACCAGTGGTCACAAAGCTTGGTCCCCGTGGAGCACGGTGGTGTGCCGTTTGACGCCAAGTCCCGTCACTTTTGGTCGGCCGCGGAAGGCTTTGTCCCGGACTGCGTCCGGCACAAAGCGAAAAAGTTATGGCACAGGTTTTTCGAATTTGCTCAGAATTTCATTGGCAAAATTAGGTGAGAATCGGTTGCTATGGCTACCAGATATGACGTCATAAGCACCATGTGGTCAAGCCATTATAGAATAAAAATACACATTTTTTACCTTTTCTTCGACGAAAAAAGTCTAGTGCGTCAACAAAAAGCAGCAAAATGCTAAATTATGCCATATTCTACATGTTAAACAAGAACAATTTTAAGTTCCGGGGCATTTTGATAATTTCTAATTTTGAGTAAAATCCGGCATTTTGGATGACGTCACAGGCCACCAGCAGCGCCAGAACCCATAATATTTACTCCATCTTGTAGAGCACTTAATAGGCTTTCTACCAAAGGTAAGATCTTTTTGAAATACTATAATTCAATGTAACAAAGATTATTAAAGAGGTTCTACTTAAGTGAAGTTTTATGAGTTAGGATGCGAACTACCATCCTCTGTTTGTGTGGTGGGCTGTGCATTTATAATAGCTGTATCGGTTTATCAAACTAGGAAAACTAAAGTCTAGATTTAGGCCTTTAAAAACTCACGAAAATGAAATAGAAACTCATAAAATTGCTTCCATCTTGTTTTGCTTTGCGTTTCTGCGTTAATTTTGGCGGTTTAAGGTTCGCGAAAGCGATGTTTTCAATAGAACGGTCGGACTCGCTTTTGATACAGCCATTACAAATGTACAGCCCACCACACAAACAGAGGATGGTAGGCCTGTGAGATAAGCAAGGGAAAAAGACGTACACACACCCACTGAATAAACCGTTATCAACACCAGATTACTTCTGGTTGCAATTATTGTCAGCGGACTCTTTTTGCTGTCCATTTATTTGATTTGCATTTTCTGTTTAGTTTAATATTTGCCAGTTCTCTAAAAGTTGTTTATCCCTCCCGTTTCATCTAATGTTCATGCACACGCACAAAAGAATAAATTGACAAAGAAGCAGTGAGTAGGATTTTTAAGAAGTTAAGATATTTTAATTATTTTTCTCATTTTTTAGTTCAGTTAGCATTGCACACTTCTGAAGTTATATATTTCTACTCGCTGTTAATAAGAACATCGTAAGAACAAAAAAATTCATCCTTTTCTTACATATTTACAATTACCAATCAGCAGTTAATTATTGGTCGATTTAGTTTACCTTTCAATTCCTTAGAGTAACTAGTTAAAATGTATTTTTCCAAGCGTTAGGCCGTAAAGATGCCAGACTGTTATTCATTTTAATGATATATTGGGTACTATAAACAAGTTAAATGATAAAGTATTTTTTCGAGTTTGTTTAAAACGCCTCCTACTTACATTATGCAAAGAAACATTGAAGATTTCGTTTTTGTCAACTAAGCCATTTTCTATCACTCAAAAGGTCACAAACATCTAAAACTTTAGGGTTTGGGTAAAGTTTGCATTCGTTGGTAAATGGTGTTATACAAAACAAACAGAGCGGAATAGTTATAGCAAATATCACACATATTTCAAGAGTTTTCATTCACATTGTAAACACTGATTTGACTTTTGTTTCGAAGTGTAGTGGTGAATAATAGCACAGTCACATTAATTAACCCAACAACTCTCTTAGCTTTACTGTACAGGACGTTGTAGGGTTGTTTGGCCTGTTTATCGTCAATCGTTTTTGCAAGAAAGGAATCCATGGATACTTAGCGAAGTCTTGACTCTTTTCTCTCTCTGCCTTCTGTTACAAAACCATACCCTCACAACCTCTCTATCCAGACGCAAACCTTCCGCTATACGGATAATTTCTTGAGAAGATGGCTTGGGTTGCTTGAGAAAATGATCTTCAAGATGCTCTTTTGCAGTCAGCCCAATAGTTGTTCGTCTTTTCCTGCGCCGTTCAGCATTAAACTTATCCCCACACGCCCCTCCGGAACATTCGGCCTCCTCTAGCCAGCGCGCTAGAATCGGCTTCAGCTTACACGCGTTTTTGAAGCTCAACTGGAGATTCTCGAAACGGCAGATGGTAGTTTGACTGAAATCTGTTCCATGGACTGAAGCAAGCGCCGCGCCGACGTTTGTCTGCGTGAAACCGAGCTTGATTCGCCGCAGTTTGAACTGCGTTGCAAACTCCTCCAGCTCGCGCAGTTTCGACGTGTCGATTGCAAAGCCTAAGCCATGGGTGGCGGCAAAGCTGGGGTCTGTTTCAAAATTCGCTATGGGGTTAAGAACGAACGGAGAAGCCACATGAATGTTGGCACGAGGGTCCATTTTGCTGCAGTGCGTTACTGGCGGTATTGGAGTGGGATGCGAAGACATCATAGTAATTGGAGCTGGGTTCTCACGGACCATTTGCTGGTACGATGCGTACGAGACTTCAGTGGGATAAGGTGGACACGCCATTCTTGAAATCAAGCTAGTCTTCGCCTCGTAGCTTGAGTGAAAACTCAAATCTCAGATCCGTCATTTAAAGTTAACTGCACGCGCTGCAGGCAATAATTAAAGATAACAAAACTCAACGCGAGCTCCTTAGGAGCGGAAGACATAAAGTCGGAAACACGGCAAAAGTGCCGATGTTTTAGGTTAAAAGTGCTCTGCTATCGCTGTTAAATAAAGATGAGATAAAAGGTGTTTTTTGATACTGTGTGCGCTAAAAGCAACACCAATTTCCAGACTAAGGATGAGCAGTGAACAAAGATTGAAAAGATTTGAAGGGCGGAACAAAAATATTGTTGACCTCACGCAATTATTTGAATCAGTTTCAAATTCTTAAAACTCTACAATATGACTCATGATCCAATGAATCGAAATTGCCCTAGCTTAGGTTCAATGATTTTTTCGCTTTAAATTCTGAGACCGGTTGAGGGTAAAAGCAAGCAAGTACGTGCGCACTTCTAGTAATTTGGGATTGTTTTTATTTCACGTTAGGCACAGAAATAAAGGGAAGTTTATCCATTATCACACATCACGACACATAACGAGCTCTATGATAGCGGTGCACTCGCTAAAAGTGTGATTATGATTTAGTATAGTGCTTATTTTCTCCAGAGTTAATTATAACTCCCAAACGGAAGTTAAACACCATTTAAATCGAGTTAAAAAACCGTAACTTGAGGCGACTTGTCGATATTTTGTTAGCTAAGAAGTTAGTTTCCGTGAATTTATAGCGGATTTATTTGCCGCGCTTAAAAATCTTTTATCTTTTCTTTAGCCCTAATTTCGAGAACAACTCTCTCTGTCACAGCGATTTTAATTTGAAATTTCTGCTTGAATAACAAGTCTTTTTTCCCATTGACTGGTTTATATTTTCACTTTTTTATTGATCGCACTGGATAATTTAAAGACAAAGAAATCTTTACTCGCGTGTCAAATGATAACTTGAAAACTAAAGGCACAAATGTTTCCATATTAATGCTTCCCAAAGGAAGATGTTTAAAGATAAACGGCTGAACTCATCAAATTGGAAAAATCATTAATGGCCTGAATACATTATAGACCTACCTTACAAAGATACATCGCCAATATCGAGCTGGCTATTGAATTATTAATTCATAGGTATAGATGAGTTATAAACTGCTCCTTTAAAATTGGCGGTTTGAAAAGTTTTTGCTATTTTGGCGGGGTACTGGCATTGCCAAGAAATATGTAGTCTTTGTACTGGATGGAAACAAAGTTTTAAGTGTATTAAATTCTTTCTTTAATTCAAGTTCTGAAACATATATGAATGAAGTTGTAAATAGAACGATTTTACTCATTAAATTTAAAGAGTTAGTGGCAGTACTAAACAAGGTTCTATGAATTTGTCTGTAAAACCCAATGTCGGCAGAAAAATTTGCAAACAGAACTGATGTAGCAAAAAGCTTAAAACGCCATGTCTAGAATGAGTAAATTTAACAAGTAAAATCTGGTGAATTTTTTATATTTCTTTGAAGCTTACAAATCACATTTTTTTTCGAATTAAAACGTCCAGGGCTGATTTTGAAATAGATACAATTCGTGTTTAGATTCTCTTGGGCTGGAATACAAAGGTCAATTCATCACTCAATGCGTAATCTCTAGCCACTTAATGGCACACGGCAAATCAATTAAATTTGCTTTTGTCTCGTTATAATCGTAACAATCTAGAGATATTTCGCTACGTTTCAAAAACGCGTAGCAGATTGATAAACACAAAAGAGATCAATCACAAAGAAATTCACGACTCCGAATCAATAAATCAATCCACGAGCCGGATTTATCCCTTTCTTGCGAACAAAGTTTAACTCATAAATTTGATTTCATAAATTTTTTCTGCCAAGTTCACTAAATATCGCCAGTCACAACAAAAATAAGTACGCTATGAGCCAATCAGAGCTCGAAACAGAAGCATGTAACTTCTGCGAAGCGCGGGAAAACATGGTGTAAGGAAGTAACGACTGGACACATTTTTTTATTCTAATTACTAAAAAAACAAGCATGTTGAAATATTTTTTTATCAGCTAGATACAATATTAAAATGCAAAACTACTACTCGTGAACAACACAACGGTAAGCAACCCAGAACCTTGAGATTGCGATGTAACGAGCGCTATGATTGGCTCAGTTATGCTGCGCCACTCTCCCCATGCCTTCGCTATAAAGGAAAAAACATGGCGGCTGATATTCGTGAAAACAAGTGTATCGTGTTGCAGAGCCGTCCTGGAGTTAACAACGAACCAAGCGAATCAAATTTTGTACTGGAAACAAGAGAGGTTCCACCCTGCAACGAAGGGGAAATCTTGGTGAAAACGTTGTATCTGTCTGTGGACCCTTACATGAGATGTCGGATGAACGATTCTACAGGCTCAAGTTATCTGACGCCCTGGCCGCTGGGGGAGCCTGCGAGCGGGGGAGGGGTAGGGAAGGTTCTTCAGAGCAGAAGTGAAAAGTTTCAAGTAGGGGATATTTTGGAGTCATTCATGTGGCCGTGGCAAGAATTTGTGGTTTTCTCCGGCGAAGATCCTAGCCTACACAAGGTAGATATGCATCTAGCTTGATGTCCAACAGGGATTTCAAACCCGGGGTGGGGGCCGGAGGGGTTCTCGAGTACGTTTTGGGTGGGTGTTTGCCACCCCCCCCCCCGCAGACCTCCAAAATTAGACCCAGTTTTAGAAGAGCTTTGCATTCAAAGTGATACCCCATTCTAGAAATAGGCAATTTTTGGAAACCCCGACCTAGATATTTACCAAATTTCAAAACCCCGTTTTAGAAAAGTTATTTTTTTCGTTTGTTCGACTTATACCTCTGAAATGCATCTGTTTCTATGCAAGCCAGGTTGTGTTATTTTCCCCATTAGTTAATTAGCCATTTATTTATTTCCCTATAATTAAAGTAAAATCAGTGCTGATATCTTGAAGCTTCGTGCAATTGCAAGATTTCACCCCATTCTAGAAAACATCTCAAATATGTATACCCTGTTTTAGACCAGGAGTCCCAAAATCATGACCCTGCTGGGCGGCACATACCCATACAGGTATTATGAGGGAGTACCCCCCCCCCCCCACAGATTTGATCCTGAGCTGTAAGACCACTCAAGTTGACAAACCAACTCTTGTATACCCAGGATCACCTGCAGGCTCAAAATTGGGAGATTCTCAAGAATAAACATTATCATCAAAAAGTACACTTTAAGATTTAAATACTTCTACAGAACCATGTGGGGAAAGCAGAAGAAAGCACTGCCCACAGCTAGCTTTCATTTGAATGAACATGCATGGACTTGATAGTTAGAGCCACTTTGTAAAGCATAGTAAATAATTTTTGATTTGTATTTGTATCAAAATGAATAAAGACATCCTCAGCATCATCATCACACACAGGAAAGTACTCATGCTCATTGGCTATCATTCGAATTGTCACATTCATAGACTCAAATTTCATTCATAGACTCAAAAGATAGAACCACCTTGTACAGCATAATAAACAGCACCACGGGGAAGTACTGCTCAATGGCTTTCATTTGAATGGTCAGACTCAAGGATTTCACCCACAGACTCAAAAGTTAGAACCACCTTGTACAGCGTAATAAACAGCACCACAGGAAAGTACTGCTCAATGGCTTTCATTCCAATGGACACACCGTAGTATTTCATCCAGAGATGCAAATGTTATACAGTATACCAAACAGTACCTCAGGAAAGTGCTGCTATGTCAGCTTTCATTTGAATGTCACACTTGAGGATTTCATCCTCAGACTCAAAGTTTAGGACCACCTTGTACAGCATAATAAACAATACCATAGGAAAAGACCACTTGGTAGCTTTAATTTCCTTTGAATGTTCACAGTTTAAGACGTCACCCATAAACGGAAAAGATAGAACCACCTTGTACAGCTTAACAAACAGCACCACAGGAGAAACTGGTCAGTAGCTTTCACTTGAATGGTCTTACCTTAGGAAATTCATCCACAAAATCAAAGGTCATAGCTGCTTAAACTGATTAACTAACTAAGGAAAATGAAGATACTTAACCTTAGTAGAAAATAATGGCAGGCCCATTGTCCAGTATTTGATGACCACTGTTGATCACTATATTAGTCATGTTCGGTGGGTGAGATGAGGTGGACAAAGGATAAAATTAATGTTGTTAAAGGAGCTACGTCACGGATAACGCAACTTGAAAAAGCTGGCAAGTTTTTTCAAGTTTGTCATTCGTAATCCGTCTTAATCTCTCTCAGTCGTAACCATCCTTGTTTAGTTTTGGTTAATTATTACTTCTTTGCTGTTTTTCTACCTTAGGAAACTATTATTTTGAGGTTTCCGTTAATGAGAAAATAATTTTGTCAGATCCAAAAAATGAATGAAAATGCCGTGACATAGTTCCTTTAAGGAAATAAGCCAAAAACAACTGGAAAACTACCCTAGAAATGAGCAATCATTAACTTAACAGACAATGTGTGGTTCCAGAAAATATCCATACCCTCCCCATGGATGGTCATTGGAAATTCCAGGGGGGGGTGGGGGATCAAGCCAGGATTTTTAAAGGAAAGCTGAGAAGTTAAACTGGAAATTTCCAGAGGGGTAGGGAGTTTCAAACCCAAAAAACCATCTGTGAGGGAGGTATTTATGCACTTCTTTCTTTGCTTCTGTTTCTTTTTTTGAACTCGTATTAACTTGTTACTTGTAATTTCATATTAAAATGTAATTGAAGGGGTGAGTGGAATAAGGCCCTAAGTGACTCCTGATCTAATGTCAAATCCTCTCTTTGATTTACAAATATACACAAGGAAAGCTGGAAGGAGAATTTAACAATTCATTAGCAGTCACTTGGGGCTTTATTCCAAACACCCCTTCAATTGCAAATTATTGTTAAGAGCTGATAAGTGTTGTAAATTTGTGTTGCCTTTGTTCAATAAAGTGTTGGACAAAAAAGGTTACAGTACCAGGTGACCAGCTGTTGGCAGATTCACCGCTTGCATAAGATGTGTGTGAAGCCCATGTAAGCGAGACTGCATGTCTTATCGACTTAATGTGGCCTTTGTATTCAACAGGAAGACAGTCCCTTTCTTTGTTCTAACCCATCTCTCTTGCTGGGCATTGTGGGAATAACGGGTCTGACGTCTTTTGTTGGCATCAGAGAAAAAGCGCATATCAAGGGTGGTGCTAACCAAGCTGTGGTTGTAAGTGGGGCTGCAGGGGCCTGTGGGATGGCTGCAGGGCAAGTAAGTCATGAAGAGTTTGAAAACAGTTGTTTAATGGTTTTTATGTGGTTTACACATGAAGTATTTTATGTAATCCTTCTAAAGCACACATCTGTAATTTTTTTGTTTCGACACTTAAGGAGTTGAGAAGTGGGAGCAAATTACTGTATATTCATATTGAAATCAGCTGATTGATGAAAAATATGTTCATCATCTAGTAAAGCACCACAAAATGGTGCCAAATCCTACCAAGTTTGGAACCAATTAGTTGAACAGAAGCTGAATAAACAGGCTTCTAAAAACACAAAGCAGTAGTTTGGTTACAGGGCACACATCAAATGCCTCCACTTGTACCAGTACAATGTGACTTTGGTAGCTGTTCCAGATCAACGCTCTCATTTCCATACGGATTCTCGTGTGTATCAGTATCTTTTGAATGTGGTTTGACTTGTAGACTTCACTCCTTTTGTGAAACTCAAATGACCATGAAAAAAAATTTATGCAAAAGGGGTGCACTTAGTCCTACACTGCTAGCAGTCCCTTTCTGGATAGTCGAAAGGGCGCGTGAAATAGCCCAATGAAAAAGTTGAAACCACACCCAGGTTTTTCCTCACTCCAATCTCAGTGTGCTGTTAATAACTCATGCTCTCAGCTATTTCGTGCGCCCTCTCAACTATCCAGAAAGGGACTGCTAGCAGTCTAACTTAGTCCCACCCATCCAGTCAAAGGAGATTGGAGAGGCCATGAAGATGTGAAGCATTTGATCTCTCCTTTGTGGGTGGAATTCTTTTTGCTGTGAAATGTAATATCACCGTTATTTGTAACTTTGGGAAATTCAATGTGATCTGATCTGCTAACTATTGGTGAGATTAATTTTCCATAACCATGCATGAAGTTAAGTGTTGATTTGATTTTAAAAAGTTTCTGTAAATCTTCTTTTGTATAGTCACCACTCAGACTTTTGAATTAACCATTTTATCTTCTGGAAAACAGATTGCCAAGTTAGATGGATGTGGTGTTGTCATTGGTATATGTGGGGCAGATGAAAAGTGTCGCTGGCTCACAGAAGAGATAGGCTTTGATTTTGCAATCAACTACAAGACAACCAAGAATATTGCAGAACAGATACAGCTAAAGTGTCCCACAGGGATTGATGTGTACTTTGACAATGTTGGAGGTGAAATCAGCAATGAGGTAATGGTAATCTTTTTGATATTTATTCTGTTTTCCTTAAGCTTTAGATGTATGCTTGTTTAAACTGGAAAAATTTGCAAATTAGTGCAATTCAGTCACTTGAAAAGTCTTGATGCATCTTATCCTGGTTTGGAGGGGGCAGGTGGTGGCAGATTCCCGGACCCGGCATCATATGTGGGCTTAGTTTGTGTTGGTTCTCGACCCTGCTCCGAGGGTCTTTCTCTGGGTACTCCGGTTTTTGTCTCTCAGCAAAAACTGACATGCAGCTTATTCATGCTGGCTGTTCAAGGCTGTGCACCAAGGTCATGCATGGACCGTACAGTGGCTGCCAGCGGCGCCTACATATGTCTTCGGTCCGACCTTGTTGAGCTGCGTCGTTGCTGTACTTGTGAGGGCGATTAGTGAGACAGTTATTATTATCATTATTAGAGACCCTCACAGGGGCAGATCTAAGAGTTGGAGTTGGGGGGGGGGGTCATCTTACGTAAAAAGTTTCATTGTTGTTACATTGACCTTGAACTGAGTTCTGGAAGGGTTGGGCTTTTGTTCTAACCTACTAAGAGGGGGAAGGAGGAGGGGGTCACAGGCACCCTGTGACCACCCCCCATGGATCTGCCAATGCCTCAGCAGAAGAACTGTAGGTGTGGTCATCACACCATTTAGACCTGGTAAACATCCTCATCATGGTCTGGTGCTTATTTCTTTCACTCCCAAGAGTGCCTAAAATCAGAATTCAAGACGAATTCCAAATTTTATTTATAAAATACTGAGATATAAAAAGTGTCATGTGAAAGTACTGCTGAAGAGGTTTCATTTGAATGGTAACCCTATAGGATTTCATCCACAGACTCAGATGTCAGAATCACCTGAACGTCTCCATAACTGACTCTGGGAGTGAAAGGGTTAACATACTTCAGTGACCACCATTGAGAGTTATCCATGTATCTCTGTAGGTATTAAGTAAGCCAGAAAAAATATACCAGAGGAAGTTGTGACCAAAGAATTGGGGTGAAATTGAATTTGAGGCATGCCCACAAAACAAGATTCTGGTACTGTAAAGCCGTAAAGCTCTGACAAGACGGCCATCACTTTTATGTGAGTCAAGGCATCTGATGACTACTATCTTGATTGCCTTAGTTATTGGTTGTCAACGCGGTGCAGTGCCTGCATAGCAGGCATAAACGGGGTAAACGGGGAAGGGGGAAGGGGGAAGGGAACGAGAACGCAGGAGAAAATGGGGCTCTGGGAGCTAGGGCCCCCCAGTCCCCCATTTTCTCCCGCATTCTTGCTCTTCCCCTTCCCCGTTTATGCCTGCTACGCAGGCTACAAATATGGTCTCTACACTGAGAGGAGATATCTTCTAAAAGTTGGTTTTTGTTCTCTCATCTTACAAAATATGTAGTTCATTTTGTTAGTTTTTAAATAATTTCTTTAATGAGGAATGTAACTGCCCCAATGCAGCATCTTCTTAGTAAATTATCCTCCCTCCCTCATTTTTTGTCCAAACTGGCTATCAAATGTTCAGTGACCTTAAAGGACAAATGCCAGGCAGTGAGCAATTTTTATTGTACACTTGGAAAAGGTGCCGTAGATGGTACGATCAGGTTGAGGTGTCTTTTAAGAATCTGGATCTTTTAAAGGTAACCTGTTTCTGATATGGTGTTAACATGATCAGTAAACAATATAATTGCCAAGGAAACTTTCTGTTTCTTTTTAGTGCTGTCTGTAATTTTAAACGAGTTACCATTTTGGTTTAAGTCAGAATTCAATGTTTTTATGAGACAAACCCCCCTCTCCACGGCAGTTTTACGTCTGGTTTTCCTTGCTTCCTGTAAGATTACCAACGTTTTCGACACTTATTTTGGTACAGGTCATTCGCTGCATGAATCAGAACAGTCATATTGTGTTATGTGGGCAGATCTCAGTTTACAACAAAGATGTGCCGTATCCACCCCCCGTGCCTGAAGATGTCCAGAGCATACTCCGAGATAGATATATAACACGTGACCGCTTCCTGGTCCTTAATTACATGGAAAAGTTCCCGGATGGAAAAAAGCAGCTTGAGGCTTGGGTACGAGAGGGAAAGCTGAAGCATCGCGAGACGGTGGCGAGTGGTCTGGAAACCACTGGCCGAGCATTTGTTGCTATGATGAGAGGCGGCAATATCGGCAAACAAGTTGTGAAAGTGGCAGATGTGATGTCGTAAATCTTGTTGTAGAAATATCGTCTAAAGTGCAAGTTGTGCTTGATTTAGGGTTGTGCGATTTTTCTTTCCTTATAAAGTAACGGTAAAGAAAAAGTGTTTTCTGTAACAATGTTACCGTAATGATTTCGTTTACCCCCCGTGGTGCTTATTCCATTGTGGGAGCTTAAGAGAGAACACTTATTGGAGACTGGGGAGGGCGCTAATTTTTATCTTCGACATAAACATCCGAGAGTGCCAAAACACTTATGAACAGTGACATAAACTAAAATAGAAAAATGTTAAAAATATAGGTTTAGAGTAGTCATTTTTGTCATTTGTCCATCGGTTCAATGACACTGGCTTACAGGAGCACTTATTGAAAAGAGGGCACTTCAAAAAGTGGTTTACGCGCTTTTCAGTATAGGGACAATCATTCAAATGGTACTTGCCGAAACTTACCCCACTATGCTTTTCTACCCGGCTTCTAGGGTCTCTCTTCTTCGGACCCCTGGAGCGAGAAGAAGAGATCCTGGGAACGAGCTCGACGATAGCAATTCTATTTCTATCAACTCGAAAGCTACTCTGGGTACTTGAGGTCTCTCTCGCGTGCTCTCGAGGAGTAGTCGTTCACAGCAGGATTAGCCAGAGACCGATCAATGAACGACTAAAGCCACGAGAGAAAGAAAATAAGAGACACAAAAGTTCACACGTCGCACGTGTTCAAACGCTCGTAAAAAGCTTCTTGCATCAGGATACCAGAAAGCCCAGAAAATGATTTTTAAGTATTTAGTATTTAAAAAAATCGAGATTTATAAATCTATTTTGTGGTATTATTTTTTCTATAGATTTTTTAAAGTATATTATCAGAATTTTGTTCCTATCATTTCCAGAATTATTCCAGAGTAATTTCCGCAAGCCTAAAACCGAGCTGGAGTGGATGTAGCAGAGCACGCAACTAGGAACGTAGAAAGTTGTTTTTCTCTTTTGCGATATAGTTTTAGAGTCTTTAAAGATATATTTTGTAATTCAACACAGTTGGATCCGTTTGTATTTTTTTTTGGCAGCCAAACGCAGCAAAAAATTGCAGGAAATAGGATCAAATCAGGCCTGAATTTTTTCAGATTCTCTTTTTCTTTTGAAAATCTCCCTCCGAAAATGTTTCGAAACTTCGAGGTGATATTTTCGCCAAAAAAGTGTAGTTTTCGCGGCAATAAAATCCGAATAGCCTCGTAGTTTTGTTCAGAAACAGAACGTGTGGCCAAAAATAAATTCAAAATGAAGTAAGTAAATCAAAAATATTAATTTCAAAGGCGACTGGTTTAACTATAACTCTCGCTAGAAGGTGTCTAGCGTTGCTAAGCTATGTGAGTGTTTCAAGTAGCATGTGCTAGAGAAATTAATTAAAATTCAAATTATGACCCGGTTGTGTACATAAATTATACTCATTTTAGCTGGGTTAGAAGTGTTTGTATTTTCATTTCTAGTGAAGAAAAATTGCTAGCAGAGGTTCGAGCAGTGGTAAACTTCTTCATTTTTCTGTGGTGGTACAGAGAAAAAAAGACCGAACAGGAGGCGAAAATTTCTGCAAAAGCAAGTACCGTCGTTTAGGAAGAACTGACATGTTTTTAAGGCTCGTAATTCAAAATGCAATCTACTGAGGATTATGGTGAAAATCAGGCCGGCTCTTCAAATACATCGGCAGAAATTTCCGATTTAGCACGAAAAAAGCGTCCTCGCTCGAGAGACATATCAGAACTTAAAGCGGAGGCTGAAAATATGAAACTATCATTGTCTTCCTTGACATCTGAGCGCGAAAAATCACAAGCTAAAGAAAGAACAACCTATTTTGATGACCTATTTGAGCTGTTACAGACGACAAACGTGAAAATGGACAAGAAAATTTTAGAGCATATTGCAGAACTTTTACAACTTGACGTTCACCCAGATAACATCGTAGAATTGCTTAAAATCGTCATGGCCAAGAAAGAGGAGGAAGAAGTTATATTTATTTGAAGATGAACAGATCACCGGGTGCTTGGAGCAGGCTAGAAGGTGTTGACAGTTTCTAAATTTAATTACTATGAAAGGAAAAATGATTTTGTTTGCCCTCAGCTGCGGACGTATTTATCAACGTTCTTTTCTCGTCGCTTGAGCCTAAGTGTTTATTAATTATGTTAGGTAATTTTAGAATATCATGAATATACGTTCTTCTTGAATTTTCGCTTTTGATTTTTTCTTTATCTGAATAGCGATATCAAATGCGCAACTTAGCGAAACTAGAATAAACAGAAATTCACCTGTCTTCGGCTGCCGAAGAATTTTCTTTTCAGTCATTCGTTAAATTTCTCTTACTTTTTCATCGAACATATTTTTATGATAATTGCTTAGGTTGACATTTTTCAAACGAAGTAGTGTATTCCAGTGTTGCTCTTCTTTCATGAAAACGCGATACTCCGGTTTTTGACATTCTAATATTTTCTCGTCATAATTTCAACATTTATAATTTGGATTTTTTTATTGCATCAAGCTAAAACGTTCCCTGTGAAAAAGAATGTTGCTGGGCAACACGCAATAATACATGGTGTTGAGAGGGGGTAGGAAACATGATTTTTAAGTTAAATATAACGCTGGCTACCATTTGTTGTTTTTTGGTCACTCGGACGAGGCTGGATTCAAAGGTAGCTACAATTCAAAATTCTGAGAAAAAGGAAAGTGTAAGTTTTTTGGGACGAAAGACATATTTCGATAGATACCACTATCGTTATCAGTTTGACAACCAATATTACAAAGTAGAACTTCTCAACAAACGTCTCCCAGCATCTTTTGCTACAGAAAGGACCTCTCACTTTCACGTGTAAAAAAATTCTGAGACATATCGTAATGCACGCTCTCCGATTCTTTCAGTTTCTTGGATTCTGTTCCAATCACGACTAAGCTTCAACTGAAAATCAACGAGGCTTTACACATCCCTTGGGATCAACAAGTCTAGCATGTCAATTTAACTCTAGCTCTCTAGGCTAATACGGTTTTCGTACCTTTTGCCTATATTTCTTCTGTTGCCTATTTTTTCTTTGTTGTTCGTTCAGTTCGCATCATCATTGTAAATTAAAATTCACCTTAAGTGGGTAACTGCATCATAACTTTCTTGGTCAAGTTTTGGTCAATTTCAATGAAATTCTGTTGCCAAAATGGCCTTGGAAAGATCGTTTGACACCGGTTGCACCCCCGCAATTTTTTTCTTCCTTTGACACAGTTGTGGTCTGACACTTTACCTACTATGTGTGTCGCACAAGGCATTTTTGCAAGTTTTTATGTTAACGTTTGAAACCAAATTCTATCAGTCAGTCCCTTCTCGAGACTAATAAGCATGCTTCTCAAAGCCTTGGCAGCCTAGTGACCAGGCCTGCACTGGCCTTCCCACTTCTCCAATTTATGGCGCACCCGACTCGAGAAGGGAACACTGTAGCCTCCCACGCAGTCGTTTTTAGGGGAGTCGTATTACCCTCCTCCTCACAAACGCCTGCTTACCCGAGTTCAACATTCCTTTCCGCCGCTTAGCCAATCACATTGTACCTACTTATGGCTGGAAGGTTGATCTTGACCGCAGGACGCTTTCACGAGAACACATGCTGATAAACAGACGCACGGTATAAATATTAAAATGTAGAGTAAAACGTCATCTCAAAATCGTTCTTGAATGCAGGGATAACTACGTTTCCTAAGCTTTCAAATGGCACGTTAAACTTTAAAATCGGTGCTTAGATTTTGGAGAAATAAATTTATTTATGTGCTCGATAAACTCTGTTTAGGCATAAAATTTACGATATCGCGTTGCAATCCCACACGGCACTAAATTTCTCCAAAAGCATTAAATCACTGATTAAATGCGGGGAAAATTATAATTTTATTCTCTGAGCTTTCAAATGGTTCATTTAACTTAGAAGTGTAGGACTATCTATACTCTATAAGCTTTCAAATGCAACATTAAACTTAGAAATCCGTCAATGGTGATTGTGAACTAGACTACGCGTTATAAACTAGGTCTAGCGGTCCCTTCTGCTTTTTAAAATAGGGAATGTTGCGCGAAAAGAGCACGCGAACGCAAGTTGCAAAAACCTCCTTCGTCCCTCGACGGAAAGATGACAGAGACGTTAATGTATATCACTGCGCAATTACCAGCGAATTGAGTATGACAGATTTTGCCGCTGAAACGCACTTCGTTGTTGTGCCATGTGTGATATTTTCCTCTCACCATCGGTTTATCATCTCGCTCGGTCCTTTGTCGTCTTACTCTTTGTCTTTTCAAGTCGTAGAAGTCTCTTATATCCCATCGCATTGCATTAGCTCCAGCAGTTTGAGAAGCGCTGAAGTCTTCACCGACCGTCCGTTCGATCAGGCAAGCAAGATCAACAACGCTTTGTGAGAAAATTCAAACTCTTTCGGTCGATGACGGGATAAAAGCGTCGCACAGGAAACACTTTTAATCACACGGAATATATTTTTCCGATGCTCAAGCCATAATTCGCCATTCCTGAAGTAAAAAATATATTCCACTTTCCGGCTTCAGCAACGCTGAACAAAAACAATCACGGGAATTACAGAAGCGTACATTGTAACGATTAATTTGATTGGTCTTCGTCAGACAATGCTTCAATGTTGATTGGTTAGATTGCCTCGCAAGTAAAACAATGGGAAAGGAATGTTGAACTCCAGTAAGCAGGCGTTTGTGGGGTGGAGGGTAATATGACTCCCCTAAAAACGACTGCGTGGGAGGCTAGGAACACTGGTGTGTAAAGAAAACAAACGTTATCAAAGTAGTGGGATTAAGAAACTTCAATCTGACCCATGGCAACACATAACTGTACAAAACAGATATTGCTCGGACTATATTGCGAGAACTTGCAAGCAATTATTTTTCAGTGGGTTGTCATGGAAACCACTTTACGTTTCCATGTTCTCCGCTGTAATCACGAAATCCGCAAAGATAAGACTTTGCTCTTTTGTTCAACATTCCAAGGATTTAAATAGGATTTATATTTATTACTTTCTATTTAAGTTCGATGAATCACGTGAGAATATTCTCTGAGACCAATCGGCAAATAATCGGACAAGGCGAACGCCTGTGCCTTCTCTATGGCAGTTTGATTTGCCCGTTTCAGCTTTTGTTTGCCTTAGTTAACTGCCCTTAGTGTCTCGTTTTCATAGTTTCATAAAAACTTCACTTCCAATGTTCACACATTCGAAATGCTGCTTGTAGTAAGCCGTGACCGAATCACGTTTTCAGGTGAAACCGATTTGTAAAGGATAAAAGAACCAATTGTACTCACTTTCTTTGATTAACCGCCTTTTTGAGCTGACAGTGATTTCAATAAACTGAGAAATTTAGTGCTAAAATACTGGTTTATTCAGTACACCCTTACATTCGAAATGGAAGTTAGTATGTTATTAAGTTTGTTATTATGTTAGTATGAATTCCAAATATGGAATGTCATGAGAATTCATTTCAAAGTCAAATATCTGGAAGTGTTTAATTAATTGCCAATACAAAGCAAATCCATTTGCTGAAGTAGTTTATATGCCTGCCATTTGCACAACGGCACACATTGAATAAGTGCAAACACGTCACAAAAGAGAGCTAAAATACTTGATTACATTTTGACAAGTTGTACTTAAAGCTAACAAAAGAAACTTTATTTACTGTTAGAAAGAGGGATTAGACAGAGTGTAATTGCAGGGATATGTTTACAATTTGAGTAAGGGTTTCGCTAAATAATTACTTTCGCACCATGGAGTTCAGGGTATCAGTGCCTTCGCAGTTTACTCCTGCAATTGCCGTGGCTTCAAGACGAACTAGCCATATATATACGGCTCCGATAAAAGGAACGTTTACAAGAAATGGTATTTACACTATTGAGGAACCAAGAAAGAAAGCCCCCAAGCGACCGAAGGCTAAAGAGTATGAAATAATTTACAAAGCATACCTGGAAATTAGGGAAGAAAGTGCTGCTCTGCGAAGAGAGAATCAACAGCTAAAGGGAGAACTGCTTGATGCTCGAGGAAAGGCACTCGTTTTAACCCAAGAGAATGAAGATTTAAAGGAACAGCTTGCACAGCTTCGACAAACGGCGGACTGGGGGCAGATAATTCGTGGAAAAGATGAAGAGGTGAAAAGATTACAGGATTTTATTCGCAAGATGTCTTACGATAAAGCTGAAGCCATAAACAACAAATGTGTGGCGGAGCAAGCTGTCGGGGAACTGAAGTCCAAACTTCGTAGCAAGGATAGAGAAGTCAAAGAAGCGAAGGAATTGGAGAAAATTCAGAGCAAAGCGAAAATTCTTAACGAGACGGAGAAGTTACGAAACGAAAGAAACATCGCTGTCGCTGGTCTTACAAGGCTTGAGGCTCAAGTGGAGAAATTGAGACAAGAGATGAACCATGTGACAAAAATTAGCGAGGAAAGAAAAATGGTGATCCAAGAACTTCACAAGAGGCTCACAATCAAAGACAAACACGTGGAAGAACTGCGAAAACAGCTTGCAGTGTCTCGTCTTTTTAACAAGTAAACTGAGTGGAAAGATCACGAGAAAGCCGGGACAAAGTTAGCCATGGTCTTAGACACGTTAAATAAGTGTGCGCACTAGATTTATTCCGCCGGATTTTATTCGCAGTAAAAATTTGTGGAATATAGTAACTTTATTCACAGTCAACTGATTGTTGATAACTGAGGCGCAACAACAACAACAACAACAACAACAACAACAAAATCGTTCATACATATTTGTCTGCCATGGTTAGAAACAAACGAAACGATGTTCATAGACTTAAAACCATTCATTGAGTTGTTAAATAGAATGGAATCCAAGAGTTGTACAGACAATGAAACATGAAAAATGTGAATAAATTTGATGAGCTAAATGTTAGCACACATAGCGTTATATGTAAGTATTGCAATTTACCGTGAAGCTAAGTACGTGTAAATTCCGGCGCGAGCCGCGATTTCCTTTTTTTTTTTTGCGTGGAGTTAAACACACAATGGCGGCTTTGATTCTTCGTGACTTACAACTTAACTGATGATTTCCGTGTATAAATAAAGTTTTACAGTAAATTTACATTACATATTAAGTAGTCGTGAGCCATGACTCAATCATTATCCGTTAAGCGAGAATGGAGGTTTTAATTTTCCGCGAAATGTGGTTTTGAGCAGGAATTTACGTAAATTAACTTTCTTATTTTCCTTGAAACGAGATTCTAGATCACCCTATAATCACAACACAAGGCCAGTTAAGTAAGTTTAAAGAAAAAAAAAAGACAGAAAAGAACTGGCCTAAATGTGCACAGGGGGCAGAAGAGAACGACTAACGCGGGTGAACAACCAGCATAAGAATACTTGGGATTCGACAAAGGTAAGACTCTACTGAACTCTAACTGCCAAAATCCTTGTGCAACATTCGATGAGGGAGCATAAGGGCTATAAGCCAGAATTAAAATTGATGTTGTTAAACCGCAAACATTCGCTATTGGTTTCCTGATACCAAGTTGCCCGGATGGAACAAACATTCAAGATTGATGCAGCGCTTTGCAACCTCGTTCCTATCTCATTTCTCTCCCTCCTCCAGAGAAAGAGCCCTGGGGACGAACCTGAAAGTTGCCCTTCTTGTATTTTCCATTGTACACGCTTCGATAATGTCGATACTTTACGAACATGTTTACGTGGACACTACACTAAAATGCTGTTTTTCAGCTGTTGACATTTGAAATTATCAAGTGATGACGATAACAGACTGGCCTTAGAAAAACCTTCGGCAGCAGCGCAAAGTCGAGATTGGACATAACACAAAAAGACTAAATTATCCGGTAATATTTTTATTTTTATTTGTCCTCTGCACATACAAAGTAAACCGTAGTTCTGGACACAGAGAATAAAATGATTTCTAATTCTACTAAAGGATTATAATCCTCTCTACATACTATGTATGAGCGTATTTCAAAATCCTGGTACAGTAGTCACGTGTTATGTCAAACATTACAGCAATTTACTTCTGGATATGTCGAATCTCTTATTTTTAATATATTTTTCTTTTTTAGCCTCAGGCAAGATTAATTTTTATTACCTCATATAACCGAACTGTTATTACCATTATTAAAAAGTTAGCTAAAAAAGCTGGAATAGTAAAGTCGGGATCAACCTTCCGACCATCTTACTTCTAGTGTAACCGCTAACTAAGTCTTTTTTTTAGCTGTCCTGCTAGTTGTAAACATAAAAAAGCGACGAAAAAAAACAAACCAAAACAAAACTAAGAGAAAATTAAAAAAAAAAAAACACTTTAAACTAACTAAGGAGCGGAATTAAATTCCGAGATAATGTCAATTAAAGAGACATGTATTACATCCCATATCCCTTTTCGCCAAGGTCAGTTACTTAAACGCAGTTACTAACGCAGGTATCCATGTAATCAAACAATCCTAACAAATAATGCAAATCCGTTATCTTAGATTTAACTTTTGTAATAAAATTTAAACCAGAGATTCCTTGTAACATAATGCCATCCAAAGCACTGACGCAGTGGTGTTCTGAATGTTTCAGTTCTAGTGTTTCAAAATCGTGGTAAAAAAAACGTGACATTGTGTTTAAATTAGACTCTCATTTCTTGCACAATGTTCTGCGTGGCTGCCTCCCAGTTGGCACCAAATTCCAATCTTGCATAAAGCATTGGAATTTTCTGTTCCTGGATTTTGACCCACTTTAGTGCTCTTGTTATGTCTTTGGTGTAAGGTTCTCCTAAACCCCCAATTTTCACCTAGAAAGTGAATCGACTTTTTAGCGAGGATAACAAGGAAACACCAATTAACACCTATACGATACTGAAACAGGGTTCGTACCCTTTTAACATTCTAAAATCCCAGGACTTTCCATGACCTTTTCCAGGAACTTTTAATGTTTTCCATGACCTAAATTTAGCCTTTTGTTTACAAAAAAGGTGAAGTGGACCCAGTTTATGACTCATTAATTTTCTCTTCTTGCAATTTTCATTGACAGAAAAGCAAAAGGTAAATCTATTTTGTACAAGACCCTTGTAGAACTTCATTTTTCATGAATTTCCATGACCAATGCTCAATTTCCATGACTTTCCAGGCCTGGAAAATCACTTTCTAAAATTCATGACTTTTCAGGTTTTCCATGACCCGTACGAACCCTGTGAGACATGATATGGAACTAGCTTGTTCGGTTCTAGCCTGTGCGGCAGGGGCCAGACGGGGAGGGGGGGGGGGGGAGGGGAAGCGAGCACGAGGTGCCTTTTGGCGGCGTTTTTGGCGCCTGCCAGGCAGCCCTGTGTTGCTGTATGTTGTACTGTATAAGATCATTTCTACATTTGAGTCTGCGGATAAAATCCTAACCTGTGAACATTCAAACAAAAGCTGTTGAGCTGTAACCTCCTTCCACGAGTTGCTGTTTGTTTGAAAAATGGAGGTATAGATGTTCTGTTTCCAAATATTTAAAAGGGGCAACCAAAACTACTCTACTAGTGAACTGAAGCCGGAAACGAGTGCCTTTGGCCACGGATGGTCGGGCAGGATGGAAACGGATTGAAACTTGAAAGAAATCGGACCGCTGTCATCAAGTTTTCCCTGTGGTCTAGCAAAAACCTTTATAAACTGAATATTATGTTTTGTTCTTCTTCCAAGAATTCTTCTTCTTGGAGTTCTAAGACCATTTTGCGTGAAAGAAAGTGCTTGGTTTTGATTTTAACAGTCTTTTGAACCCAAGACATAAAAATACCAGTGACGTAGTCCCTTAAATGTAGTATAAGTAAAAAGGTTAATCGTTTGAATACCTCAAAGGTTGCGCCAAGTGGAAGTATGAGTGGGAACTCGATGGACAGACGGAACTTGATGAAAGCTAACACAATCAAGGTCGACAGAAGCCTTTGTACTTCTTCAAACACTCTAGGACCTGCAAAGAGTCGGTAAAGAAATTTCTGACCTTATTTACGACTGAAAGGTAGTTTCATGGTGTTGCAGATGTTGCGATCACCATTGAAATGACGTGAAAGAACAGATTCAAAAGACAATGAACAATACCCAGACCTAAAACACAATAGCTAACCAAAAGTGGTTTCCGCCACACTTAGAAACACCCAGAATTAAGATTCTCGCAGTGCCTTCAGCAACTTCAGTAAACCACTAGCGATATCCGCTGCGATTTCATGGCGATCTGTGCCCAGTGAGAGGATTTCTCACGTGTTTTACTTTTAAAACGCATGCACTTAACTCCCTCCGCTGCTCGACATTTCCAAATTGTACTCAAATCGCCGTAAAATGGCCGAGTTAACTCAATCATGTTATTATGGGGCTTACATTTGAAATCGTAATCCCCGAAAAAATTGCAACTAAAATCTCGTTTGAGGGTAGAATGAACGAATTTAGGGTCCACATTTAAAAAATGTGAAAACTTCAGTTGCAGAAAGCTTATTACTCTGTATTTTGGCTAGAGGAAAAAAATTCAAGATGTATTTTCCTCATAAAGTTACAGCGAGTTTTGTGCTTTGTATGACCATAAATTAAGTAATCATCAAAGGTGTTACAAGCTTTTGACAGACTTCCGCGCGTTTAGTTGCCCGAGGCTAAGAATTAAAAGTTAGGACGAAAGAAAATCGCACGGATTCGTGCTTTTCTAGAATCGCTTGTATTACATAACTTTGTTTCCCCAGGTGAAAAGGTGATATTGTAACTGCCCCAAATTTACGGTATATTTATTTAAACGAGTTATATTTGTAAAGGAGTAGTTATTAAATAACTTACCAAGAGACTTAGCACCCGCTTTTTCCAAGAAATCAGTAAAATTACTTTTCTGTATACCAATCACAGCTAAATCATCCACATTCCAGAAACCCTCCTGAAAAACAATATTGGAATGAATAATCTCTGATTTGTTGTTCCAGTATCGCTACATAGCCAAGCAAATAGTTGATAACAGTTCCCATTTGTCCCATTTCCCTCTATGCCGCACACCTGCAGTGTAGCGGTAGATGCATAGGTGGATCCAGAAATGTTCGATAAAAGAGACCCAAATGGCGGGGAACACTAGAAGGAAGTGATCAGAGCACCCTTGACCGAGAGAGACTGAGATTTAAATCTTGTACGGTTTGCTGTCATATGGGGTCCTGGATTAGCTTTAAAGTAATGGAAATGTAATCTAGGAGAATAATTGATTGAAATATTTCGATTCCTGGTTGCCGTCCTCGGTAGTGTAGAGGTTTAGGGTCCCTGTGTTACGTTAACGATTCTCAGTTCCAAACCCGGTCTCAGCGTGGTAATTTTTTTAAATAAAAAGCTTACTACGATTTATTCCAAAGACCTAAATTTCGTTCCAAAGGACCCTTTCGCCCGATGATTGTTGACCAAGCAGTGTCCTCTGATCTATCCCTTTGACTTTGAATGCACCTAATTTTATGCAAAATAATAATAATAATAATAATAATAATAATAATAATAATAATAATAGTAAATAATAATAATAATAATAATAATAATAATAATAATAATAGTAAATAATAATAATAATAATACTAATAATAATAATAATAATAAAGTATTTTGAAGGACACTGACAAGTCCATGATGATTTAACACAGGAATCTTGTAACTACGCCTCGGTGAAGACACAAAAAATTCCGAAGCCCGGGCGAAGCAGAATAAGCAGAATCAGGGGGGCGATGTCGCAGCTCTTACAAGGTCTTCTCCGATTTGCTGAGAAAACAATACACCAAACAACAAAACAATGGACCCTAGCCCCGAAAACAATAGAGCTGCGTGATACCAAGGTCCAATGAAATTAGAGGTTGTTAAGAGCTGCGGGGCTACTCAATCACGGTACACACTATACAATAATTTGGCGCATTGTAGTGAGTTTTTCCTAGGCTTCAATTGATTGCTGGGGTTGTAATACTTACGGGTTTTTGTTTGGCAAAAATCTCTTTCATTTTTTCCCTTCTCGAGGAAATAGTGTTATATTGTTGAGGTTTAGTTTCTTTCTTGAGCTCCATCTTTGGCCCACGATCTAGGGAAAATAAGCGATCGGAATAATAACCTGAAGTCTAACTACCCACAGGTTCTTATTCTCGCTGATTTACAAACAAACAAGCAAGCAAACAAATAAACAAAGTATTAGTTCACGTAACACGGCTTCACACGATCCAAGATGGAAATAGTTGGATCAGAAAACTTCCACGTTCTGCTAACATTTTGTAGCCCAACGTTTTTTTTTCAACTTAGACAAGTATGTCGTTTGTTTCCTAATTAATTTGGATTGTGTGAGAAATTTTTTAAAAAAGTGATAAGTTTCAAAGGCAGGTCACCTAGTTTAACGAGTTTAGTGAAACAGAAAATGTAGAACAGTGAAAGGAAATCTAGAATGTGCCCAAAAGCAAATTAGTCCAGGAAGAATTCCTTAAGAATGAACAATTCTAAAGTTTCCTGTAATACAGTAAGTGGAAATCGGGCAAGATACTGTCGTTTAGTCATTAAGGGTCCACGACCTTTATATTACTGATAATATTAATAAGCGAAAGATCTGTAAAGAGTTTCTCACCTGCCCGCAAAGCTGCCCTTGGCTTTTTGCCTGTAGTCGCTCTAATATGACACAGTAGTTCTTGCCTAGTCGTCCTTCGACGTTCGTTTGTAGACACCTCTAGACCAGGAGGAGGGGGTGGGGTTGAAAAAGGTGGAGAAATTCCTAAACCCCCAGGGGGACGGGGTGGGAGTGGAGCATCTCTTAAAAATGGTAAAGGATGCCGGGGAGGACGGCTTGGATAACCTCCTAATGCAAGAGGAGGCGGCGGGGGTGGAGGGGGTAGAGAATCTACTGAGCTGGGGGGAGGAGGTGGTGGAGGGCAGGGCGGGGGAGCAGAGGGGGGAGGGGGTGGGGCCCTATGCAAAGCAACTCCCATTCGTGGCGGGCGGGGTGGCACTTGTTCTGGCTCTTCTGCTGCCTCAGGGGTTGGTGCACGTGCTTTCGACAATCTGCCCTTCAATGCCTTTGATGGAGGACAGGGCAGGGGAGCACGTGGAGCCATACCACATATTGGTGGCAGGTAGGATGGAACTGTTTCTTGCTCTTCTGCCTCCTCAGGGGGTGGGGCTGGTGGTGCCTTTCTGCCCCTCAGTAGTTTAAGACTATGAGGAGAAGGTTCGGGTAGTTCATCTGATTCCTTCACTACCTCGCGGGTTACTTCTATGGCATACAGTTTGTCTTCGTCTACTGGTGCTTCCGCTCTGGCTGCCACTGCTTCTTTTAACTCTTTCATATATCCTAGCTTCGCTGCTGAGATTTTCTCCGAAAGTTGGGCCTGCAATTGTGCTCCTATTCGCCCTCCTCTTCCTCCTTTAGAGAAGGGGACTGGAGCTCCAAGTCTCGGGGGTGAAGCTGCCGCTACCGACTGCTGTGGTGGAGGCAGTGGAGGGGGAGGTGGAGGCGGAGGGATGTCAAACAATCCACCTTTTTCAGTTTGCTGGGCTGATTGGGAAAGCCCGAACCCACTTACTGCTTGCTGTTGCGCCTGTTGGTTTGCGAAACCAAACGTTTGTGACACTGACTTAGACGGAGAGGATCCAGTCATTGGAGAGGATCCAAACAGTCCCATGGTGGGAGTTTCAGGTTTTGCTGCCGTTCGCGCTGGTTGGCCAAAACTGAGCCTGTCCATTGTTTCCTGGGGTACCTGCTGGCCCACAAAACCAAACCCTTGTGACTTAGACGAAAAAGATCCAAACAGTGCACCAGTGGAAGTCGCAGGCTTCGCTTTCTCTTGCGCTGCATGGCCAAACGAGAATCCCTTAGATGCAGGGTGCGAAATCGCTGACTTTAATGTAGCCAAACCAAAACCGGAGCCAAAGGTAGCTCCCGCGAAAGGAGAGGGAGCTGCTGAAGCCTGAAATAAAGGTTTGACTTTCGGGAATGCTGCTTGGGATTTCGGGAGTTGTTCCATGGCTGACAATCTCGATCTTGAGGCCCAGGTTTCGCGACCTTGAGAAACGCGGGCCAGCCCCCCACCCCCCACGATCATAGGATGGCCAGCTGCGAGCATATTACTTTGAATTTGAATGTCTCCACCGGGTAGGGGTGGGGGTGAAGGCGCTTTTAGTTCCTTTTCCATATCCACATAAAGCTCGGATTCACCGCTTCTTTCCTCGTCAGAGATCCCTTCGAGAGAGATCTCCTCCTTTTCCTTGAATTCTATCAAATAAATAAATAAATAAATAAATAAATAAATAAATAAATAAATAAGGAAAATTCGCGCGGTTAGTTCATTCGCCATTGACGTAAAAACGTCATACAGTTGTCCTTGGAGTGTTAGTGCGAAACTAGAAATTGTAACATCTCAGTTGGTCCCCTCTCTCCCAACACATCACTGATTATTAATTTATCACTTCACTTTATAATTATCCGGCGAGATCGACGCGCGGGACTTAAAGAAATACACATTGTAGGCTCATCCTTGCAATCCTGACTCGACGAACAATGATTTAACAGGACGACATTTTTCCGTTTGCGTTCTGTCTGGGAGCTTTGCTTAAAATGAGAATTTTATAAAATTCTGCGGAATAAACCTCACTACCATGGAAAGATAGTGCTTATCTCTTTTTCTGATACTACATAACTAGTGCACGAATACGTACGCATTATGTGTGAAATAACCTCTACATACCTTCGCTGGGAGGTGACGTCTCTTCCTCTTCAATTGACAAGTCGACCTTTTTGGTTGGTGCAGCGAGTGAAACCGCTGCAAAGGTTGGCGAGGTGGGACTGTACTGAGGCGACAACTCGCTCTGAAGAGACTCACCCGCAGCATAATCTAAAGCCTCATAATCACCATCACCATCATCACTATCAACATCTAATAACAGAAACGACACATTGGTGTTAACTTGAACTCAGGACATGATACACTTAACGTTTCGTCTCTGGGAAGTGTGGAATCCGGTGGAAACAAAACTGTTTAGTTTCCCGGGAAACCAGTCAAGAAGGTTATTCGTTGCAAACCAAGAAACAATTTGCAAGGGGTTTAAAATATGCCACAGCCTGCGAGCAGGCTCACTTGTGTGGGAATTTAAGCGGCAATCTTGACAGTGGGCCCCCGATTTGCGAGCCAGCGAGAGAAATGGAAGGGGGGAGGGCGATATTGGACATTTTCATGTCACGTTTACGATAACAATTTCTTGTTCTGGTAATTGACTTAAGTAAAATCGTGCGTGAAAAAATGTGCGTGATTAGGGCAAAGGGACACGTGAAAGTAAGTAAAAGAGGACTGTGACTTGTGAATGAATGTGACACGTGTATTGTCTTGTGGTAAACCAAAAGTAAACGTGACTCGCAAATCTGGTAAAAAGTGTGCGTGAAACAAGATCGCAACCTTTCCTTTGCTACCCTCTTTGTTTTTACCTGTGGGGGGAAGCTCTGCTTCGTCTCCATCACTTTCCACCTCTAGAATCACTTTCTTCTTTTTCTTCTTCTTTTTAACGCTTAAGTCGGAGAGAGAGATCTCCTCCTTTTCCTTGAATGCTATCAAAATAAATAAATAAATAAATAAATAAATAAGGAAAATTCCCGTGGTTAGTTCATTCGTCATTGACGTAAAAACGTCATACAGTTGTCCTTGGAGTGTAGAAACTGTAACATCGTGACTCACTGTGAAGGGTAGACAAGCTTTGATCTCAATTCGCCCCCCCCCCATCTCCCTACACATTATGATTATTAATTTATCACTTCATTTTATAGTTATCCGACGAGATCGACGCGAGGGACTTAAAGAAATAAACATTTGTTGGCTCATCCTTGCAATCCTGATTCCTCGAACAATGATTTTGTTTTTAATAGGACGATCGTTTTTTTCTTGCGTTATATTCCAATAATTCTGATCATTCCCACTTTAGCCGGCTATTCTTATTCCATGAAACCATGAAAACGCACCCAGAGTTTGAATGAATTTCTGTTTAAATTGTGCCTAATGGAGAGGGCATTCTTATTGGGGAGGTCTCTGCATACAGAGGTTCGACTTGGTGATAAAATCACTGTGAGTAAGCACACTTGCTTTTACCTGCGGAGGCAAGCACTGGTAGATCCCTGGCTACGTCAGCGTCAAATTTGTGTCCAGAGTACTCCTCACCGCAAATTTCCACCTCTTGAGTCAGTTTCTTCTTTTGCTTCTTCTTTTTAGAGGTAACTTCGGCAAACAGTGACTGGTAATTCACTCCATCATCGTACATGGTGACATATTCCTCACTGTCACCTTCCTCACTGTCACCTTCCGCCAGGAACACATGCTTCTTTTGCGGTTTGCTTCTTTTGCGGTTTTGCGGTTTTCTCTCTTCCTCTTGCGTCACTTTCTTCTTCATCTTCTCCTTCGTCATTTTTTCCCTCTCTTTTTCCTTCTTCTCTGTCTCGACAGCTTTCTGCTGCTGCTGTTGTCGCTGCTTCCCTCTTCCCTTCTCCTCCTCTTCCCATTCCTCCTCCTTCTCCTCCTCTTCCCATTCCTCCTCCTTCACCTTCTTTTCCCATTCCTCCTCCTTCATCTCCTTTTCCCATTCCTCCTCCTCGACACTGCTTTCCTCTTCACTGCTGGTACTTTCTTCACTGGTACTTTCTTCACGCTCTTCCACGACGTTCATTAGGGCGCCTAAGCAAACACGACGACGACGGCTGACTAGAACGTCACAAAACAAAAGGTTTAATTAGCAAAACAATGACTCTGCACGTGCGATACAGATTTTGGTACATTTCTTTGCCGTCCTCTGCAAAAGAACAACGTGAAATGACCAAATTCAAAGTTTTATGGAGAACGTGAACGTACGACAGGAAATTTTCTTTTTTCTACCTGAACTGTAACGCCGTCCTTACAGAGTCAGCTCCTGGATTGTTTGGCTACATTAGACAAATTGAACGAGTTGAAACTATCGCGAAGAAGTTTGAAATATTTGGAAGTCATTTTTAAAAGTGACGTTTTCCTTGGCGTTGCCGTCGTGGTTGCTTAAGCTCCCTATTAACTCACCTACGGCATCCTCCTCTCCCTCACCCCAGTCTTCACTCGACCAATCATAGCTGTATTCTTCTTCAGAAATGTCAGATTTATACGAACTGAAAAGGTAATAAAAGAAGTTATTCAAAGCGAGAATGTTAAATAATAACTGCGTCAAGGTTCTCATCAGTTATGTTACCATTTAAACAGACGAGTCAGGTTTTGTTGGTTGTTGCCTCTTTTTAATTAAAACATGCTCCAAACCTAAAAATAAAGATTATATTTCCACAGCGGAAACCTCTTCTCGATAAACGATATAATCACTTAGCTAAATCCAGTTTCTTGTGGATAAGACACTCTGTGCATTCCAGGGCTCATTGGGGACTTTGGTTTTCTAACTGATCGGGTGTATTTAGCCGGGGTATGTTAAACCTGCGTGGCAGGCACCGATTTCGCCATGCTTTCCTAAAGAGGTCGGGCTAAAATCTCAACCGTCGGAACTGATTAGTAGCTACACAATAAACCCTGTAAACTCCCCACCCCCATAAAAAACAAAACAAAACAAAACCAAGAAGATTGAGGTAAGTGTATCGCATCTTTCACAGTCCGGTTGTTGACTTCAAAGATTGAGTCTCCAGCTTTTAAAGCGATGATAATTTAAGTTTCTGACCTGAAATCTGAGAGGTCATTATCTTCAAGAATTTGGCGCGCTTTCTCCTTGTCTCCCATGAGAGCACGGTACAAGTTCGACAGGGCGTAGGCCGTCTGTAAAATAAATCAGCACAAGTACGTAAACAAGAGAAAACTGGAAAGTTAATGGGTAGGTGGAATTTGAATATCGCACAGCCAAAGCCAGTTTCTGGTTTAGGTTGTCCAGGTTGGTTATGTTGGTTGCAGCAAAATAAAATCTTCAGAACAGATCAACCCTATTTAGCCTGGGGGGGGGGGGGGCACATTGTGCCCGCGCTGACTTTAACGAATTATAACTTTTAGCTAGACGAGTAATCACCAAATCTCGTGACTTTTCCTGAAATTTATCAGAGAAACGTTTCCTGTGTCAATGACGTGTCTATGATGATTGACGTTTCCATAGCAACCGTCTACTCAGGAGCTGTTTTACCTATTTTCTGTCTTTTTTAAGTCTTTTTTTCAGTTTTTCCCCCTTCGTTTGTAAGAAGAAGATAATCCTTTACTTTTTTGTGCTTGTTTTGATTAAGTATGTTTCTTAGACCAAATTCATATCTTTTTCGATGACGTCATTGTCAACTGTGTGACTGCATGCTCGGGATTCAAGATGGCGGCTCAAAATTCAAAATGGCTTCTTTGTGACGTCATGAAACGTCATAATCAACAAGTCATAAACCCAATCTGTTAAGCTAATGACGTACTAAAAACGTGCCAAGTTTCATTACAAGAGCGTGAATACTTTTCGAGATCTATGGGGGGGGGGGGGGTGGGCACAAAAAAGGCCAGGCGAAATAGGGTCAACCCATTTCTTTTGTGGCCTTTGAACAACTACACGCCATAAGACAACATCTAAGTTCTCGAAAGGCAGTGGAAGCACCATTCGATGGAGAAACCGAATTCAGAAACAATTGGACTGATCCACCTCAGTAGCCACTGTACAGATCGCTCGGATTGCAAAGATTGGTTTTACCCTAAATGGAAAGAAAAAACGAATTTTCGATTGCAAGATCGGAAATTGGCATGAGAAAATTAACATTAATGAATAGGCGCTACGGAAGTAACTTCACCTTGGTGGTGAGCGCATGATCAGGACCAAGCTTGTCACGTGCCTCCTTCAGGACGTCATGATAAAGACGCTCGCACTGTAGTACTGCGCATGTCTCTAGCACCTTGGCTTCCTCTAGCTGCTTTTCCAGTTTTTCTTCAGTACTCTGGGGAGAGGGGAAAACTTTTATTACAAGACACTGTACGGGGAGGGGGGAAAGTCGAGATTCTTCACTCTGGTTTGGTGGGTCCTGTACTCTCACGGAAGGGCAGGGGGATACGGTTAAGTAAACATGACACCTATAGGTTCACTTGGGGGTATTTATGTGAATATTCAAAGTAGCCACGTAGTTGGGTTGAAAATCAAAACAGACACTTTTGACGGTTTTCTTTTCGGGGAAGCCACCTATAGCTGTTTGGCGAGAATTGAGAATGTTCACAACACGAGCCACTAAATAAACGTACCTAAGCATCGGAACGGGCTGATCGTAATTAAAAATCACAAGAACAAAATATAAGCATCTGTCTTACTGGTTCCCGTTTTCTCTCGGTTTCAGGCTCCTTCTCCCAGCCAATGTACTGCAACATGTCAACATCCTCCGCTGAAACCAAGTCGTAAATACTGGGGCCCAGTCCTTCATCGAGTTTCTCGTCCTTTATTAAAAAGAGAGACAAAGGTTGCGTTTCCTTGAATCAACTTTACTTAATCGACCCTCAGGTTTAGTTAGAGCGGTTTTCACTCCAGTGTCCTAGTTACTCCAGACCTTCCCACAGGTCGAGCTCAGTATAATTCCTTCGGAAGTGCGAAAAACCGAGCGCGAGCGAGCGGGAGCTCAACTTGTTTCCCTTGCAGGAAATCGCATCAAGTGAAGTCATTTTGGCGCAAACTATTTTGGGTCTCGTGTCAGTCGTGTGTTTTGTGGGCGGATCTGTCAAACTTTTTTTCGGCGAAAAGTTTGCATCGGCTGGGTTATGGAATCGAATGAAAATACTCCAACCAAAACGCTTCTCCTGCTGCTGTTGCCGAAAATGTTTGGCAACAATGCAGTGAATTAGTCGACTACCCTGCGCTAAGGAGAAGACTATTCACTGGTTCGCAGAAGACAAAGACTTGTCTAAATCTGACGCAGTGTGTTCGAAGCGCAAGCGGAGGCGTCACCATCACTCCCAAATTCGATTGGAATTGTACACTTCGTGGCTTTGTCAACAAAGGCTCTTTAACTTTCTGTGTTATATGTTTTGAATCGATAAAATCAAGTTTTATAGTGAATGGACAAAATTCCTTCGAAAGTTCTTGATTTTGGATCGCATCGTGCGTTTAGTGACAGGTTTGAAATTACACATGCAAGACTGCAAGTTATGCAAATTCGTGATGTGCAGAGCATAAGTTACCCGACCGCTGGTCTCGTTGTACGATTTGACGTCACGGACAGAGCGGCCAGGCTGCTAAGTACGATTCAAAATGGCGGCGCGCAGTGTTGAATTTTGGCCCACTTTGGAGGGAATTTCAGTGGGATCGGATGCACTTTAGAAGCTAAAACCACGGTCAGTAACTCAACTTAGTGTTATCTTTTTATTGGCAATTTAAAAAAATACACCGTTTCTGGAGTGACCTTCTCCTTTAAATGAACTACTTGTTTTATGACAAACTCACTCGGTTTACTTTATTGAAGCCAACTTAAGTTAAAATTTGTCGCTTAATAAAAGAAACCTGAAACACATTCACTGTTTAAGGCGAAATAAAAGCGATGTGTCGCTAATGTCGTAGCCTGCGTAGCAGGCACATCCCTCCCTCGTGCGCCCCACTCTTCCTCGCGCCTAAACGTTTGTCAAGCTACTAATGTCGAGGGGATGTAACGAATCTCAATCAACATTTTTATGGCGAACTATTAAACGGTTAAAGGTGTTGTAAGTGGATTGTAAAACTCGGCCAGTTAATTTTATTTATTTATTTACCTATTTATTTATTTATTTATTTCTTGTTTTGGACAACAAAGCCAAAGAAATCTGGCAAAACACGTCGCGAGTGCAAACGAATTGAAAACTACAGACATATTCAGGGTCCATTGCGATGCAAGTGGACTTGCCAGAGTTCAGAGTTTTTTCGGCTTTGCAGTTAAATACAGGCGATGTATGATAGACCGTGAACACAGAGGGATCAAGAGAATACAAGTGGAATATAGCATACACTAGGAATCATAGACTCAAAGCGGTATTAAAATGTCCACGATTCAACTTCACGTCTCGCAATGAATTTTGACCAACACAGCTGAAGCCACGTTTCATGTCACCACCGGAACCGGAAATAAGAAGCGAAGGACTTTTGAGAAACTCTATAGTTACTCTAACCAACCACAACAGGCCCAATAAACATTTTGAAGCAATCAAACTCGAAGCAGATAGAAGTAATTCGCGTCAAGGGCGGCAACTCACGATTTGTTTTGGTCTTACATCTGATTGGTTGAAAAAGAAGTGGGGCAAGTACAGTAAAGCAAAACCAAACCAAACGTAAATTAATTTCGATACTCAATTGACAACCGCTCTAAGATAGGCTGCTTGCATTTTCGTGCAAGCTGGAACCAAAATCTTAGTCTGCAATCCCTATTTTTGAGTGAGTTGTTCCGCTGAGTATCCGTGTTTTGGGTAATTCAAGCGTTTTTCGCTAGTTTTATGAGAAAATCGCCAAAGGTTTCCAGTCTACAAAAAACTAAAAACAAACAAACCAACCAACAAACAGACAAAACAAAACAAAACAAAACAAAAGACAAATGCAAATGAAAAGTGGATCGTAACTTGATTTTCTATCGAAAAAACAATGGGTGAAACAGTTATCAATCTGTTTCTTTTTCTGCACAACTAAACATTCGGTGTAAGTTCTCCTTTGTCAAACAGAAGTTTGCACGAGGCCTAGAAACATTTTAAGCAGTCAGAAGTTACCTTTTCTCTGTGCTCGACGGCCACAAAACTTGTAAACTTTGATACCACCGAGAACTCCTTGCTGATTGAAATGATGTAGTCTTTCCTGTCCCTCTTAACAACCTGGGGAATAAAGAAAAAATAACGGATGCATAGTCAATTGCATTAAAGTCAAATAATTATCAACTGGCAGTTTAGTATAACACGAGGAAACGCAGTGGTCTTCAGCTAGATTAGCGCGTCAGATGTTCAATCGGAGGAACAGCGGTCGTGTTAATTCTTACGACAAGTTTTAAATATAACTATATAAAGCTAAAAGACGTATTATATACCTAACCTCAGGAAAGGAGCTGTTACTTAAGTTTTACTGACCTCGTGTCCAGTTCGCTGATCGTGCAGGCTACCCTCGTCCCAGTCTCTTATGATTGCTCTAGCGGTCAATTGATGAAGAATCTGTAAAACAAATAAACAAAAAAACAAAAACAGCAAAGGCAGCTTAAAATAGTGCTTCTATAAGCCTTGTTCCCTAAATAGATACATGCTTTAGTACTTACTTTACCAGTTGTAATGTTCAGGTCAGCGGTAGACACCATGGTTGACACTATTTCCCCGTTAACCTCTGCAGTCAATGTGGCCTGGAAGAAAAATTTCTGTGAAGCGGGGATCAATCTAGAACGCCCACAGAACTGATGAGAGTTTGGGCGATGAGATTTAAAGAAATCTCTTGTCCAACTCTCATGCCTTCACGTTTACGATTTTAGGTAAATATTTTCTTAAGCTTTGTTGAAATTGTCATTCACAATATCTTTTTTTACGATTTACACGTTCTTTACCTGTTGATTTACGTGTGCATGCAAATTTTAAACTTTTTCAGTAGAGGCTTACTTAGTATAGGTTGGCATGGCATATCTTTACTTAGCTTAGCTCAGCTTTGCATAGCATAGCATAGCAGAGCACAGCATAGCATGGCATAGCATATCATAGCATGGCATGGCATGGCATGGCATGGCATGGCATGGCATGGCATGGCATGGCATAGCATAGCATAGCACAGCACAGCACAGCATAGCATAGCAAGGCATGGCATGGCATGGCATAGCATGGCATGGCATGACAAGGCATGGCATAGCATAGCATGGCATAGCATAGCATAGCATAGCACAGCATAGCACGAAACAACATAGCGTAGCATAGCATAGCTGAGCAGAGCAGAGCAGAGCAGAGCATAGCATAGCATAGCATAGCAAAGCAAAGCATAGCACAGCATAGCATAGCACAACATAACATAGCATAGCATAGCATCGCACAGCACAGCACAAAACAGCATAGCGTAGCATAGCATAGCATCGCACAGCACAGCACAAAACAGCATAGCGTAGCATAGCATAGCTGAGCAGAGCAGAGCAGAGCATAGCATAGCATAGCATAGCATTGCATAGCAAGGCAAGGCAAGGCAAGGCAAGGCAAGGTATAGCAAAGCAAGGCATGGGATGGCATGGCATAGCATAGCATAGCATAGCATAGAATGGCATGGCATGGTATGGCATAGCATAACATAGCATGGCATGGCATGGCATGGCATAGCATAGCTCAGCTCTGTTTAGCATGGCTTAGGTTAGAAAACCATAGCATAGCATAGTTTAGCTTAGCTTAGCTCATTGACTAAATTTGTTACAGCCTTTTACAGTTTAAGCTTACTAACTTTGTAACAAGGAAACAAAAACTTGCTCGACATTAATTCTCTTAGATGCCACACACCCCAATGTACCTATTGCGCTCTAGCTGACACAGTTTACCTACCTGTGTGCAGTTGTCAACGAACCCATACACGACTTGCCTGGAACCATTAAATAACGAGAGAAGCTGGTGTGGAGCCTGCACGGGGGGAGTGGAACCGGAATCGTGTTGTTGCCAGGTTACCGCTACTGAGGTGAGGCCTGGCTGCTCAGCTTTAGATAACTGCCATTTCACCTGAAACAGAATGGACGTAAACACGCGCGCGTCGATATACGTACACAGTACAAATTGTTAAAGGTTACAGGCAACTCTCCGCTAGCTTTTACGCACTTACGGACCCTTCATTCCCTTTACTAAGAGTTACTATGGCCAGCTCTCTCGAGTAACACCACTTTTCTCTTGGTTCCTTTCCTTGCAGTCCCCGTGGTCGCGAGGTAAACATCTATAACTTCCATAACTGAGTAAAACGTTTACAACGTTGCGTAGGTTGCGAAAAGGCCACTTTACAGTTATGTGTTCAATGCCCTGGCCTTTGAATAGAAGCGAGGTCGAAGGTGACCTTATTTTGTTACAAACCTTCCTGCCTTTTCTGTGCAAATCACGTCGTTCTCATGCTAACAAGCCTGTGATCATAATCATATACATATGAAAAGCAGGAAAGTTGGTAACAAAACAAGGTCACCTTCAACCTCGCTTCAATTCAAAGGCGAGGGCACTGTACACCCAACTGCAAAATGGTCCATTCATGAAACAACGTTAACAAATAAAAATTATTCCATCTCTAACAGTCCTTTTGAATCTTTCCACGAAAATCCCACTGCAAGTAAGTAAGTTTAAGGAAAGGACTTATCTTTCTGCACCTTTCTTTCCCACTTGGACTTTGCCTTGCTATCGAAAAACTCCGAAGAACCTGCTCCGACTTTAGACATGGCTCGAAGAAGATAGCGATTGGCAGTGGATCTGTGGTGAGAAATTCAAATTATGAGAAGTAAGTGGTTTGAACTGGGGTGTGGTAGTTCGCGTTTTCTTTCAAACATAATCCAGTCACTACGAAAAACACCGAAACAAATCCTGACATTTTGAGAAAGATGTGTGCTATATTTCGAAGAGAGAAGCCGGGTTGCAGTCAAACCTCGACTATCCGTACTTCTATACTTTTATATTTTACGCATGGAAATCCAAGATGATGATCCAAGATGGCCGTAACGACTTTGAGCTGATAATAATTTGTACGTAATAAGTTGAAACAGGCTTTGTTTAATGAATTCAAGCATGCAGCTATTTCTGCTGGCTGTGAAAACAGTTTCATTTGAAATTTCACCCAAATAATGTTTGCTGATTTATTCAGTTTCGAGTTCTCCCAACAAGATATTCATATTTCTCGATTACCTGGCCCCTCACTTATCGAGTCCGGATAATTGAGGTTGGGCTAACATAAAAACCTATGTCAGTTGGATCCCAATCCCCACTCCTAGAATACCCATGAATCACTCGAGAAAGCAAAAACTACCTACCCCACCCCGAATGTGAACAGTCTGTCAGTTTGACAGTGCCTGCGAATCAAACTGAGACTGAAGTCTTCCTCTGTCACGTGACCATCTGAGATGAGGAAAAGATTGCGGGGATGGTCAGCGGCGGAGATTCCGGGCAGCAGGTAGAGTTTCTGAAGGACGCGCCATAACTCGGTGCTTCCCTTGGACGCAGACAAAGACTGCAAAACAATAGAAGAAGAATGCGAGGACATTACGGGTTAATTTCCCTCTCTGAAAAGAAACCAACTATCATTTATTTGCCAAACAAGTGATGTACAGTCGCACACGAGACGTAAGGGCTCACATGGCCCGCGCTAACTCAGGGTCCACATAGAAACTGAAAAAGAAAATTACAAAAACTGTTGGAAATAGCCAACATTAACTAACTGAGCAACATCGACCAAGGAAATCGAGTATTAGTATTAGTTCGAGTCAAGGCTAACAAGGGTGGCATCCTCTTGTTCACACACCTTGATGTATTCAACAGCTTCTTTGTAGGCCTCTTGGTCTTTGCGCTTACTACATGGAAACAGCTCGGAATGCTCTGCAACAACAACAACAAAAAAAACTTGTTCGAGTCTGGCGTGCGTTTCTCGAAAGCCGCGAAACTTTTCGGGTCAATTTTGGGTACGATAATTCACCCTGTATCCTGTAAATTTAGTAGTTTCTAAGCATCAAACTTTTGTATAAGTTATACATTTCCTAGCTTGAAGACATGTTAAAATAATAGCTTTGTAGAATGAGTGGATAGTATTTTTTTAAATGGCTTTTTGGGTCTTTCGAGAAACGCGCCCCTAGACCCTGGCTTGAGCGTTGACATGAAGCTACGATTCTTGATAAACGACGCCACAACATCGATACATATCGAAAAAAACATGCCAAATATCGTACTCATCAAATCGATTTGATTTACCAGTATCGGAGCACCCAGATTAACTTGCCCTGCTCTTAAAAAGTGAGTAATAGTAATAGGAGTAGCCCGGAGCGAAATGCAATGAAAGTGCAAAAATTGTTGATGCTGTATGAAAGTAGTCAGTGTAGTGGGCGCTTAAACAATTACAGGGCGTGATGTCGGATGTCATCTGCTTGGATGACCTGCTTTAATTGAGTCGTTGCTCCCCTTCCCTATGATTTTTCACGATCAGAGGGCCGCTATGCAGGGTATATGAAGTTAGCAGATGCAATAAGTATTCTTGTATTCACTGCGTCTCCCTTGATTGGTTGATTTTGGTGCGAGAAAGAGTATTGAAGAGGATGCCGTAGAATTTTCCTGTTGTTGACAAAACGTGGACGATTGGCATGCGTTTTCTTGGTAAGCGCCTTATTCTGCCGTAGAAATCATATAACGGCGGATTTAAATGTACAGAAAGGATCTTACTGTTCACCATATTTTGTATTTCATCATTTTTATGGCGGTTTCGGAAACGCCTTGTGTACTCGCACTAACAGTACTTCCTTTTTAGAAATTAAGAAAAAAAAAAAGAAAGAGAAAGAGAAAGAAGATGGGAACAATGTAGGTATCTGCCCTTTGGCAAAATCTTTAATATTTTCAGAAACAAAAGGACTTCGTAAACTGAAGGATACCCTGTTTTGCTTTTACCACGGACAAGTGATCTTAAAATCAATTTTAAGTACTCTAAATAAAGGTTTGCATAAACCTTATACAAATATGACCACCACTGTTCGTATTACTTGCATTGGTTTCCCAAAAAATAAAAGATGTCACGTATAAATAGAGCATATTACACGGCGGCGCGAAGATATGAACGCGAGTGAGTAAAATATTGCTTTTTACCACGAGAAAATAAAATTCATATCTTGAAGCCATCGTGTAATTTTCTTTTTATTATATGGACAAGAGTATTTTTGCACAAACAACAGTGTAAGAGCGGGAAATGACGTCATCGATATCCTCACTAGTGAGGATATGCAAAATACACCACTCGAGTCCCGAATGCAGTTTCGTATGAACTTTACGAGTGACTATTTTCCACTAAAACACTCTCATCTATATAATATTTATAATATTAAAAACACACTTCACAAGTGAATAAAGCATTTACTTCAAAACTTCCATTTAAGTGGTTTGGTTTTGAAAGATGCAAATAAGAGATCTTTACAAGAAGACTTGAATTAGCCCACCTCCACCCCCCCCCCCCCCCAGCGATTTCTTCGCTTAGAAATTCACCGGTAGCTCGGAATTCAGTCTGTTTCTAACCATTACATACATTTCTATTAGCTGTTGGTTATAAAAGAATCGGTTCATGCGTAACATGCATCTATGGACTTATGGATGCATTTGGGAAGTTTGCAGAGCACTCGAGAAGCTGGGGTTGCTCTCGGCTAATCGCTTCGAGCGACTCTTATGATTCTCTCGTGCTCTCTCGTGCTCTGCGTGCGTCCATGACTCGATAGACGCACACAAAGTATGAACCAGTTTCTAACAACAAAATGAGATAAAAATGTAGAAAAAATCGCTCTCCAAAATTCGATTCGGAGTATTTTTTACAATTCCATCAACCGATCATTTTTGAATGAAGGAAGAACGATATCAAATACAGACTCTCGTAACAAGCAAATTGAGTCAACCTGTTACCACTAAAAGATCGATTATTTATGACGCTACAATTCTGGGGCGAGTTGCAAAAGACTTAACGCCCGGTGTAACTTCTAATGTCAGACCATAGCTAACTATGGTCTGATGTTCACTCCAGTCAAAGTCTCTATTTTAACGTCTGGGGTTTTTTAACGCCTGGGGTTAGCAGTCACGTCGGACGTTAAGTTTTATGCAATTCAAACCTGCACTTTCGCCAAAAAAGATAAAAAAGTAAAATCTTTACAAATAACTAAATAAGATATTCGCGTGAACAACTTCTAAATACCATCCGTCCAAAAATAATCTCTTTTTGTACTCTACGTTCTAGATAACTTTTAAACTTCTGGTACATGCAGTGGAAAACAAGGACGATATTGACCACTTAAAAAGCGCCCAGTTTTCACTATTGACGTTTGTTCTTTGCTGAAAACAGTTTTCTAGCAAACCACAAAACAATGGCCACGTGACCGATCAGAACAATTATGGCAGCACCAACCGTGTTCATAAGAGTTGGCTGTGATGCAAAGCGCGCCGCGAGCACGGCGCGTCTTCCGTGAAGATCCACCTGCGCCGTGTTGAAGGCTTGTTGAATTCCCATGGCAACCAGTATATGTTGCAGGTTGTGACTCTGACCAAAGTTATCGAAAACTCCGATCATCAGTCGCTCGGGAAGCCGTGCTGCGTACAACACGGCGCCTAAGCCGCAGAAAATAATGTGGCGCATGAAATATACCGAAGACACGCAGTTATACGCGGGGTCATCTTTGCAAAGAAGCATTCGTATAGTATACGGTGATGTGATGACTAGCCAGTTTATAACAAGCACGGCGACTTTGAGCAGGGCTTTGTGGTTTTTCCACCGTGGATGGCTGGAAATGCAGCAGAAAATCGTTAAAAGAAACGAGAAAATAGACGACAAAATCTGAAAAATGACCAGGGAATCAAACATCGACCAAAAGGGCGCGCCCGCGGCTCGTGAATAGAAGAACAACGCTTGTCCCGCCGTGAACGTGTAAAATCCAATAGCCGCATAATCAAAGAAGAAACAGATCCTGTGAGAATCCGCTGACATGCAGTTGAAGAGATGGGCCGAGGAGCTGGTGAAATACAGAACAGATATTCCAATGGCAAAAGAGATCAGCGGCAAGGAGAACGGATCATCAGTGGTCAAAGACGTCATGTTGACTGAAATGAAGAGTACCAAGGCTACCAGGTGGCTCCAAACATTGAAGGTTTCGTTAGAAGAACGGAGTAAACCCTTGATACATTCCCAGAAAGATAAATCAGGTCTTCGATATCCAGACACAATGAAAGGTATTTGGAACACTTCAGGGATTTCACAGTGCTTAAAACCAAAAGTTGCGCTCTCAGACATTTCCGAGTGACTTTCATCTTCTCCTCTCCCGATGCGACCGTTACCGGTCGAAGGTGAATTCTCCCTGCATCCACAATCTTCAATTTGATCACACGCTTTTACGGGCCGTTCTTGTTTTTGAGACGAAGCGGCTTCTTCTCCGGTTGTTTCTGATGATAGCTGTAACCTTTTGTGAACGCCTGAAAGCATTGTCGATGTCTTCTTTGTAGGTTCTTCCGGAAGAAATCCTTCTTCAGCAGTCAGCCGGTCTCGCGAACTTTGCTCGACGAACTTTGTTCTCGATTGAAAATAAATCTTCTATTCTTCAGTGCGAGTCTCCCGTGAATTCAGATCACTTGAAAATTGCACCTAAGGAAAAATCTGCTGTGCTGCGGGTTGATTTCTCATTAGTCTGGCTGTTGATATTCGTAAGAGTTCGTAATGCAAATGAATTGTGAAAGTAGTACTGGTTGAATATTAATTACGAGAAAGGTTTACACGACCAAGGCAATCAAGACGCTGGTCATTAATAAATAACCGGCGTCTTCTAGCGGAAAGTCCTAGGGAAAATTCTCACCAGCAGAAAAACAAAACAAAACGAAACGAAACAAACGCCGATAAGATGCAATCATCTCGCGTCATTTTCTGTTTCTCGCACCCGCTCAGTGTTTTTGAATTTCGTTAAAATAGATTTCTTGCATATCATGTGAATACACGCTAATTTGAGTGTAAACATGGAAGCGTATAGATATCAAACGAAAAAAAGTTTTACAATAAACAATTTATTCCGCGGAAAGATGTATATAAATACGGCTGGGTATTTGTACTCGATAGATCTAATACAATAATACAATACAATACAATATTGTTAGCGCTTATCCGTTTAAGTGCTAAGCGCTTTACAATGCTTTAAAAAAAATACATTGTACATTGCTTCAAAGCTACATTGCTTTGTAAATTCCTAAGATAAATCATAAGCTTGCTTAAAAAGGAAGGTCTTTCACTAGGATTTTATTTATATTATCAATAGATCTAATTGCCACGGGCAGTTCGTTCCACAGTCGGGGGGCAATGACAGAAAAAGCTCCGAGTCCATATAAAAGTTGTAGGATTCAATAGCAAACCGCCTCTTGTCAGAAGATGAGCGAAGGCGTCTGGCAGGTTCATAAACGCGCAACAGTTGTGTCAGATAGATAGGAGCTTAAAACATATAAGATTAATCTTGAAAATTATTCTCTGCTCTACTGGTAACCAGTAACATGATCAAACTTACGCAAGCAAGCAATCACACGCGCTGCTGCGTTTAGAACACTTTGCAGTTTGTTAATTTCATACTTAGGTAGGCCGTATAAAAGCGAGTTGCAGAAATCCAATCCAATATAGATATTTTTCACTTTTGGAAAGACTTAAAAAACTTGAAAATGACTCGTTTACACGGTTTATGACTTTCTATTGCACTGAAAGTGAACCTCTTTTTATTACAATATCCCAACCTCTCACTTCACTAACTATGAACAGTTTTCCAGACTTCACACTCAAGGTTGCCTCTAAAACCGCTCGTGTTCTCGGGATTGTTCGGTAAATTTCCTAAAAGAAAACAACGCGCACTGTTGGAAGAAATAGGAAAAAAATACTGTTACGAGGATCCGATCGCCTTTGTTTCTGAAATTGTTTGCGTTTGGATGATAAATAACGGGATCCGTTTTCCAAACCGAGGTTCACTCCAATCTTTGTTTTTATCTTATACAAACCTAAGTAATGATGTGAATAACACAACTGACCAAGTGTAGATCGAACAAAAGGACGTCCCACCAAGAGCACTAAAAATAATCTTGGTAGTAAAAAAGCCGGAAGGATTAAACTACTTGTTCGCACCTGTAGGCGAGAGTCTATCTCCGCTGTACACACACACGCACACGCACACGCACGCACACACACACACACACACACACACACACACACACACACACACACACACACACACACACACACACACACACACACACACACACACACACACACAGAGGATTGGCCGAGACATTCCGGACGCTTGTTAGGAGGGACGCGGGCATTTGAATAAAAAAAGGGTTTCTGCGCCTCGTTTGTAGAGAGCGCTAAGCGCCTCTCCGCCTACACACGTATGAACACTTCTCACGCATCGCACTCTTGTTGTTCAAGCATTTCGCCATTCACGATCCACTACCCCTGCCTCCTCAGTACTTCTTGTCAGGCTTTGTGGGGTAGTGTGGGGCAGATCCAATTGAATTTATTGGAGTTTGCCGATCATTTGCTCTTCAGTGAGCTCAAAGTAAAAAAGTACTACTTTTCAGCAGGCAAAAGTAAGTGAAACAAACATAAAATTTTTATTGCGTTATAATAATGTTATCACGACATTCGTAGAGTTAAATAAAAAGAAAACATTCTTGAATCATTTTACTAAAGTATTTCGCTTGACCGGTCTAATCGCAGGGACGGATTTTACATTAGAGCAAAAACTCTGTTTTTCTTAACATTTTTTGTACTCCCAAAATCAACATATTTAAAGTAGAAATTGTTATACTTGCATTATGTGACGACTCTGAAAAATAACATCATGATTATGATGTCAAAAATTCTTTTTCAAAAACAGTTGCTTCTTAAATATCTATTATTAGGTTTAGCACGTGATTCTCACCACCCAGTATCCTGCATAACAGGCGTTTATTCAGCCGAGCGCGCGCTTCACACTCGATTTCTCGCGCTTCGCGTTCGGGAAAATAAACGCCTGTTATGTGTTTAGGCTGCGTGCAGACGTCTTCTATTTCCTTTGCTTGATGCGGTCAAGGGAAGTAAAGGAAATAGGATACGTCTGCACGCAGGCTATAAAGCGTGACGCTCATCACCGACTACAAACTCCAGTCAATGTGACCTAGTGCGTGACATATGAAGTTCAGTTCATGTTTCTTTAGAACGTTCGTGCTCACTGTCTGAAGACAAGCGAAGAGATTTAGCAAACCAAAACACGATGGCGAGATTTCCAGCCAAAACTAGTAGCGTTAATCCGACTGTTTCGGGAAAGGATGGAATGTGCTCACCAGTTAAAGCTGCTTTTCTTGCCTCAAGATCCGACAGGAAAACTGAATATGCAAAGTGGTCGCCACGCGTTGTCATGACATGAAGAAAGTGGTGACTCTGCCCTATAAAATCGAACGCTCCTGGAAAGAACCGCTCGGGTACTCGGCTCATGTTCGCCAAGGCGGCAGTCGCGAACGATAAGAAACAACCATTAAAGATGTGGACCGAGTCTGGGTTGCAAATTGGATCAGTAGAGCAGTACAATTGACGCATGAAATAAGGCGAGCAGTTATGCAACCATGACACAATATGGGAGCCAGTACGGATTAGAAAGCGCACGTGTAGCCAGCGATGGCGAGACATACAACAAGAGTATGTAGCACCAAATGATATGACAGCGGATATGAACAGAAACAGTTCACGCCAGTCGTACAATAGAAGCCCTGACTTGATCGGATGGCAGTAGAAGTAGAATGCTTGCCCAGCGGTAAACGTGTATACGCTGATAGCGGCGTAATCCAGGTAGTATCCGATGTGGAATTCTCGTTCAGTCATGGAGCTGAACATATGCGCCAAGCAGCTCATCGTGTACAGTGTACAGCAGCCGAGTGTGAATGAGGTCAGAGGGAAATAAAAATGATCCGTCAAAGGACTGTGGTTCCACACCACTGAACAATACCGAGCGATCATAATCACACCAGACAGAAAATGGCTCCAGAAATTCACCGTCTCGTTGTTAGCATGAAACACGCTTCTCGCACACTCCACTGCAGTCAGGTTACGAGGCCGGTATCCCGAGAGAATGTACTTATCACGGTAAGCGTGCGGTATTTCATCGTCACGTAACAACTTTGAGCAGTTTCGAGACTGGGCCAAGCTCTCCTTCATTAAGCCATTTTTGTTTCGATTCTTGTCGAGAGCACGCAAACTTCGCCTTGTGAGCGGACGGGCTCCGTTTTGAACGTATAAATCGTCTCGTCCGATTTGAGCGTGCTCTTCTTTTCTTGTAAGTTTCATACTTGGTGTCTTCAACGGCAAGCTGTGTTTCCGGTAGTTTACAAAGAGTTGATGTGGTTTTACTCCGCGTGCATGAAATCAGCGCTCCGGCGAGTTTTAAATATGTAAATGAAAAATCCTTTAACCCCGATGACGCAACTTCTATAGTTGACAGAAATATTCCTTTGCGACGATACAACAACGAACAAACTCGACAAGTTTTCACTAATCGTTTACATTTCAAAAGCGAAAAGAAACAGACGTTTTTTCCCCAAAAACTATTAATAAAGAAAACAGATAAAACAAAGTGAGCGTAAGCGTATATCTCTTGAATAGGAAGATTATGCCAATCGATTGCGTTACATCCCTAACTTCATGCTCTGTTTCCATAACAGTACAAAGAGTGAATGGGAAACATGGAAAGAAAGTATGGATTACGGACTGGACTTTGCACTCACCTAGAGACGGTACTTGGGACGGTACTACAGACTTGATTTTTAGACTTGCCCGACTTGCCCTTTGATACTTCTTTCTTATCAGGCCTTTGCACATTCTGAATGCCGTTCGTTTTGTAATGAAAAGACGATCAAGAAAAATCGGCTAAACTTAATGATTTATTGTCGTATAAAACAGATCACATCGTAATACTGACCCGGCATAGTCAATCGAACTTTCGGAAATCGAACTCAATCCATGGATTGAGTTCGATTGATTCCGGCAATCGAACGAAATCGAACACCGAACTTTGTGTGAGTTCGATTTACGAACCAATCGAATTTAATCGTACAAATCGAACCCAATCGAACTCAATCCATTGGATTGTGTTCGATTGAGTTCAGCTACCGGACTCAATCGAACACAGTCCAATGGATTGCGTTCGATTGTGTTCGGTGAATAAATTGGCTTGGACAAAGGTCATGTTATGTGGTCTGACTGCTCGCTTGGTTACTGTAGGCAAGCTCTGGTAAACCTACATACAAAGCAAGCCCATCGAAAACACGTTTTTCTCGTCCTTTTTTAATGAAAATTCAATAACAAAAATAAACTGTCCACGGCAGTAAAAAGAACAGATTAGAACAAATCTATCATTATTCCCGCGTTTTACCGTATTCTGGAACTACTGGACCGTTTTCATTGTAAGTTAACTTACAATTGCAAAATGATCACAGCTTGAAGTATTACTTTCACGAAAAAGTACAGACTTAAGCACACTACTAACCGCGACACAGGCAACGGTATACAACAGCTGGATGATTATGAAAAGCATCTGACTAACAATATACATGTTTTTTCAAATTCATCGAGGACAATTAACAGTGACCTGGAGAGCAAAAAGTGTACAAGCTGCAGCATATTGGACATCTGGGAACAGCTCACTGTCATGATGGAAAGGATAAATAGTAAATGCAACAGCAAAATTATTTTTTTCCTCAGGTCAAAATCAAAGTAAACAAGAGAATGATATTGTAGATTGATTTCTTGAGTGTCGATGATTATCCTGCTCTCTTAAGCGTGTACTGCTTGAGGATGACACGGCATTGTTCTTGTCGAAAAAAAATAGAGCTCACTGAACTCTCTGGTACCTCGCGCGGTTCCTCTATATGTTCAGTCACTGAATCTGCAGAAGTAACGCTGGCAAACATATTATCGTCACGAGCGTCCGCGCTCATTTACAACTAGAAAATCACGGCCTTTCTCGACTATTTTCTTTAAAACTTTGAACTCTTCGCCCTCCTTCACGTCTAAGCGGCACTCTTGGTAGCCTTTTACTACGCATTTAAAGCTAACAGCCCACAGCGCATCTGAAGCCATTTCTCTCCGGGAATTGTGCGGTTAAGAAAAACACGTGTTCTACTGAAGTAACTCGAGCTTCCAAAACCTTGTTATTGATTTTCAACACCAGTTTTACAAAAATCAAGAGTTCGGAAATCGAACGTTCGATTGAGTTCGATTGTCCAATTTTTTTTGTGTGAGTTCGATTTCGTTCGATTGCCGGAATCAATCGAACTCAATCCACCGATTGAGTTCGATTGAGTTCGATTGAGTTCGATTGAAAAACAGTTCGACTGGGTTCGATTGACTATGCCGGGTACTGAGGATGCGGGTAAATCCTTTGACTGGAAACCTGACCTGTTAATTCGTTTTTCTCGTTTGTTTTCTTTTTGTTCGTTTTTTCTTGAGGAAAGCGGGTGGCTGTAATTTTTTTGTCCCCACTTTTTTTACTTTGGATAGTATTCCCACTAAATTATGAGTGACAATGCTTTAAGAATCACAAAACATGATAAATTTTCAAACCGAGATTATTAATTATCGCTGCCCTTGAGTTTCGCGGTGTATCCGCGTGCGTCCAAGACGCGTTCAAGACAGCTCGTTTTTTCCGCAACGAGGATCGTTAAGCTCGAATGCGTGCAAAACGAGTAACTTAAGAGTGACTTGTTTCACTCGCAGTAAATCAATTCTATAATATGGATGTATGGTTTAACCAAGTTTTTGTAAAATGATCAAGGTCTTGACAACGTTTTAACTCAGTCAAAGTTGGGTCCTGCAGGTGATACAAGTTGTACGTTCCCAGAGCCAACCGCAATTTCTATTTCAGACTCTGAACCATTCCAGCGGACAGAATGTCGTCTCTCCGAATCAAAATTTGGAGCAGATCTACATGTCTTCCCGTAAACTGTTTAGAGAGCAAGCTAGTCTTGTTTTCCTCCCGAATTGAATACTTACTGCTTCCAAACACCACGATGTTAAATTTCCAGTCCGTCTTCATATGGGTGAGGCACATCAACAAAATTTTCTTGGCTTCCTCGAGGGGTGGACCCTGAGATAATAACAAAGAAGTAAAAAGAGTATTATTCCTTAACATAGAACTACATCCTGAAAGTAGGGCGGGTTGTGGTGAGTAGATTCTTGGGTGAAGGTCTTAACTACAACCACAACCGGTCAAGTTCCAATGTAAGGTAAAGTCGCACACGAGCCAAGGGGGCCCACACGGCCGGAGCTTAATCGAGTTTCTGCAGCATGAAGCAACTGAGAGTATTGCTACTCCCCCCTGGATGGGATGCTAGTCCATCACAGGGTTACCCCCCCCCCCCAGCAGTATGTCGCCGGTGCCCATTTCACACACTTGGGTGAAGAGGCAAAGTGGGGTAAAGTTTCTTGTCTAGCGAAACTACACGACACGACTAAGTCCAACGCCCGAAATTTGAAAGTTTTATTGCCTTTTTATTTTCGTTTGAAGATACAAAGGATTTCTGCGTGTCCTATTGAGACCGACGGATACTACAACAACAAAAGACGGATCGAAATGCACCAATCACGTTTTGAGTTTCCACAGCCAACAACGTCACGGGTTAACACGACGGCTTAACGACCAATAACACCAGAACTGACGATAGACAATTCTCTTTGACTTCAGCGATGACTTCCGCACAGGTTGTGGAAACATCAGTCACTATGATCAACAGTCATCATGGGACTACACTCAGCCAGACGCTCGAAATCCCGAATATAGAAGATGAATGCGAAACAGATCAACAGAGATGGAAATCCTATAATACTTTCATTCCACTGTAAAAGACTACGTTTTCTGCCAACAACTAATCAGCGGGCATAGAGACATATACGCTGGCTTATCTTCCTATCAGATCTGTTAACTTCATGGACTTTAGATAGCTTCTTGTGTAAAAAAAGGTGCAAGTTGCCGGACGTTCTATCCCCCATATAACGTAGATTTTGGTCGTTTCCTTACAAATTCGTTACAAAGGGGTTTCGTCTAAAACCAGCCCCCGTTATAATGAACACATTTTTCCAGTCCGTTGGCACTTCGTTACACCAGTGTTTCACTGTATCTAAGTACGAATTCACCCCGCGGGGCGAAAGGTACTCGCTTGTAGGGCCTGTACGGGGACGCACAGCCGCTGGACAGGGTATGGCTTTGGCCTTTCTGCCCTGAACAGGGTAATATACGTTTGGGTGAGTATGACGTACACATGGTCTCATGGGAGACGTTTGCAGGTCATCGAAACACTTAGTGTGTATTTTTTGGTGCGATCTCCTAAACAGGATCCTGAAATAGAGGGTGTTGTCCCATACAGGATAGGGATTTTAGAGGGTCTTAATCCTATACAGGGTCAGGGTTTTCAAGCCTCAGCGGCACCGCAAGACCCAAACAGGAGTCAAGAACCCCCTCCCACCAGGGGAATTCACCCTGATAGCTGTAAAGGATCAACATTCTCATTCCGGTGTGAAAAGTTATTCCGCTATGACGTAAACGTAGCATCGCTGTTCCCTTTAACGCTGAACATCTCGTTTCAGAAAGAAACTCATTCTACAGTGTAGACGGTTGATGTAAACGCGGTATACAGCACCGGAGTGAAATGGTACTTCCTGACACTCCTGCACACGTCTTCTGAAGAGTCTCGCTACGCGAGAACAAAACAACAGCAATCGTACTCACCTTCATGGAACACGAGAGGTCAAGCAGGAATACAACTTCCACTTCTTGAGGACTTTCTGCCTCAAATTCAGGGTAGAATGTCAGCATACAAGCCTAGAAAAAGAACTCAGGATAAGTTTCCGTGGACTTTGAAAACGCTGTCGCTTTTGCACGCATCATGTGCCTATTTTTCTAATTGGGTGACGAATTAGATTTTATTTCACTTGTGAACATCTTAAACAAGATCTGGTGTAAGAGTAAGCATGTGGCGCGTGACAAAAAAACTGTTACCGCTGACCTGACTATCTGGCTTGCTGGCGTGCCGTTCAACCCACATCCGGGGTACGTGAATCTCTGCTAGGCCAATCAGAAGTTGGAAGCCATTCCCCAGAGATTGGCCAGGCTCCAGTAAAACTACTGCCTTGGTGGCTGTGCGCTGGATAAAGAAAGCGAAGGTAAATATTACAGTTAGGACGTGTATGAAAGGTACAAAAATAAATAAAAACTCACAAAATCCTAGTAAAGAACCGTCTTCATCTAGGTTAATTATAAGGAAAAAATACTAACAAAGTCTATTTAAAGGCTAAAGAGACAAATGTTAGAGTAGCATTTTTCTCACACAGTCCAGAACGTTCTTTAATTCCGGTATTACCCCCCAGCCCAACCCCCACAGACATACGCTTCTGTCTATCTGCAGTCAAATGTATGAGTACCGGCAGCCCACTGAAGAAGCCTAAGAAAATGGAGAGGCTAACCCTGTGAATCGCTGTGATAGACAGAGTATCCCATTCAGAAAGAGTAGAAATTGTCCTAGTTGCTTCAGTCCGTGATATGGGCAGAAACCCAGTTGCTGCCCGCTGACTGCCGGTGTGACCGTTGACCTAAGAGTTCAAAACGATTTTGCCGCCTAAAAATTATTCTAAAACGGTACAGTATTAAGGGTTAGTTACTGTAACATAACTGATAGTTACCTTGATTCTTATTGGATGAGACGGCGATTCAATTGTACGAATGTCAAAGGGCATCTCCACAGAAACTTGCACTGACAGATCCTTAATATCACTAAAAAGAAAAAAATATAAATTAATTAGCTTCTTCTCTAAGTTAAATACAGTTTTCCCACCGTTTAGTCAATATATGTCATGTAATTGTTGAAACGGCTGGTAGAAAATATAGTTTCACCTCCCATGACGGTCCTATTGTGTAGTACCCTGTCGACTAGGTTTAGTTAAAGGGAAGGAAGTAGCGAGCCAAAATGACGGAGGTCTTATCCCATCGTCCCTTGGGTTACTTTCCCCATTCAATCCTAAGAGGGAAACTGGCAACAAGTCAGAATCACCGCCATCCCAGAACTCACCTCGGTCCTTTCTCTTCAATTCGCACAGTATCCACGTCAGTCTGAGGAAAAAACAAGAAATCAACTTACAGAAACAATGCGCAATGCTAATGTATAGATCACTACTGTGTATCCCAATTTAAATAATAGATGGTAGGACTGGTTATGAAACCTTCCAAGTTTCAAAGGTCATAACAAAGTTGCTACAATTTATGTTGAAAGCACCACAACCGTGCACAATCTTGCGTTTTACCTTCACACACTATGCCGGAATTACTTGACGGTAACATCTCAACTGGTAAGCAGCTCATACACAATTCAAAACCTATCGTTGTTTGTGTACGGAAAAAAGCTAAAAACGGTAACAAGAACATAAACAAAGGAATTTGCTGAGCTTCATGACCAGTTCCTTTTGTTACTGAACTGTGATGGCGATCATTTTGTTATCTTCCTCAAAAAGGGTCGATTATTCGAGAGAATACAGTATTTCAGCATTTTTAAAGAGTGTTACAACTTTATGTGACGGCTGTAGATAACTTTATATGCTAGAGAAATCAGCTTAAGATAGTGTTCCAAAACGTTACGTTATGTCTAATAACAAGTGCGGATAGGGCTGGATGCGTGTAGGAAGGGGGTTGGGGTGGGGTAGGTGTAGGTGGAGCAAACGCTTTCGTGGTGCTTTGTTACCTGGGTAACCTCCTCTAAGGCCTTGTCCAGTTTCCATGGAGCCACGGAGCCAGGAAGTGTAAAACAAATGTGCTCCCTGTCCACCATGAGTTCAGTGACGTAAGTTATTTTAATCAGGACTTGCGCGCCAGGAGGAAGGTTTCCGACGCTGACCGTGAACACATCCTGATCAAACAAGAGAAATCTCAAATATAAGAAAAGTGGAACTCCCTAGTTCGACCACCAAAGGGTCATAAAATTGCGGTGGTATTATCAGGCCTCGGGGAGTCGCATTTACGAGGTTTTTAGTACGAAAAAGAGCTTTAAGTTTGACCCAGGAAAGCGTGCCGTAACGTGGTGATCGCGTTAATGGTGTGGTCATTTCAGTGTACTTTAGGGGTTACATGTCTTAATGCGTATGAAGATAAGGCTTTTTGATTTTTTTCTTCCAGCAATAATTTGTTTCCCTGAAAGATAGCGACGAAAGCGGTGAAAATCGCACAAAAACCGCTTTTACTGGCAACACGACAAGGCGAATCCCATCAATGTACAATGAACTCGTGAGTTATTTCAACAGCTATGTCGCCAGCTTTAATATAGCTACACGCGCTTTTCTACGAACAGAGTGTTTCAAAAAATGCCACGTCCTCTATGCCTCTCCTGTATCCGCCGATTAACGCCCAGATATAAATTAAATGACTAAAGGATCATGGGACATGTGCGGTGACACGTGACGTACCGGCGTCTCTTCATCCATTAGGTAGGCACCATGCCCCTGGCTGATGGCTTCCCGATACTCTTTGTGGGCTTGTTCCTTTTCCTTCACTTCTCCCACGATGTGTTTGCCGTTGATGAAAGCCTCGAAACCACACACTACAACAAAGAGAACAGAGGTTAATTTGACCCAAACTGACTTTCAGCCAGAATTTTGAACCAACCTTCATAACTCCGAAGGGTAGTAGAGTACATAAGGATGAAAATACATACTTTTACGAAACATTTTAGTCTCTGCCCAGGAGCTGGTTGCATTAAAATTGGTCGTGTGACCAACCACTAAGTCGCACAAACATTGTACCTCCGACGTACGTCTCGACCTACGCCTGATTTGTGAGACTTAATTATCACCGACTTTGACGTGCAAATTCAGCCACATAAAAGTACGGCCGCTATGGACTAAATGGAGTTATCAATTCTGCTGTTTATCGCCGGACTTCATATTCTTAAGGTCATATTTTTGGTCATATCTCGTTCAATGGTCTGTCCACTTTGTCGCGGTAAGGGCGGACAGGTAAAAGACTAATATCACTCACACAAGTTTCTACAAACATGAAATGTTGTTTAAATTGGTTTACACAAAATCCAGCCTCCTTTAGAAAGTTAAGGTTGTTATTACTCGTTACTTCAGAACTTTAAGGCAACTTTAAGGAACTTAGGAAACTTTGACAGTGAGTAAAGATAAGCAACTCTAGAGACTGAGATCACAATTTAACATGAAAGATTTCCGGTAAGCATGCACTGATCCCATGACAATTCTTATATAACTCTGAGAACTCTTTTCTAACAGAATGACGGTCATTTGTTTTCTTCAGTTAATGAATAAAAATACTTTTTTTACTCAAGCAACAACTTTTATTTTATTTATATATATATATGTAACAAAACAACAAAAAACCGGCCGCAAAATTCTAGCCTCTGCTTAGGGATCCCCTTTGGAATATGGACGAGGAGGAATGAGTCTAAGTTATCTGTAGAGTTGTCTGAGGAGAAGGCAACGTTTCTTTGTCACGCTCCTAAGTTCCAAGACGGTGATGCGAAAAAAAAAGAGAAAAGAAAAAAAAAACGAAACGAAAAGAAAAGAAACATCAGCAACAAGCAGTTAGAAACAATCTGCCCCCCCCCCCCCCCCACTTACTTGAGAACACTGGGAAAACGCCGGAATAGCAACCCGTTAAAGCTGGTCACTAGCTTGCATTTCAGTAATCACACTCTAGGATTTCAAACTCAGTCTCGAAAGTTTGAATCACCTTGTACAAAATAATAAACGGGATACTGACCAGTAGCTTTTATTCGAATAGTCTCACTTTACTATTTTATTCACAGAATCAAAAGTTTTAACAATGATACGTGACTAAAAGTTAGACTTAAGAAAGAAGCAGCAACTAAGATGAACTATGATCGACGATGTCGGTTCAATATCTGCTTCTCTTTCGTAGTGATCTGAACCTAACTTCTCCTTACAAAGTAATTCTTCTCTCAAGCAAACATGTTACGAGACAACAGGAAATAATCAGCTAGAGGCTCGTGTCTTGATACACTACCAGAACATGAGATATCATCAGATGAGTGGTTCGTTGTAGTATAGGCAGAATTGTGACACATCGACTTAAATCTAAGCTGTCAATCATTACCATCGTTCAGTCATGTTCGTCAACGATCCCTGGAATCGGAGACAAGCGACGTCTCTGAAAGTTCAATCTTTCTCTTTCTATACTTCCATAACTTCCTTTATCCTCATGTCCAGTGGCGACTGCTTCAGCAGGTGTTGAACAAGGCTGTGACGAGGCTGCGACGAGGTTGACACCAAATCGTAAATTGTTCATGCCAATCACGTTGTTATCGATGTCGTTAGGACTTCTACAAAGTCCAATCCGCCTGAACACCTTCTTAACCCCGCTTCGGAAGTCATTTTTACGGATGCAATAAATGATCGGGTTACCGCACAAGGAGCTGGAAAAGAAGATACAAGCCGCAGCCAGTACTACCTCGGCTGGAACCTTCATGCTTTTGACGAACTGGCGACAAATACCCGTGATCCACACGGGAAGAAAACACAGCAAAAACGCGGCGATGATAATGCTGACGTCTACAGCTGCCCTCCGCTCTTTCATTCTCCTTGACATCTCTTGTTGCTGGATTTCTGAACCGCCAACACTCCCCACTTGGACCTCCAAGGAGTTTATCTGCACTTTCGCGGTCTTGAACACCGACCAGTTTAGGAATACGATTACCAGGAATGGCACAACAAAGGAGAAGATGGCGAAAAACGCCGTGTTCAATCCACTTGATCCAGTCTGGTTTGACCATCCTTGTTCGCAGTGGAAAACCTCAGGATTGTAAACGTACTCTCCAGCAAAACCAAGGAACGGACCGAAGGACAGTGGAATCGGGACTACCCAGATAAGAACTACAAACACTGCTCTGGATGTGGTAAGCGCACCATCGTACACCAAAGGCGATTTCACTATCGCCTTGTATCGTTCATAAGACACGGCTACTAAATGTAAGACTGCGTTAAGGTAGAAGTATCTTGCGAAAAAAGCATTGAGATAGCACATTGTTTCGCCGTGTGTCCATCTCTCCTGTGCTATGCTTGAGATGCGGAATGAGTTTACAAGGATTAAAAACAGAAAGTCTGACACTGCAAGGCTGGCGAGGAGAATGTACCGCATCATATGGAATCTTCTTTCCAAGACGATTGTCAGTATTACCAGTAAATTACCAGGGAGGCCCATTGCGTCGAAAAGCGCGTGGAATGCCGCAACGACTTGAGGGAAAACTATGTTGAGCGCAAACTGCTTCGAAAAGAAATATACCGTTTTGAGGCAAATATGAGAGAGCTTATGTCTTGACGTTTTACTTGCATCTATTAATAAACTTGTATAACAGATTGTAATCCATGGAAGACTTAGGTCAATTCTCTGTTGTAAACAATTTATGTTCTCAAAAACAACCAACAAAGCGTCGTTACTTTAAGGAAATCAAACTTTTTTAACCACTAATTATACAATGGTCAAGAATCTTTTGTAAATATCTCAAGGTATAAGAAAGCCTTTCTTCGTTTCCTTCGAGACCTATTTTTTCTGCAACTGAAGGCACAAATAATGCCTAAAATTAAATTGAGGAATTGCTTATTCAAGTGACAAATTCAACTTTTAACTGCTTTTTTTCGACCTTTTTACTTGGTGATTTTTTTTCGGGAATATCTTTCCAGGGCGGATAAGTTTTGACTGGCTGACGTTAAATGAATCTACCGAATGCAAACCATTATTGATAACAATTTGCAACAATTCACATTTTCCAAACGTGGATCAAGTTTTGAGGGCCTCGAGTCTTCTTTGGGAAATAATCCAGAAGACACATGTTGAAATACGAATTCACTGATTGTTTATCCAGGAACAGCGAGTGAAGTTTTGAGTAGTTGACGTCATTTGAATTTTACCCAAAACAAAACGGGAAATAATAGAACGTGAATCAAGTTTTGAGGGCCTTGAATTTTCTTTGGGAAAGACTCCAGAAGACACATGTTGAAATACGAATTCACTGATTGTTTATCCAGGAACAGCGAGTGAAGTTTTGAGTAGTTGACGTCATTTGAATTTTACCCAAAACAAAACGGGAAATAATAGAAATATTCGCCGGACAAAAACGAATAAAATTCTGGTATAAATGTCAATTTTTAGAGAACATACTGAATGTTTTCGATCATTAAGATCATCATCAGAGTATAAAACCTGCTTACTTACCAGGTTATTTATATTATAGGCTTGAATGAAAATTACCTAACTCCAGTTTCCACGGGGAACAGGATAGGTTTTAACGATTGTACTTGTTTGTTAGGATCTGGGCGCCCGGTTGTCCGAAAGCCGATTAACGCTAATCCACGTTTGAAAGTTAAGCGAGGTTTTCATCTTGCTCGTTGAAAATGTTTTTAAAAGCTAATTTTAAGTTAAGGGTAGAGACACGAGGAACCTTATGAGAGAAAAACTGCTAGACTGTACGTGGTGTAACAGTCATAGAGTATAACTTGATCCACACGTGCCATATAAATAGGGCTACTTTACCCCACGAAGCCCTACACTGACCTAATAGGGCTGGGACGAAGTCAAACCACTATATCAGTAATTGTCACACGACGTATGCACGCGAGATCGTTGCTTTATGTCACGAATGGAAACCGGAAGTCCAAGATTTCACTTCTGCATGTTCTGGCGTCTGCTTGTCAAGCAACAATAGTCAAAAGATGAAGAAGAGCTTTCCTGTTGGCGGTTTGAAGCAGAAACGCGCTAAAAGCCGAAACACTAGACCTCCAGTTGCCGTCCGTGACCTTTGGGACATCAACGTTCTTGTTGCTTGAGCCTTTAAGCCCTAAATTCAACATGCAAATTCTCCTTACCAGCATTCATATATTTCTTATGAAGATTTCAGGAGAATTTGTTTAAACGTCAAGACATTTTATCTTTACTGATCGTTTCTTTTATTCTTTTGACCTGAATGTTTGATCATGGAGTGATATTGTAAGGAGAAATTAGATGCTTGTCACCTTAAAGGTTAATGTCCGTAATGGCGACAAGAGCGCGAATACACTTTAGTTGTTTGCCCTCTCGAATATTTGCGTGGAATGGTTGTCTCGGCAATTAATAATGGTAATAGGACTGAGTGGAGTCCAATTCGGTCTGTAATCATACGAGTGATTAACAAAATCGGACGACCGCGTAGCGGGAGTCCGATTTGTTTAATCACGAGTATGATTACAGACCGAATTGGATGACACGAAGTCCTGTTACCAATTAATCATATCTATAACAAAATTCGAGAGAGAAAAAGGAGAAAACGTACCGGAGAAGGAATAGACAACAGTTTTACTTGCGAAATACGTAAAAAAAAAAACGCTTATTCAAGTGTAACTGATCCATTAGCGCGCGCGCTCTGACGCGTACTGTCCAATTACTTAGGCATGACGCGTACACTGTCCAACTGTCCTATTAATGCTCAAATCATGGCTGGTGATAGCCAATCAGATTCGAGAATTTTGTTATAGTTATGATTAAAGTTTGAATAAATTCAGTTTAAATAGAGACGTACCTGCAGCCATGTCATCCAAAGGAAAAACATATTTCGCTTCAATGGGTGAAGAGCTGGTGTTCTTATACGCTTGGAAAACTATCACCTGCAAGAAAATAAATGAAAATAAAGTTTGCGCAAAACACTGCCAGGAAACCTCTGACTATTGCAACAAATGGACAGTAAATTGTTTGGAAATACAGGACAAATTCCAATTTCCTTACAAAACTCACCGCTGAAATGACTTTTAAATTGGATCGTTTATTCTCGACTCTATATTTCTGTAGGTTGCCATTTTGGATTTCTTGATGTCACACGGTTGCGTATGTAATATTTGGGCAACCGCATGACGTTATAAAATTCAAAATGGTGGCAAAACGGAATTCAAAAGCGAAAATAGGCGATCATTATACACCAGACTTTATTCCAAAATGGCGGAAAATACATTTATTATTTTGTCTCCGTGTTAATTGGCCCTTTTTGCCTCGTTTTGAGCCAAATATTTCTTTGAATTCTGCAGATGGGATCGAGGCAATAAGGGCCAATTAACAATGAGACAAAAGAGTTATGTATTTTCCGCCATTTTGGAATAAGGTGTATACTGAGGGTTTCAAAACCTTAACTCTATCATTTACGTGATTTCCAATAGTCACTGTATTTCCAACAAGTTAACAACAAAAGTGCAAAATATTCAACTGTGGAGGTTATATTGACCTGTGCAGCAAGATCTAACAACTTGGCTCTGATGTGAACTGACTGCAGCGGGATAGGCTTGTCCCCAGTCCCCTTGAGTCCTGCCTCGACTTTGGTCAGCGGATCCACAACTGACATGACATCTGACAGGTCCACACTGGAGTCTGAAAAAAGAGATATCACGTGACTTAGAGGAACCTCTCTCTATTTAGGATTATCCCCAGCAATTTTGGACTAAAACTTGTTTCCCTTGGTCGATACTGCTTACTTGTTTTTTACTAATAGTTACCTAGAACTTCCGTTATCTCGAACAGTAGCATTTTCTTTAGTCTACTACGCTTAGGATCGACCCTAAGAACGGCTGCGTAGGAGACTACGTTATCTTGATCACATTGTCATAACTGTCTGTAGGTCGTGACACGTATGAATATGTTCGCTATATAAGCACCTTCGGCGGTCATCATTAATTTTTTATTGTCCAAAAATCGATCAATCGATCACAATCATCACGATCAAACGTTTTAAGTCAGGAACCTTTTCCTGGGATATTAGTCCACGCAAGCTAAATGCAAATAAAAATTCAAATTGTACCTTCTGTCACAACTTCCATTTCCTCATCTGAAAATCCGCTGTCAAGAGAAATGTCGTCTCTGGGAAGGACGTTATCACCAGGCAAAACAAATTCAACCAGATATCTACAAAGCAAGTGATGGGAACAAGTTAGGAACTAATTTTGTTTATCCTTTTGAGCAGATTCAACTGAGTGCCAAATAAAATGTTACGACGCAACGTAGTTACCTTATTTTCTGCTGGTTTCCATTGTATATGGCATATTCATCATCCTGGATAAAGACAAAAATGTTCAAAGTAAGATTTTTGCGCTTCATCTACATAATTTTTTTGAATGTAGTATACGTTTTAAGAGCGTCTATCAGGTCTATCAGCTTGATGCTGCACACAAACGAAAAATGACGAAAACCACGGGAAACGAACAACGTACGCAAGTTGATAATTTCAATTTTATTTATTATTCCTTTTCTCAACTATTATGGACTCCCTGTGATTGGACTGAAAAAAACGACACAAAAACGAACGGTCGTGTGGGGCCTGAGCCAGAGGTTTTCGCCAGAGAAGTAACAAAATGGGAAATATAGCGTACTGTTTTGGCGCCCCGATGTCTTGATAACTTTCGAGATACCCGTGGACACTTGCACTATGGGAAAACCTTCAAGTGCTTCCAGGGGATTTGCTAAAGAAATACACTGACATGAATTTCTTCCTGACTGGTTAGAATGCATTGTAAAATGTATGTGACACCATCGACAGAGCAGCAGCTGACCTTAAAGTCTGACGGCTCATCTTCTATGTACTGCACCCCGTGACAGCTATCATAACCAGCTGGAGGTGACGTCAGATCCATGGAAAATTTCCTGAACACCTTAGAAACAAGAATGGCTGAAGATAAGCCGAAGCAGCAGGCCACGTGTGAGGAATGGGTCTCCTTGTAATAAAACCAACCACACTCCTGAATTGAAACCGATAACTGTCTTTTCCCCAAACAATACGAGCAGTTTTACAGCTTTACCTTTACTTTGCTTTTCAGCTCGCAAGCATCACAAATATCCTCAGATAACGCCGTTTCTGGAATAAAAGATCGTCCTAAACTAGTTATGAATATTGTCTCCAGGAAAAAATGTTATCTGGGCAGGACAAGAGAGGTGACGAGTAGAAATTCACTCGTCGAATGTTGAGTGTTGCTGGTCTGGCCGGTCTTGGCGTCAAAAAACGTGATCACGTGGTTGTCTTTTTCGTTTTTCAAACCGTGGAGTGAAATCAACGGTCCGTGAAGCGAAAATCTATCTCAGCGTTCGTCTGAAATCGATAACGCCCAAGCCTACGAGAACACAACTTAGACGTCGGCAAGATACCTTGCAAAATGTGAAAATGAAGATTACAGAGAAAGTAAATACCATCCATTACCATTACCTTAACCTTTCCCAAAGCGACCTCATTAACTAGCATCAACCTGGTTCCATTACTCCCGGGCGCTGAATACTTCGCACTGGTGCTACAACAAACATTATAATGCTGGTTAAGAGTTTCGTTTTAGAAACTAAAAAGCAAATCTTTTGGGCCTTAGGACCTCTATATTTATAAGCTCTTCCCCCACTACACCTCCTTCCAAGACTGTCAGTATTCAAGTCCAGATATGTGCTCAACCTAGTCTCCCCCACCCCTCCGCCCCGCGGGGTAGGTGGAGTGGAGCAGGCCAGAAGGCTAGGGAGATAGTTGTTACGACGTCATAACGCTACTCTGTCTAGAAACCCAAAGTGAATTCAAGAGATTGTTTGACATTTCACAAGCTCCTTAAAAGTTTCTCGACTACGCTTTCCTATGGTTTCAAGCTTAGAAACGTCACTGGTTCACAATACGCAAAACAATATGGCTAAAAAAGAAACAAAAATATATAAAAATAATGCTGTTTTCATAGGAGACGTCTGCAGGCAGGCCACTGTTTTCTTCAGGCTCAAAAACTGGGTAGTAACTCAGCACCTTTTACTGTCTTTAAGATCCACTATAACGCTGGGCATTTAATTGGCGTCTTCTATACCGTCATACATAACAGATAAATAACAATGTACTCCAACCTTGCAGAACTGGCGAAGTAGATTCCACTTCCAAGCATTCCTGCATCTGATCGTTTGCCACCAAAGTCATCTACAACTATTTTGGGCAACAGAAGACCCCTGAAAAGAACATAAGCGGTTTCGACTTATATGCATGCGCATATCGATAGGTACCCAAGGGCGATGTTTATCTTTCAGGTATGATAAAAGGGTCACGAGATCCCATACCTCTTTGAAACTGCACAACTCTTTTAAAAACTGAACCGAATAATATATTTATACAAGTGTGCATGTACCAGCAAGTTTTAATTTGTTGGCACGTGTATGATCCTGCTACTTTGTTTTTTAAAAAACAAGCATTACGATGAGACCAACAAATTCGATGAGAACACGGGAGAACACAGTAAGCCTTTGAGTTCGAACTCTTTCAGGCGGATGAAAATTTTTTAGTAGGGCGCAGGAGAGTTGAAGAGAACGCTTGAGAGCTAGCAATCAAATAAATAAATAAATGAAAATAGCAAAAACTACTTACAATATAATGCAACAATCACAGTGAAAATTATTGGACTAGATTACTAAGATGCGAAAAAGCAGTCTTCAAATATATAGATCTAAAAGCAGATAATGTAGGAGCGGTGCGGAGTTTAAAATCAAGAGAGATCCAGTCTTTAACCGCTAAAAAGGCGCAAGTGCGGTTTCCTGAGTTTGTATTAACCTTAGGAAGTTTAAGTTGATAAGTTGATTCACCTCTAGTACGAACATTATGTACAGACTTAAAGGGTTTAAGAATGTCACATAAGGTGGCGTTAAGCCACTAAGAGCTTTATACACAGTAATACAACGAAAGTATTTAATGCGTTCATAAATGGGAAGCCACATCAACTTAAGAAATAAGGGCAAAGAGGGGTGTTTGGAGTCGGTGTTCAGGATCAAACTTGCAGCTCTTTTTTGCAAACGATGAATCCTGTCAAGGTTATAAGCAGATTAAACCAAAGAAGGTGAGAGTTTGAATTCCTTTTGGTTAAAGGTAAACTCAAACTCCACGAAAGGTTTTAAAACCAAGATTTTAACTACCGTTACGTTGACTGCCATTCAAGAGGGTGTTAAACATTGATGCCAGAGCAACACAAGGGACATGCATACATTTAGGGCATACTTACCTTGACAAAATACCAACAAAGTTTGTTGCCTGTAATAAAATAAAAGAAAGTTTGCTTAAAAATCTGTTTTACTGTACACAGCTCCTTCAATGTGCCACAAAAACCACATTGTGAAAACCTGATTCTGAACACTAAGAGACGTAAATTTTAAATAACAGCAAAAATAATGTAATAACAAGGTCTCTCGATCACATAGTCAACGACTGAGTCGTGTACTTTGGTTCTAACTTTTGACCATAAACTTTTGAAGTCAAATGACAGTGACCTTCAAGTCTAATAGCAATCGCTCTCACACATACACTACTTAAATATTGAGCCTAAAATCTTAAAGTGTTAACATTCAAATGGTGGTTCTAACTATGTAACTATCGAGTCTGGCGATGAAATTATTTTCATGTCACCATGCATTCCAAGTGAAGGCTAATACGTAGTAATTTCCCACGGAACTGCTTTCTATGCTTTATAACTCTTGCTGTGTACTCTGTCAGTGTGTGTCGTGTACAATCACAGGTTTTTCTCACCTTTGATGCGTGGAAAAGAAGCTTTTTATTTTCGATGTCATGTGAAAAAGTGTCTTCCTCCACAGGACGATGAATGGAGAAAACATTGAGAACGCTGATCTTAGACGAACTGAACATAAAAGAAGAGAATATACAGTAAGCATAGAGGTGTATTCAAGACAGTTGCCATGGTAACATTTCGTACATGAGTGATGGTATTTATGGTCGTCATGACAAAAGGTTATTTTCTACAATTTAATACAATTGTAAAGTGTTTCCCAATCCTCACATTTGAGTTTCCAAATTACTCGAAGGACTGGGCAAGAAGAAGTGACAAAAAGGTATGACTGAAAAGGTTCTTAAGAGGAATGCAAAGTACATAATTGTATTGTCAACAACTGACGACCAATTTTTACCTGGTTTCACTAGAGTTGACATGTTCTTGAATCTTTTTAAACTCATCACTGCCTTGCTCCAAACACTCAATGTGACACTTCAGTGCTCTGTACTTAGAGTACACACTCTTCCTTGTTAACCAGTTTGTAGCCTCGCCAATACTCACCATGTCTTTAATGAGCTGTTGACAGACACAAAGGTAATTAAAAACCAAAGGTAAGTTCGGTCATGGAGTCAAACCAACAACTTAGTAACTCCTCTGTCATTATTTTGTCCCAGAGAAGCTTTGTTAAGGGATGACTGACCAACGGACTGACCAAATGGACCGACAGAATGACTGATTCAATGGATGAATGAGCGAATCAACAACGAGGTACAAGTGAATGAGTAAATGAACGAACAATGACTAACTGACTGACTGACTGTCTGACTGACTGAATAAGCAAATGAACTAATGAATGAAAGAAAGAAAAGAAAGAAGGAAAGAAAGAAAGAAAGAAAGAAAGGGAGGAAGAAAGAAAGAAAGAAAGAAAGAAAGGAAGGGAGGAAGAAAGAAAGAAAGAAAGAAAGGAAGGAAGGAAGGAAGGAAGGAAGGAAGGAAGGGAGGGAGGGAGGGAGGGAGGGAGGAAGGAAGCGAGGAAGGAAGGAAGCGAGGAAGGAAGGAAGCGAGGAAGGAAGGAAGGAAAGAAGGAAGCGAGGAAGGAAGGAAGAGAGGAAGGAAGGAAGGAAGGAAGGAAAAGAGGAAAAAAGGAAGGAGGGAAGGAAGGAAGGAAGGGAGGGAGGAAGGAAGGAAGGAAAAGAGAAAAAAAGGAAGGGAGGGGAGGGGGGGAAGGAAGGAAAGAAAGAAAGAACAAATTAATGAGCAAGTGAATGAACAAACGAATGAAGCGACAAATAAATTAATTAATAATTGAAATCTCGTAGGAATGGATAAAAGAACAACTGAACGAAAGAACAGTTTAATTATTACTGATAGTTTGATTGCAATGACACAAGTGCTAAAATAAAACAACATCCCCTTTCGTGTTATTTCTCAATTTTCATCAACTATCTCCTTGCAATGGGAGAATTGGCTGTTGGTAATGTTTCGGAGTGAAAGGGTACCTGACACAAGTCCTGTTTCTGTGCAATGAAATGCCTGGATGCTATCCCTGGTCTTCTGTTCTTATGAGGAATAACTGAGAAGAACTCATCTTTCAGTTTCATAACAACACTGGCATCTTCAGCAGCATCTAGTGCCTTTCTGAGTAAAAGCAAAATTGCTTCGGCTTTCTCCACATCCTCAAGTTTAATGGAGTCAACAGGAACAGCCAGAATGTCAGAAAGACTGCCAGTTGCCTCATTCCAAATAAAATCTACCAGGTTTGCAACCTTTGAGGACATTTCAGAATCTTCCTCAGAACAGTAGTCACTGACCGTCATCTGAATAAAGGTAATTAACAAAAAGGAATTAACCACAAATAACAAACGAACAAATAAATGCTTCTTGGGGGCCCTCCCTTTTATAAGCGGTGAAACCTCTATTAAAGACGGTGCCTCCTTTTGTTGCTATGCATACATTCTGCGCATCTCAGGATATTCGTATTTCTTAAGGAATTTGCCCCCTAATACAACAATATTTTTGCACGGTTTATGACTGTGGAAAAAGCAGATCTTAGCAAGGGCTATCAGAATCCAAAAAGAAAACTGGGGGTAACCATGCATTTTTTAGAGATAATTGAGCTTAAATTTGGAAAGAAATTACCATACATTCTTTGTATTTTAACACTCTTTTAAAATTATCTCTGAAAAATGTGTGGGTACCCACATTTTTCTTTTTGGATTCCAATAGCCCTTGCTGAGATCTACTTTTCCCCCATAGTCATAAGCTTTGCAAAAATATGTCTCTGTTAAGAGGCACCGTCCTTACGCGGACACCCTTAATTAGGACCCTCACTAGTGTCTGCTTAATACAGGGTGTCCTCTTAATGCAGGTTCTGATAAGTTAGGAAACAATAGTTAACTCTTATATCTCCACCTTTATTGACCATCATACAAGTTTGGCACGCTTTATTGCTTTCGCAACTGGCTGTTCCGGGTAGAATTACTAAATTACCTGGAAAATTTGCTGTTTGAAGCAGATAGCAATGGATAATATTATAAAACACTTTCTGGAAACACTTGTAGTGTCCGCTTAATACAGGTTTCTCGTAAGAAAACAAAAAATGGCTTGATTTTGGTGTGTGTGTCCATTTAATAGAGGTGCCTGCTGAATACAAGTTCATTTCAAAGTGAAAATGGAGGGTGTCAGCTTAATAAGTGGTCTGCTTAAAACAGGTTTCACCATATATTATTGTAGGTACATGCCACCCCTTACCTGTTCTGGCATGAAACAAACAAACAAACCTGCATCATTTTATCAGAGCCGATTTTGTGCGACAGAATTGACTCCACCCTTGTCAAACTGTAAGGTGGTTGTGTCTGCTGAGTATACAGAGCAGAATAAGCCCCTAGGGCCTCCCCCACAGTACTGAAATATCTGCATTCCTTAGATCCTTGATCACCTTCCTACAGGAAATAATTTACACCACTGTGTTAACTCTTAAAGCCCTGATATGAAATTGCATATTTTTCTTGCTGTTCATTCATCACTTGAATGTTTGAACAAGTTGAGTAATGAAGTAAAGGGAAATTTCATTTTTGTCGCAAACACACAAGGTTTCAAAAGTGAGCTGCAACTGTTTTACTAATGTATACTGCTTATTCTTTTTTAGTACAAATAAGCAATCTCAGGAAAAAAACTGTGGGGCATGAATAAAAGGCTTCCCAAACGACTGTAAATGAAAATGAATAACACAAAATGATACACTAGATTAAAAATAGGAATGTCTACATGGACACCATGAACAGTTCATACGAAACTTTCTCAATTAAAAAAAAAACAGGATAAAATCATAAAATAATTTAGAAAATAATAACATACTTAGATAATAAGTACATGTACTGCTGTAAATGTAAGTTTGTTTCAATTGATAATTTTTGTGGATTGCTAGGGTGGAAATGAATGCAACTTAAAAACACTTATGAGGCTTGTGTTTTCAAGATTCTCCTTCTTTTATTAGAAAAATTACCAGAAATTGCTGCAGGTTTATTCTTCATCTGAGAAAATCAATGGATTTCCTTCTCTTGATTTTCTGGGAGCACTTTGTGATTGACAAAAAAGGCATTTTATTTGAATTTCAAAAACGTGAAAACTCCTGTGACAATTAAGCCCCTGATCAAGGCCCTGGAAAATCTCGCTTAGCTCAAGATAGTGAAGGTCTTGAGTATCATGAGTTTTAGAATGGGAAGGTTTCCAAATTTTGAGTTGAAAACTACACAGAATAATGAATTTCAGTTCTTTTGCATAGTTACCATAAGATTATGACTCTTACTGTATACCCCATTTACACCACAGCTTAAACACATTTAAGCTGTTTAATTAAACAAGGTTTAAAATTGTTTTCTTTATTAAAGTTGTTTGCTGATTTTTTCTACTGCGAATTTAGTGCAAATAAAAAAACAAGTAAAAGCTCACTTGAATTCTTTGTTTAAACTAGCCATTCAGCTTTCTGTTGCTGAATTTCATTTTGTTAAACCAGGTTTAATTAAACATGTTTTGTCAGCGTGAATGGGGCATTAGACTTACCCGCAAATTCTCAAGGTGCCCATGGTGTGTAAAAACACGACATCTTGGGCCAGTACAGGATACTTGTGGAGGAATAACATGAAGTTCCAGAGCATAAAATGAAGTATTACTTCCAGAAGAATCCAAACCCTAACGACAGTTCATGAAAGATGTTAAGACGGAATCCATCAGGAAATTGAGTAATCAGTGGACAAAAACCTTGTACCAGAATAATTTAAAGTATATTGCATTCTTTTTTACACTTTTTAAGAGCTATAGATGTAATAAGTTATCTGTAATAACCCCAAAGACAATTTCTTATGGGAGCCCGAGAAATTAAATTTCAAATTTCACAAGAATTGTGTAAACACAGGTGTAAAATAGGTAACTTTTTATGTGTAAGATTTCATTTTGTGAAATTTGAAATTTAGTTTCTCGGGCTCCCTAATGGATTCCGTCTTAATGCTTAACCCTTTAAGCCTTGATACAAAAATGTTCTCTTTACTGTTATCTATACATTTCTTATGGAACTAGTAAGGAGAATTTGTCTAAATATCAAGACATCTTGTACTTGGTGATCACTTTCTTTACATAAGTAAATTCTCATCACTTGAATGTTTGAACTGGTATTGATGATTTAAAGAGAAATTTCATTTTTGTCACTGTTAGGACTTAAAGGGTGAATTGAGCAATATAGAATTTTAATATTACAATAAGAGGACAACAGATAATTTAGTCTTTGCTTACAGTCTTGTGGGTTGTTTACCTAACACTAATGTATCAATAATGCACATGCACTGAGTTCCATTATTAAGAATGAAGCACTAAACAACTAAGGGTATTAACCTGGTGGCGGGGGGGGGGACTCCCATATGAAAGGGACGGGGATGCTTGTTGGAAAAGTAGAATTAAACCCTAAAACCCCTAAAAGAGACCAATCTAGGCATGGCTCAGGCTTTATTTGAACCCTAAAGGAGACCACACTCAAACAGACATTCGATTTCTGCGTGGTCTAGACCACCAACACAGTATGATGGCATTTGTTTTTTATATAGATATTTTTTTACGTACAACCCTAAGCGATACCTGTATGGGTGAAACTATTGGCTTTTTATTCTGAGCACCCTAAGTGAGAACAAAATCTGAAATTTACACCCCAAAGTGAGATCGCGAGCATCCCTGTCACCATCACATGGTGGTCCCCTCCGCCCCCAGCCCACACCTCTTGATGGCATTGCTACTTGATAACAATTTTTTTACTCCACTGGCCTTTTATACACCAGGGTGGTTCAAGATAAAATGTGGGGAAAGGTTTCATGTCTATTAGGAATGTCAGAGATGCATGCAGTTCTCTCAGGTTAAATGTTAAGCAAGTCTGAACATTACACAATGTGTCCATGTGAAAACAACAGTTGACCATGTTTCTTTGTCCAGTGAAGAGAGTTGAATAATTGGTCAGTCAGTACTCAGTGCGGATATACTGTTGCAAAAATGCAAATTATACACTTACAATGTTACCACTGACCCATAATCATTTTGTCATCATCATCATCATTTTTTGTCTATAATTTTAATCCAGTTTACCTGTAGTAGAACATCTTTTGTTATTTCACAGTTCTGTTCATCAAAATATGGAGCATCATCTGACTTGTAAAGCCAAACCCTGAAGAGTAGTACTGGTAGTAGAATTCACTTAACAAAGTTACTGTTACTGTTATTATTTCCGAATCTGTTTCATAATACCCCAGCATGTTCCACAATACCTTAAACTGTGAAAAGCTTTCAACTGGTATACAGAATATTTTTTATGATTGTAGATAAATAAATGAATAAATCAGTAAATAAATGCCAAGATTTTTTTGGAAAAAAATCCAAACTGCCAATGGAAATCAAACCCATGACTTTTTGGATACTGGTTGGAATGCTGTACCACTGAGCTCATAGAAGACTCATGGTGAGCGAGGTCATACAATTGAGATTATATGCCACAGGACTGCAGGTACGGAAGACGACAACAGACCTGTAGGCACTAACTACCTGGATGTACTTTTGAGCTTGCAGCCTTCTGAAAAATTGGGTTAAATGTTATTTAACTAAGTTAACGACTTGGAGCAAGCTAGCTCTGTAGTTGGCATGGTGTTAGCGTGGCGTACTGTTTAGTTTGCTAGCAGCTCTATAGCTTATGGCATCCACAGTTTTTGCGTTACTGTTGTCTGGGGTTCGTTCACAGGGTCCCTGGCAGTTGCGTGGTCAGCGGATCATGCTTGCGCAGCTTATGCGTGTGCATGCACCTTCACATGGGCTTGTAGTTTTACTTTGCTCTGCAATTGTGGAATGACTGCTTTAGCACCATGTTTAGTGATTTTCTAGTGTTTTTTCCTCTGAGTTTTTCTCTTGGAAGTGCTTCAAAGCGGTTGGTTTTCACTCCGCTCTCAACTATTCTGTTCTTCGTCCAGTTCCTGACGTTTTGGTGGATTCTGGTGGCCTCGTTATTTGCATTTCACTGTTGTGTGTTGGCCCTTTGTTTCTTCCGCTTGGATCTTCAGCATGATTCAACCGTGCTCAACCTACAACAGCTTATTGGCTGGCATAATCCCCTCAACTGCCTTGTCAGTTCCGGCTTCGTCTGCTGTGTCCGCTGTAGTCTCCGCAGCGTCCACGGGAGTGTCTTCTTCCCTGTCAAGTGAGCCCAAGCCATTGGAAATTCATTGCCTACTATCATCGCGGCGATCCGGGAGAACGCTGCCCCTGTGTCAAGCACTCCTTCACCGATTATTACGAGCTTTAGTTCCAGTCCAGCCATGGTCGTTGCGTGCTCTTTTGCGGCTTCGTCCGGTACATTGAGGTTGCCTCCATTTGTTGCTAATTTCCCCTCCTTGCCTGCCACCGCCGGCTCCCATGCTACTCATTCCGTTTCTTTTGCCTCTCCAGTTATGGCTACTCATCATGTACCAATCCCAGGGGGGTACTCCGTGTTTCAAGTGACGGGGATGATTGAATGGGGGCAAAAATCAAAACCAAAAAAAATCCCTAGGGCTTCCAACAAAACTGCAAAAAATCCCTGGACCAAAAATTAGCCCCCCAAAAAACCCATACCAAATTTCTGAGCCTTAAAATTTTCCAGAAAGGGTGAAATAATAATTTTTTTATAACACGAAAGGAAAAAAAACCCACTAGAAATTGAATGTTTGTGTTTATATTCATCATACCAGCTGATTTTATCTTTTCCTCATCTGGTACTTAGTCATTCTAACAACACTAGGGACACCCAAGAACATCTTCTGTTTCAACAATAACATTACGAATGACAACTCTAAACAAGACCACCCGGGCAAGAACAAGTTTGGATGTACTTTATTTGCAGAACTACATTGTATGCGGCCGGGATATGCGGGCACTACCACGAATCTTCAGATTGTTTTGAATACCCCTCCCCCCCCAAAAAAGATCCCCACTTAAATCAAGCCACCCAAAAAAATACTTGCCAAATTTTTCTACCCAAGAAAATCCCGGAATCGAAAATTTCAAACCCAAAAAAATCCTTCGATCATTCCTGTCACTTGAAATCCGGATTACCCCCCTGGGGTGCCAATGTGCCTAAATTTTCCATTCGCCAAATTGGCGACTAGAATTCTTCATCACACCCTGCCTGAAGACCAGGTTGTGAATTTTTGAAAACAAGTAAATCTTATTCCGTGGCAGTGACATCGATGGGCATTCAAAAATGCTAGTTTCAGAAAATTGGCACTTGCTCCACAAAGAAAATCTGTCGCTAGATGCCAGCTTGGATTTGAAGTGGTTACATTGTATATGGGCCTTTCTAATGTCCCTTCCTCATATATTGCAAAGTGAAAGCGCAATAAGTTGCAACGGCCACCATTTATCACAACTGCGAAGAAAGCATCAGGAAATGAAAACAAAAATTGGGGGGGGGGGGGCAATTTTGGAACCTATCAGAAGAGAAGTCAATTTTTAGGAGCAATTGTTTCTCGATTTGAAAGGAAAGGTCTCTACCATTCTTCAATAATAATTATACTATTAAAATGAAGCAGAATTTTGAACCTGATATTCACTTTACATTGAGGCAGATGCTTTGAGAAGATATACGCTACACGAGGGGGTAAGAGTACTGCAACATTTTTGCAGCTGAATGAGAACCATTTGAATGAATTAAAGCTGTCTGTTTTGGTACAATCTTTCTTGATAAAATTCTCTTAGTTCATGTATCAAGTTGAGCTTATTTTTCTTTAATTTGGATGTTTGTAATGCATGCTAGCCTTGTTTAGGATAAAAACTTATAATTCCGTAGGGTCTAACTCTTCAAAATAACAGAATGAAACCAATTTTTTTTTTCAAAAAACTAGCGACTAACTTTTTGGAGTTGGAAACCACTTTTAAATATTTAGAAGCCAAGAGGCTCCTTGACAAAAATGTTAATTTCGTGCCCTGCTCATGTGACAAGCATTTCCATGAGTATGGAGAGCTCCTTTTCCACCATCAGTTGACAAGGCGTTCGTGTTTGGTCCAGGACATGTGCCCATTCCTGCCAAACTGGTATCAAAGATTACTAGCGGTCAGTTTGTGGACTTGGCAGACTTACTGTCGGCCAATCTGCGATTGGCTGAACAGGAACCGCAAACCTTTCTTGATGGTATTAGCTACTCAGGTTTCCAAAAAGTGTCGTCAAGTGGAAATTCAGGAAATTTTGACCTGGACTGAGGCCTTCACCATTTTTCAAATGGTGACGTGCACAACACACTCTTATCGCACGCCAGACCTCACCAAATATAAACTCCTGATCATCCAAACTGCACGCCAATCACCGGGAAGAGCTTGCCTGGAACACCGTTTGGCTTTTCGCAAGGATGCAGCAGCAACTGGTCTTTCGGATTAGTCCAAGATGAATTCAGAACTGTATAATTTTCATTTGCGGTCACCAGCACATCTCCCCAATCCAGGGTTACTTGCTCCCGCTCCCCCTCCCTGGTCGGGGGGGGGGGGAGCAGTACTGAGGGGACAGAACTCCCCACAGCCTCTTGTGTACATAGTGCTAATAGCATTGTTCCTGTTCCTCTTGATGAGCAGCGTGGACTTCCGTGCTCAGCGGTTTCGTTTTGTTCAAGTTCAGTTGGTACACCCAGCATTTCTGTTCCAGTTTGTTTGTTTTCACTGTTAGCTCCGGCACAGTTAGTCTCCCAGATCATTGGACCTGAACTCCCAAGACCACGTCATCCTTTGGGCAGCTTGTTGCCTCAGCTTTTTCAGTTTTCTGCATGCTGGGGAGTTTACCACTAATTCTTCATTTGACCCCAGTATCCATTTGACAGTAATTGATGTGCAGGCTGATGCTTTGGTGGAGCCTACAATACTTCTTTCACATCAAGTCCACATCAAGTGTTCGAAGATATGTCTAATAAGGTGCCTCCTCTCCCCATAGTTTTATTCAGTAGAGTTTTTTCCACTGGAATTTCAGTCTCAATGTGACAGGTGCTAGGGCTGGGGTGGGGCTCTTGGCTGAGTTGCCGGTAAGGCTGGCTTATGGGGTGTTCTACCGGGGGTTGGGTTAGCGGTACCAGCCCCCTGGCCCCTGGGCACCCAACCTCCATTTGCTACATAGGCGTTAATATGCTACTAGGTCTCCTAGATGGCAATTTTGCTGTTTACTTCCTTTACTGCTGCAGGACTCCTAGCAGACACTTAAGGGGACCTTGTACTACTTAACCTACGGTACAACCAAGCCACAGGTCTTGCTATGATTCCCTATACCTACCGTATTTTGTTTACATCTGGTAGTTGCAGTTTCTTCACAGTTTTTGTTTTCTTCCTGTTTACTTGATTTTTACCTGCAACATAACAATAAGTCAATGATTTCAATTGTTACAGGAGTGGAAGCAGTGTCAAACTGCCATTTCTAAACAACTTGAGTAGAGGTGACATAAGGTGTTAGTCGATACAGTTTCTGAGCGTACTGCACTTACTGAAAAATAGCTCTTCTCTTACCCGTAGGTGGAATAAACCTGTTATTGTTTCTGTGATAAACCATGGAATAATATCTCATGACAGCTGAAGAATTTTATAACTGAAATATTTCCTCGTCAAAATACATCTAGCAATAAAAAGATCCTCAAAATCGGTATAAGCCACGGTATATTAATTAATAGTAAATGCTAGGAATAAACTAATCCTGTGTGTCTGATTTTGAAAAATCACAAAAACGTTTCAAACTTTTGTTAGCTTTTTGAAAGATGACACAATATCATAAATTTACATTAATTAAGGGAAGCCAAGAGTGAACTAGAATTTGAATAAGTTGGTTTTTTGTGGAGTAAGGAAAACTGGAGAGCCAGGACAAAACACCTTTGGTGAAGAAAATAACCAACAACAAACTCAACTTAAAGTGGTACTATGATCAAAAAATCACTTTTATTTTTTCTTGAAATTTTAAAACTATGTTTACTAAACACTCCCAAGCAAAATTTTAAGCCTTAAATTTGAGAAGAAGACTGTTTATTTAAATGGCAATTTTCCGTTTCAATGGTCCGCCATTACTTAAATTACACCAGAAAGGATACAATGATGTCATTCACTCAAGAGCTGTAGAATGTAAAGTGTGAACACAGCTTACAAAATAATTTAATTATGCCACACATGAGTTTGAGAGTCTGAAAGCTCAAAACTCCTGTGCTGCATACTAACTAAGTCACTTGCACACGCGATGCATTCTAAAACTCTTGAGTGATTGACGTCATTATATCCTTTCTGGTGTAATAATGGCAGACTATTAAATCAGAAAATTGCAGTTTAAATAAACAGTCTTCTTGTCGAAATTAAGGCTTAAAATTTCGCTTGGGGAGTGTTTGGTAAACAAAGTTTCGAAATCCGAAGAAAAAACAGAAGTGATTTTTTGATCGTAGTACCACTTTAAGTCAGGGTCTGAAATAATGTTATGACCAGCTGGTTGCCAATATGTGACCAGAATTATGTCAGGACTGGCCAGCAGCTGGTGACTTTCTTTTTAATTAGTTTTGTTTACATGATTGGACATTTTAGAAAATGTTTGGCAACTAGAATTTGCCATCTTGTGTTTGCAACATTTGCCTTACATGTAGTCTACAAACTGCAGGGGTTTCACTAAAATTTGAAGTAGGCAGCTGGTTTGAGTAGAGTAATCGACTGTATCAGCAAGGGGTTTGAAAGAATCTTTCTTTAGTTACTTCAATTTAGGGAAAAAAGGTAGCCGACTTCTCTGAAAGAAATAGCCATAACACAGGCTAGAATTAAACTGGAACGCCAAAAAGGAAACTGGAATGAACTGATAAGTATAAAATAAACCAATCAATGATCACTTACTCATTAAGTCAACTTGCAAACACTGAATAAGTACAAATCAACCAATCATTTAGCAGCATTTAGACAGGTCGTCAATGATAAACTCATTGAGTACAAAAAAGTACTTGTTGAGTATGAAACATACTCATTCAGTGTGAAAATGTACTTAATAAGTCTGTTAGCAGCGAATCAAAGGCTTTTAATAATACTGGGCGCCCAATTGTCACTGGCACCAAAATGATAATGTCTTAAATAATCCTTGATTCCACTGTTTTCCTTTCATAATGAACGCATATTGTTTCAGCAGAAGTTTCCCTCCAAGGTTTGGTGCAGTCGTGAAATTAGACTGAACTAAATGCATTTCCTTGCTCTTAGCCACTATGAGTAAACAAACAAACAAACTTGCCACAGTCAAGCCTAATTAATCTTGTAATGTTGTGCAGCAACTTGCCTTTGTCATTTGAAGTGGGCCTAAATCTTTTTGTGACCTGTGTGTGACTCTACTGTGTTTCAGATAACTTCAAAATAGACCACTTCATGTGGTAAGATCTGTTAATTTACAAAAACATCCCTTGAAAGGGTAAACCACGTCACAGGTTGCTAAAACACTAATATACACTTACCATGCGAAAGCCAAGAACAGTACGATTGAAGTTATCTGGATTTGAGACATCTTGATTCACTTTTAATTTGTAACATTTGAATTTTCTAAAGAAAGGTTCAATTTCCTGAAGAAAGGTAAACCATTCTATTCTGGAATTTGCGAGAAACATGGCAATTTCAAAAGGAGAAAGAAAAACAGACTTTCACGTAATGTTCTCCATTTATCTTCTCATACCCTTTGAGACCTTATCAGTCTAGACTAATAGACTTTCTCACATGACATACTCCTATCACATGTCAAGAAAACATATTCACTGGAATACAAACCGTATTGTTTGCATGAATAAGCGCTAGTTTTTAATAAAAATAAAGATATAGCAATAATTCACTCCTTCTTTGCGTGGAAAATATCATGATATCGTGAGTATTGACCTGAAAACCGAATAGATTATATTGAGCTAAATTTTGATGTCCGTACTCAATAGGTATAACTTCCACTTCTTCAGTTCATATCAGTTGTCTGGAGACTTGGATGCATTATATATACCGATTTTAGCACCAAGGTCGATATCTGTACATTGTAGTCAATAAGTATAACTTCTACTTTTTAAGTTGTCTGGAGTTCAACTCATTACCGATCTTACCGCCATAAGGTCATGTTCTATGTGGCAAGATAAATTTTGATGTCTGTATGTTGTACTCAATAAGTATAACTTCTACCTCTTGAGTTGTCTGGAGTTCAATTCATTACCGATCTTAAGTAGCGCCATAAGGTCGTGTTCTACATTGCAACGCACAAATTGTGATGTCTGTACATTGTACTCAATACGTATAACTTCTACTTTTTAAGTTGAGTGCAGTTCAATTAATTACCGAATTGCGCTAAAGTCGTGTTCTACGTGTCAAAATAAACTTTGATGTTTGTACGTTGTACTCAATAAGTATAACTTCTACTTTTTGAGTTGTCTGGAGTTCAATTCATTACCGATCTTAGCGCCGTAAGGTCGTGTTCTAAATGGCAAGATAAACTTTGATGTCGGTACGTTGTACTCAATTATAACATACTTTTTGAGTTGTCTGGAGTTCAACTAATTACCGATCTTAGCGCTACGGTTTTGTTCTAAATAGCGAGATAAATTTTGATGTCTGTATGTTGCACTCTAAGTATAACTTCTACTTTTTAAGTTGAGTGCCAGGTCAATTCATTATCGATCTTAGCGCTTAAGTCGTGTTCTACACAACAAGGTAAATTTTGATGTCTGTTAATGTCAGTTGTACTCAATAAGTATAACTTCTACTCTTTTAAGTTAAGTGCAGTTAAGTGCAGTGCAGTTAAGCTCGTTTCAACATGTATCTGTTAACATTTCCAAAAAAAAAAAAAGATATGGCTGCAATAATTTACTCCTTTTTTGGGTGGAAAATATCTTGATATCATGAGCATTGAACTGAAACCAACCAGATTATTATTGAGGGAAACATTGATGTCCATACTCAACAAGTATCACTTCTACTCTTTGAGTTCAATTCATTACGGATCTTAGGGCTAAGGTCACGTTCTACATGGCAAGATAAATTTTTGACGTCTGTACATTGTACTCAATAAGTATAACTTATACTTTTTAAGTTGACTGCAGTTCAATACATTACCGATCTTAGCGCTTAGGTCGTTTCTAAGGTAAATTTTGATGTCTGTATGTTCTACTCAATAAGTATAACTTATACTTTTTAAGTTGACTGCAGTTCAATTCAATTTACTACCGATCTTAGCGCTAAGGTCGCATGTTCTAACGTAAATTTTGATGTCTGAACGTAATGTACTCAATAAGTATAACGTATACTTTTTAAGTTGACTGCAGTTCAATTCATTACTGATCTTAGCGCTAAGGTCGTGTTCCGTACACGGCAAGATCAAAATTTCGTATGTTTGTACGTTGTACTCAAGCAACACGTGTAACTTAATCTACTTTTTAAGTTAGCTGCAGTTCAATTCACTACCGATCTTAGCGCTTAAGTCGTGTTCTACATGGCAAGGCAAAGTTTGATGTCTGTACACTGTACTCAATAAGTATAACTTGTACTTTTTAAGTTGACTGCAGTTCAATTCATTACCGATCTTACCACTAAGGTCGTGTTCTAAGGTAAATTTTGATAGCTGTATGTTCTACTCAATAAGTATAACTTATACTTTTTAAGTTGACTGCAGTTCAATTCAACGTATTACCGATCTTAGCGCTAAGGTCGTGTTCCAAGGTAAATTTTGATGTCTGAATGTAATGTACTCAATAAGTATAACTTATACTTTTTAAGTTGACTGCAGTTCAATTCATTACTGATCTTAGCACTAAGGTCGTGTTCCGTACATGGCAAGATCAAAATTTCGTATGTTTGTATGTTGTACTCATGCAATACATGTAATTTTTAAAGTTAACTGCAGTTCAATTCACTACCGATCTTAGAGCTAAAGTCAGGTTCTAAATGGCAAAATAAATTTCGTATGTCTGTACGTTGTACTCAATAAGTATAACTTCTACTTTTTAAGTTGAGTGTCAGTTCAATTCATTACCGATCTTAGCGCTAAAGTCGTGTTCAAGATAAATTTAGATGTCTGTACATTGTACTCAATAAATATAACTTCCACGGTGTTAGCGTCAAGATCGCTCACGATTTTTACTCTCCCCAACTTAAAACGAATAAGTTAAGAGTCTTCATGAGTACGGACTTCACGGAAAATTGATCTCAGTCTCTTCAGTCTTAAACATGCATGACTGCTTAGCTAGGTTTATTGAGTACTGCTGTGTGGAAAACGACCTTGGTGCTAGGATCGATAATGAATTGAACTCCAGTCAACTTAAAAAGTAGAAGTTATACTTATTGAGTACAACATTACGGACATCAAAATTTACCTTAGAACACGACCTTAGCGGTAAGATCAGTAATGAATTGAACTCCAGTCAACTTAAAAGGTATAAGTTATACTTATTGAGTACATTACATTCAGACATCAAAATTTGCCTTAGAACACGACATTAGCGCTGAGATCGGTAATAAATTGAATTGAACTCCCGTCAGCTTAAAAAGTAGAAGTTATACTTATTGAGTACAACATTATGGACATCAAAAATTACCTTAGAAACGACCTAAGCGCTAAGATCGGTAATGTATTGAACTGCAGTCAACTTAAAAAGTATAAGTTATACTTATTGAGTACAATGTACAGACGTCAAAATTTATCTTGCCATGTAGAACGTGACCTTAGCCCTAAGATCCGTAATGAATTGAACTCAAAGAGTAGAAGTGATACTTATTAAGTATGGACATCAATGTTTCCCTCAATAATAATCTGGTTGGTTTCAGTTCAATGCTCATGATATCAAGATATTTTCCACCCAAAAAAGGAGTGAATTATTACAGCCATATCGTTTTTTTTTTTGGAAACATTAACAGATGCATGCCGAAACGAGCACTTATTCGTGTAAACAATACGGCTTGTATTCCCTTAAATATGTTATCTTGACATGTGATACAAGAATGCCAAGTGAGAAGGCTATTAGTCTAGACTGAAAGGTCTCAAGAGTTCTCAAACATGAATGTGAATGCTTGTTTTTCTCTCTTGTTTTGAAGTTGCCAATTGTTTCTCTAAAAATCCAGAACAGAATGGTTAAACCTTTCGTTAGAAGTTGAAACCTTTCTTCAGAAACTTCAAATGTTACAATAGTGAATCAAGATGTCTCAAATCCAGATAACTTCAAACGTACTGTTCACGGCTTTTGCATGGTAAGTGTAGAATTGTGTTTTGAGCAACCTCTGAGTTTAGCCTTTTAAGGGATGTTTTCTAAATTCACAAATCTTACCACATGAAGTGGTCTATTCTAGAGTTATCTGGAACACACACACACAGGTCGCAAAAAGATTTAGGTCCACTTCAAATAACAAAAGCAAGTTGTTGCAAAACACCGGATTGGGCCGCTGTGGCAAGTTTGTTTGTTTGTTTACTCATAGTGGCTAATTGCAGGGAAATGCATTTAATTTTGATAGTTCAGACTAATTTCACGACTGCACCAAACCTTGAAGGGAACTTCTGCTAAAACAATATGCGTTCATTATGAAAGGGAAACAGTGGAATCAAGGATTATTTAAGACATTATCATTTTTGTTCCAGTGACAATTGGGCGCCCAGTATTATTAAAAGCCTTTGATTCGCTGCTAACAGACTTTTTAAGTACATTTTCACACTGAATGAGTATGTTTCATACTCAACAAGTACTTTTTTGTACTCAATGAGTTTATCATTGATGACCTGTCTAAATGCTGTTAAATGTTTGGTTGATTTGTACTTATTCAGTGTTTGCAAGTTGACTTAATGAGTAAGTGATCATTGATTGGTTTATTTTATACTTATCAGTTCATTCCAGTTTCCTTTTTGGCATTCCAGTTTAATTCTAGCCAGTGTTCAATGCTTTTCGTTGGCCGTTGGTGCTTATTGAGGGCACTGAAACTGCAATTAAATGATGCACCTCAGAATTTAAACAGTCATGTTAAATTGTTATCACATGTATGTATGACCTACCAGCTATCTTTCCTGAACTGAAGTTCTGTGACTCGCGTGTTTCTGACAGAAGGTAAGGCTGGGGATCAAGTACCTTGCCAGACTTAATGCACTCCTTTACAAAATCAAATGAAACCACTGCAATTCCATACTTTATGGCAGTTCTTCCCTTATACGAAGACAATGTCTTCTCTGAATTACCAGTCACCAAATAGCTTGTCTAAGGAAACAAAAATGTATGCAAGGTTACATGCATGCATGCATGTAGTGAAACCTGTATTAATTAAGCAGACACCCTTGGAACCAGGCTAGTGTCTGCAGCCTATTTTCAGGGACACCTTGCACAACTGGCCATTCCAGGTAGAATTACTAAATTACCTGGAAAAGATGCTCTTAATAGAGGTGTCCGCTGAATACAGATTCATTTCGAAGTAATTAACATGGGAAGAAAATTTAGGGACTCAAGCTGGTGTCCGCTTAATAAAGGGTGTCTGCATGCTCAATTTGGGGTCTGCTTAAGACAGGTTTCACCGTAATTGACAAGTTTCTCTGCTGGAACTCTTATGATTCTTATTTTTGGATCATCTGATTAACAATCACATTATTGAAGCATGTTTGTTTATCTATTTTGTCACTATTTTGCATTATTAAATGGCTACAGCTTCTAAATATATAACGTGGGATGTGATTGGCCAATACTCGGGTTGGATTTTCCCGTAATGCCCATGTGCAATATGAACGACGTTATATAATGCCCAGCTGCTAAAGCAGGAATATATAAAATGTGCATTAGTACATAAGATTCAAATAGTTCAAATTATTTGAAGCTAAATGAAAAGAGACAGTTTCTTTGAAAGTTTTCACATTTTCTTGTGCGATATACACTGTATTTTTGTGTGTGTGAAAATAAAACTGCTGTTTTGAATGCTTTCCGGTAAACTGTTCCATTCATCCCAATCCACCAGGGCTCACTCTTCAAGTAGTTAAGTGTTTAAGGCACTTGTAACCATATGAATAAACTTCTCATTAACCCTCACTACACTGTAGCTCCAGACCGTACTGGGAGAATATTGCCCTCAGTTTTTAGAAAGACCTCGGGCAACATTCTCCCAGTGCGGCCCCCGCACTTGGTTAATAAGAAGTAAATAATGGTCACAATTACTTCCAACTAAAAGTCTTGTGACAACTTTTTGTTTATTTTAAATAGATTTATTGGTATGATGTTAGTGGTCATTCAATAACATCATACTTCACTGACCAATCGGGTAAACAACCAGAGACCTAAATTCCGTCCACTGATGATTCACAGTTCACTTGACTCTGATGATGACTTCTGCTGACAGGTTGTTGAAATTACATCAGTCAGTCTCATTACAAACAGTCCTTCCCAGGCTACTACACTCACTCTGGTGAACAAACTTCACTGACTTCAAATGCACAGTTAAAAAATTACCACTGTTTCCTCACTATTTTGTTTTGTAAGCACACACAAGCCTTTAAATGCAAAACTGGCAGTATATACTCGACTGACATTACCATCCTTCGCATTACCATTCCTGTACATATAGTCACCCAAACATATCAAGACTATTTAATGGGAAAAGATTAGTTTTGCGACAATCTGACCAACTGAACCAGTGACAAATACAGTGAAATTTGCACAGTTGAGAGGACAATGAACAATGCCTTACTTAATGCAAATCAAAATTGGAAACTTCATGCCCTGAAAACAACAAACAGATGTTGCTGCTTTAATTGTTTCATGAGATCAGTCATATAAACAGTACTGTAACATAATACTTTAAAAACTCTAAGATTCCATTAGGGGCAGAGAGATTGAGTTGATTCAGCTTCAGTTGTCAGACATCAGGTCCATTTAAATTCCACTCACTTTTAAAATACAATATTTTTTAAAATCTAAAAGTGCATTAAGCATCTACCTCTAAAGGTCAAATTCACTAGGGGATCTAATGGCACTAATGGGTTTTGTACTCTTCCAAATTGTAGCTGCATGCAGTATAAAACTGTTCGTTCAAAACACTTTTTTAACATCTCTAAATTTCTTTTAATTATAAATTTGCAAATTTTCCTTCACAATATGTTGCATTTAAGCTATGTTCTGTCTATTAAAGTGGTACTGTGATCAAAAAATCACTTTTATTTTTTCTTCGGATTTCGAAACTATGTTTGTTTAACACTCCCCAAGCGAAATTATAAGCGTTAATTTTGAGAAGAAGACCATTAATTTAAACTGCAATTTTCCGGTTTAATGGTCCGCCATTATTACACCAGAAAGGAGACAATGACGTCATACACTCAAGAGCTGTAAAATGTAGTGTGTGAACGCAGCTTACAAATTATGCAAAACACGAGTTTGAGAGTGTGAAAGCTCAAAACTCCCGTGCTGCATACTAAATAGGGCACTTTCACACACACTGCATTCTACAGCTCTTGAGTGTATGACGTCATTGTATCCTTTCTGGTGTAATAATGGCGGACCATTAAAACGGAAAATTGCAGTTTAAATTAACGGTCTTCTTCTCAAAATTAAGGCTTATAATTTCGCTTGGGGAGTGTTTAATAAACATAGTTTCGAAATCCGAAGAAAAAATAAAAGTGATTTTTTGATCATAGTACCACTTTAAACAAAAAGCGAAAATCACAGCTTATTTAGCTTAAGTTTGCAAATTTTTACCAAAATTCAATGACAGTACCCTTAATTAGTCAGCTTAACTTTGAGTATTTTAATTAAACTCATGAAAACAAAACTGTTCCCTCAAAACACTTTTGTAACATCTCTAAGTTTCTTCTAATGATTTTGCACATTTTCCTTCACAATATTTTGCATTCAAGCTAATGTTCTTTCTATTAATGCACCTATCAATTTAAAGCCGGCGGGGGGGGAGGCAGGGCATGGGGTGGGGATTTGACATTTTTCAAAAATTTGCCGTCAAATTCCCTGCCCACGGGCAAACCACTCCAGTCAAATGCACAAAAATTTTCCCACCCCGGGTGGCATATTGCTGTCAATCATTCCCAGGCTGGATGCAAAAAAAGACGCAAGGAAAACAGGAAAACTCTATAATTTTCACTTCTCAACGTTACTACGTCTTCAAAGGTACTATTCAATAAAAATTCAATCTGCGGTTAATACACTGTGCATATCGAATTACAAAATCAACAGAGTCTGAAACAGTTCGTGTTTTCTGCAAAGGCTGCAGAAAGCATAACATTTGAAAAGAGCAGTCATTGCAGCGACTGGCCCGTACACTGATCATTTGCATTGGCCAAAAAATCGACTTGGCTTCTCTTTATTCCTGTTTACTTCGATACTGCAATGTCTAAAAACGTTCAAATCAACAACAACAAAAAACTCTAAATTAATCGAAAATATGGAGATAAAACGGTCAAATTCTTTGATTATCTGATTCTCGATCTTGTGGACATCAATTATGATTTCAAGGACGTAGAGCGCATGCGTGACGTGGGAAAAGTATTTTCGGTCCCAGTTTCTTTCGTTCAAGTTGACGTTCAAACAGATCCACGTTGGGCGAAGACAAATTCAAATATCCCCTCCCCTGGGAAGGCAAGATCAGTCAAAAGCCCCACCCCAGGGCCAACAATAACAATCAAATCCCCACCCCATGCCCTGCCTCCCCCCCCGCCGGCTTTAAATTGATAGGTGCATAAACAATTAAAAAGCGAAAATCTCCAGTTGAGCTTAAGTTTGCAAATTCAACCTAAATTCATTGACAGTACCCTTAATTAGTCACCTTAACTGACTTTGAGTATTTTAAACCCATCATAACAAACGTATCCCTGTTATATCCAGCATTACATCTTGACTATGTTTGCAGTTGTAATATTTTCCTACCTGCTTAGTCAAGATGTACGACAATATCCCGCCATTATCGACAATCTCTCTACGAATTTCTTGCTTCTCTTTGAATGTCAACTGCGAAGTAGCAGCAAAATCAACGGCAAATTGTATGTCGTGAAATATATCGGACTTCTGCAAACTCCCCATGGCTTGACTCAAGTTTGCAGGCCACATTTACTCCGTTTTCATTGCAGAAACTGCAGTGTGCAGCAGTTTCCGCATCGTCGAAACCCTTCCAGGCGTTCTATACCTAGGGTGACCTGGAGACCCTGGGAACTAGGGGCGCTTTCCATCGGAAACTTGTGTCCAACTGTCCAACCAGAATTTTGGGAAAGGAAGGTCCATTCTGATCGGAAATTACTGTTCCATTCGAAAAATTTCGGTTTCCAATACCTCTCTGTCGTAAATTTCTGGAAATTTCCATCCGAAACTGGGCTGGTGTAATCAACCGGAAAATTTCCGGATTTACTGTTCTATTTGACACATGAAATTTTTGAATTTCAAACCACAGATGTACCATCCTCAGTGGAGTGTGCTTTCAATGGCATCGGTTGTCAAATTGGCCTCTTTGTAATTGATAAAAGTAAATTAAAACTGTCAAAGATATTAAAACGATGTTTTACTTTTAAAAATTTTCTCTGTTTGTTTTGAAAACTGGAACAAAAAAAACCCCCAAGTATTACTATACCCCGCTCTCACGGCGGGGTAAAAAATGGGTATTAATAGAACCCGTCCTGACGGCGGGATAACTAGTGAATACAGTAACTCTAGACCATTAGGACCAATTTAATACAAAGACTACACACTAGGAGGCAGGGAGGCGCGCACTCTTACTATCCAGGGGTAAGTTGCATGAAACCTAACGCCAAGCGTAATTGCTAACGTCAGACGTTAAAGTAGTGACTTTGACTGGACTGAACGTCTGACTTTAGAAGTTACTATAAGAACGTTGAATGCAGGGAACCACAAAACGCAAAATAAAACTCACCCGGTACTTCTTTATTGCCGGATCTCGTTTTGTTGAGATGCTCGTGCCAAGACGTCACTGTAACTGGTCTAAATAAACAATTTTCAGATTACAAGGCTGGCATTACGGCAAAGGGCACAAGTGTTCTTTTGCCGTAGTGTCAGCCTTGCAATTCTTACAATCAAGGTAGTTAAGTTAAAAGTTACGCCGGACGTTACCTTTTATGCAACTTGCCCCAGGTGACTCTGGATGTCAGCCCGTACCAAATGTAATGTCTGGACTGAGTAAGAAATACAACGCTCGCAAAAATAGTTATAACTAATTATTATTTAAATAATAACCTGCCATACAATACTAAGGATTGATATAGCCCGAGAGAAGAAAACAGTGAAAACACTTATTTAGCAGAGCTGAGTTGAAGTTGAGCAACCGCTCACAAAACAAACGTGGTCAGAATGGAGGCCAGAAAAAACCTGCCACAAAATCCCCTTGACGAAAAAATATCTGAGTAGGAACCATGGCTCAAGTCCCAAGCTGGCATCCTACGAGGCTTTGCAACAAGGAAAGTATGTAGTGAATATATGAAATGGAATCTTAAAAATATTGAAACCAAAAGATTAAAAAAAAATTAAGCGAAGCTGAACTTAAAAGGGCTAGTGAATGTGGTTGGTTCAGAGGCCTACATGGCAACCACGTGGTATACCCTACATTAAGGTACTCCTGAAGTCGCTACCCATGGCTGCTCTGCATGGCCTAGTGCCCAGGGTATGGTTTATCTCGTGCCGACAAAATATTTATTTCAGCCTTCATCGCAAGCTCACTTGACAGAAATGGCATTTTTTTTTGTCGTCTGCAAAAAGGTGTAAACGATATTGAGAGTTATGTAAAACTACAATCATAGTTTCTTTAAGTCATTTCATAGAAACAAATTCTCCGCTTGGATAACAGCCCTCTGTTTATTGAATTGTAGAATTTATCTTGGATAAATAAAGTTCTCAAGCACGAAGACAAGCGGGTTTGCATGTTGGTAAACGAACCATTACTGAACCCATTTTCCTATGGGGCCGGGAAAATGCAATAAAAAATCAGTTTCATAGTCAGCTACTAAAAGCAGATGCTCAGAGATATTGAATTGTTATCTTAATTACCATTTCTTCTTAAAATAACTAATCAACATTTCTGTTTTTGTCGTGGCTAAATAGATCAATTTGATATTGTTGGTTTTGTGACACCCATTGGGAAATTTTTGACAGTTTTTAACACTCTGCAATTTTCTACATTTTGTCTTGTTTATAAATGTGAAATGAATATTCTTTTAATTCATATAGCTGAAACAAAAAAGGTCTGAGTAACAGCTTTAACTTATATAACTACCAGGTCCTTTTATTCATTGAATCGTACCCGATTTAGCTGAACTGAGCCTGAAATTTCCCACACACGAAGACAAGCTAAGGAGTTGAATTGGGATATACATCCACCCTTCTATTGTTATTCACATATCAACTTGTTTTTCAAAAAAACTAATCAACGTGTCTGTTTGTGTGGTGTTTAGAAATAGATAAATTAATTTGCTGTAATTGATTTAGAGTTTTATACCCTTATATACTTTCAATTTTATTTTTGAGATAAATATGAAATGTCTGCAAGCCATATAGCTGAAGCAAATACACTGTTTGAATAAGAGGAATTTAATTAAAAAGAATGGCATCCCCAGGGACTTTTCTTCTTCGAATTTTTCCTGAAATAAGCCTTAAATTTTCCACACACCAAGACAAACTAAGAAGTTGTATTGAGATACGCACCCACCACGAAAGATATTACAAGGAAAATATCCAGTTCCAAGGAATTTCACGGTGTCAACTAGAATATTAACAGTAAATGAAAAAAGGGGGAATTGAGTGAATTCCTTTCCAGACATCTTAAAAAAGCTCAAGCAATAATCACTCCAAAGCAAAACGAATCTGACGTTTACAGCTAAAATTTTAGTGCTGCCAATTCTCTTTGGTAAACCTGTTCAACGGTAGCTTGGAGTTAACAATGTCCTTTCGCAATTTCTCTCGTTCACCGTTCGACAATTTGTGCATCCGTTTTCAGTTAAACAACGTTACCAACAGCAGTACAGCAGTCTACCAGGTAACTGTTGCAGTCAGCGTTGTCACCGCGCTTTTAGCACCGATGGCAGTGGCGGGAAATGCGTTCATGTTGGCGGCAATTTGGAGGAACCCGTCGCTCAGGACTCCATCTTATGTTCTTCTTGCTGGATTGGCGGTTACAGACTTCTGCACTGGGCTTCTAAGCCAACCCTTTTTTGTTATGTTCAATTTGGCTGCAATAACTGGAAAGGAGAAGATGTTCTGCATTGGTGGCATTGTTACAGGAAGTACAGGACCCTATTTTTCCGCCTTAACATTTGCTGTAGTATCGATGATGGCTGTAGAAAGATGGCTGCATATGAGCCGAAGATCCCTGCTAACAGTGCGTCGAGTTCTTATCCTTTATCGGGGGTTGAAGCGGAATATTTTCACTTTAAATATTCATTATTCCTCGCCCATTTTTCACAAGTATTCATTATTCCTTGCCTATTTTGAGATCAATATTCATTATTCCTTTAAATAGGTTGATGTTCCCAGGTATACAATTTTCAGACCCACAAAACGAGAGCGGTCAAATATTCTATTCCAATTCACAAGTTGTGCACAGGACACTGGACATTGTTCTGCTGCTATCCTTCTGGAAGGTGTTAGTTCATCACTTATTACATGCTTTTTTAATGGTGCCCTCTAGTTACACCTTCAATGGCCTTGATTAAAGTGTAAGACGCATGTGGCTTCTTTATTTGCTGACTAGCAAAATAGTACCCCCCAAAAAATAAGCCAAGCAACATGTTTCAGTGAAAAGCTTTATTAAACAAACAATGACGACAATGCGGTCCAACCAATGAGTCTATATAATCTGGAAAACAATGAAGTGTTGCACGATGTTTATAACAAGTTCTTTTGTAGGCCGTTGTACAAACTTGCTCGAAAACGCGTTTATCTCCTTAACATCATCACTCGTGCAATCAAGTCGAAATTAGTGCACCTAACAGAAATACATAATATCACACCCGCTTTAAGCGAAACATAGTCTTTTGAAGCATGTACAAAGACAACAACTGTACGTAACCATAACGACTTGTCTATCAAGAGTTACTTCTAAACCAATAAGTGAACAACGGATAAAAGATAAATGTAGTGTTTGCCTTCAGGAATAACAGGAACGGTACAAGTGCCCACAAGTACGTCAACCGCTACATAATTTAAAAGTAGCATTCTGTTACCAATCTGAGTATCATTCCTATATCATGACACATTTTACATTGAGCACCGCTTTATGCGTTATCTATTTTCAGCTGTAGCTGTTAGATCAGCTTTGTGATTTTTCAAAAAAGTTCGACATCACCGTAATCTAATACGGGTTGCTGTTCTCCTTGTTCGTGTACGACAAGAAACCCTGGATGGTCCTCCCGGCTGTTCGTCGTCTGAGGCATCTGAAGCCTCATCCTCGGAGTCAATGTCACTGTCTACGCCTCCTTTGAGTATCCGCTCAATTCTTCAAAAATTTTTGCTGCGAAATTGTGTACAGTTTTTCATTTGGCAGACCCTCATTGACTACAACTTCGACGCGGTCAATAACTGAATACGGCGAATTTCGACAATCTGAATATGACTCTTTAAAGGTGTATTTGTCTCCCGTTTCACAGTTGTCGAGCCATGTTATGCTCATACAGTCGTCAACGAAATCTATCCCGTCATTGCTCCCTTTCTTGATCAGCAAATCTTTCATAAGAACGGCAAGGAAAAATCCCCATTCCTTTTTTTTTCTACCGTGTTTCACTGCAATGGTCTCATTTTGTTTGAACAAGATGTCGCACTGAATAACTCGATTATCCTGGGAATAGCTTGACGAATTAGCATGACCTGTGGCCAAGTCTTCTGTGAGGACATCACAACTCGAATCTTGGCGCTGCTGTAAAGAGAATGAAATAGGAT